>JBAJHW010000008.1:10849363-11356863 GCA_037013535.1 Intellagama lesueurii
CAAAAAGGAAGGAAGGAAGGAAGGAAGGAAGGAAGGAAGGAAGGAAGGAAGGAAGGAGAAGGAAGGAAGGAGAAGGAAGGAAGGAGAAGGAAGGAAGGAAGGAAGGAAGGAAGGAAGGAAGGAAGGAAGGAAGGAAGGAAGGAAGGAAGGAAGGAAGGAAGGAAGGAAGGAAGGAAGGAAGGAAGGAAGGAAGGAAGGATCTGACCATCTTATTTCTGGGCTCACACATATCATTATGTGCAGAGTGAAAGAGGAGGAAGAGAATTTTCTTCCTTCCTCAGCTGAAATCGGTGTGCCATCTCAGTGACAGTTTGGCCCTAGTCATACATTAATGATAGGCTTAACCTGAGCATATGAAGGGAGGGAGTGGTGTAACACCATATCTCAGTGTCATTGCTCCCTTCAGGTGGAGAGCAGTAGACCAAAGACAAATCTACAATCCATGTGTGCAACTTCTTCATGCCTTCAAGAACCCTGATTTTATTTCAAGGTTCTGTGTCACATGGAGATGCTCCATAGGTAGCTCATGCTTTCCTTTTCACGCTTGTGCTAGCAAAAGAGAGCAAAAATGGAGATGGTGATGTTTACTTGCCCCCATCTTCTCACACATGCATCTGATGAAAACTCAGGAGGTGACTCTGTATAAGATACACATAGCCATTTGTCAAGGGAGCATTAACTTAACAAATTTGTATTCTCCGGCACTCTTTAGCAGACATGTTGTCAGCAGCTCCCTCTGGAGCAAATGAAAGACTCTTCTTTAATGAACATTCCCTTGGTGAAGAACTAGTGACACCTGAACCATTTCGAAGGTCTGGGAGTTGGGACCTATCTTAATGAAATTTCCTCCTGACAGGTTCCTTTCCTTCTCCTCCTCCTCTCCTTTGAGTTTTTTAAATGGCTTGTGATAATTGAACTGCAATTTCTTAGCAGATGTTTTCCCAAAAAAGTCTGGTTTTTTCTCTTTTGCTCAGCCCTATCTGTAGGGATGGAAAAGACCACTTCACAGAACTTTCTTTGAACATTTCCCACTATTTTCTCCTACAGTGCCCCTGAACCAGACTGAGTTAAGATATCTTGGTTGAAATCCTGCTGGCATAAATTTACACTGCAACAGCTAAATGATGTCATCACCCAGTGATGGAAACCTTTAATTTAATTTTAAAAATTCCTATCCACCCTCCCCCTTTAGGTTTCAAGGATCCCGGGGGATCCCTTTTGCTCTTGAGAATCCTTCCCGGGGTTGGTGGGGAGCTTTTAATATTGAAAAATCACCACTGGCAGTCCCACTGCCATGTTGAGTTCACCACTGACAATCTGGCAGCAGTTTTCTGATATTAAAGGCTACAAACACATACGTACACCTGACGCCCTGGCCCCTGGTTGAACCTGAAGTGGGGGATAGGATGTTTTTAATTTAATTAAATCAAATAATTCTGTCACTGAATACTGACAATCCATCTTACACTGTATACATTTACGTCAACAGGATCTCAGCCACTGAGGCCTTAAATTATGTCAGGTTTAAGAAACAACGCAGCATTACTACAAGTGTACATTAGTCTAACACAGTTGTCAAATATTGGGTAGGTGAGCTTGAAGCAATTATATTCAAACGCAATTTTATATTTAGACTCCATTCATAATCTGAGGTCTTTTGGCTCTAGCTTATTTAGCCTGTGCGTAAATCCCTTCTTCAGAAAGCTCTCTCGGGGTTGCTATAAGTCAGTCCCAGCTTGATGGTACATAAAAGACAAGGCCACTAACCCAAAATATTTTGCTCTAGTCACAGATTCTTAGAAGTAGCCCTTTGTTTTCCTACACAGAAGATGAGGTATTTTTTTGGGTTTTTTGGGTTTTTAATCTGAATGCCACTACCTGGTACAAACCATCATCTCCTCCTTTCCAATTTATCATCACCTTGCCCCCCCCCCCCCCAATAGAGCATGAGGCAGCCAGGACTTGAATTATTCCACATCTACCATGTTGGTGACCCAGTCCTCTGTAACTGCAGTTCTACTGCAAAGGGAATGACATTATCCTGATTAAGTTACAAGTAGAGATGGACGTGAACCAGAAAAATGATGAATTGGGGTGGTTCATGGGTAGCCGGGGGGAAATGAACTGGTTCACTATTATTATTATTATTGTTGTTGTTGTTGTTGTTGTTGTTGTTGTTGTTGTTGGATTTGTGCCAGGGCCCGGGCCAGAGCAAAACAAAGCACCAGGCTAAAAAAAAGTTTGCACTTTGTTTCATTTCAGGAAAATGAGACCCACAAACCAAACCATGAACCGTTTTTTTCAGGGTCATAGTTCAGTTCATGCCCATTTCTAGTTACAATTGATTCCCAGTGTGGTGTAGCAGACAGAGTGAGGGACCAGGACTCTGGAGAACAGGGTCTGAATCCCCGCTCAACCGTGGGAACTCATTGGGGGAGTGGAACTGGTAGAATCACTCCTTAAATATCTCACTTACCTTGAAAGCCCTGTTAGGGCCACTATACATCGGTTCTGACTTGACAGCATGTAACAAGAAGAAGGAATTACAATTACAATGTAATATATTTATAGCTTCATTCTTGGAACGAATTACAAGTAAACTGATTTCCATGCTCTCTCTAGGACAAGTACTAATGTTGAATCCTACCTATGAGAAACAAGAGAAGAATTTCTCTTCCTTTGGGAACATTTGGATTATATGGTGTGCCTCAATATCTCTACCCTACATAGAAAGTAACAGGAACATAGCAAACAACCCCCTTTTTCCTCAAACGGGCCATAATGCCCTCCAGCTTATTATTATCTGCACAGACCGTTGGTGGCCTTCCAGAATTTGCAGATGGGCAATGGAGGCATATGATTGATTTCATGGGGCCTTCCAGAAGTACATTGAGAAGTGCTAGCAAATAATGAATGAAATAAGATAATACAGCACCAAAGCCGTCCACTTCATTGATACCAACCCTCTAGGCAATGGCTAAAATCAAGGAAAAGTTTTCTGCATACCTCCCGAGCTCTAAAGATTAAACCAGAAGAGGCTAAGCTAAACCTATGGGGAACAAGAACAACACATCTTGGCGAATGGATGAATGCTGAAGAGTGTCTCCCACCAGGACAAGAGTCTGGCTGGACCATCTGGAAGTCACTTAGACTTTGAAGCAAAGTAGGAAGATGCAAGAGGCTAAACCTGAGACTGTCTGTATGCCAATGGCTATGCAGGCTGGGGTTAATGGGAACTGTATTCCAAGTGATCTGGAGGGCACTAGGTGGGGGAAAGACACATAAGAACTTTTACAGCTAAGTTGGAGCCAATTGGATGTTATTACTTCTGGCGACTAATAATTTCTGGAGTCTCCCCATATTCACCCTGCATTCCCTTTTCATAAACCCTCCTATTTTATTATAAAATCTTGTCTTTAACATTTTGTCCTTTATATTATTATAATTTATAATGTTCTTTCTGTTGAATATTTCATAGAGAAATGGAAGCAATCCAGTCTGGGTGTTTTCTTTCCCTTTTAGAGCTGGATTTATGCAGCTGGTTATCTTTTATTTCTTACAGCATGACTACAGGAGGAGTGGGAGGGAATGCTGGAAATATTATGGGTTTTGGTCAGGCTCCTTCACATTTTTCCCATTGATCAGATGACACAACGGGAAATGTGAATCAGCTCAGAGTCCCACCACCCCAATCCATAGCTTTTCCTCCCCACCTTCAAGACCCTTCTACTTTTTAAAAGTCAAATCCTTTTGCTTTGGTTAAAAGTGTGTGATCAATACAGAGAGAAAAAACCAAGTGAGCCTATGCAGTGCACACACAAGAAGCAGAGCTGTGAGAAAGCACCGTCTATCTTGCCTATTGCCTTTCAAGTGAAGACAAGCAGTTCACGCATGTGCAACATGCACATGCCTGCATTCTGTGGAACGGGTCTTGGGAGCACTGTCTTACGGTGGATCCTGTCCTTCCTGGAGGAGAGAACTCAGAAAGTGGTGCCAGGGCATTCATGTTTGACACCCTGGCCACTGACCTGTGGGGTCCAGAACCTCCAGGAAGGACAGGATCCACCGTAAGACAGTGCTCCCAAGACCCATTCCACAGAAGGCATGCATGTGGAATGCATGCACATTTTGTCCCCTATGTTATTTAACATCTACATAAAACCACTGGGAGAGATTATCCGGAGGTTTGGGGTTCGGTGTCACCAGTATGTGGATGACACCTCACTCTACCTCTCTTTGCCACCGAAATCTGAGGAAGCTGCTTCTGCTCTAGATCAGTGGTTAGTATCAGTAATGGACTGAATGAGGGTGACTAACTTGAAACTTAATCCAGACAAGACAGAGGTGTTCCTGGTTAGTTGAAAGGCAGATCAAGGAATAGGGATGCAGCCAGTAATGGATGGGATTAACCTCCCATTGAAAAAAAAACAGGTGCACAGTTTGGGGGTGTTCCTGGATTCATTCCTGAGCCTGGATGCCCAGGTCTCAGCAGTGGTCAGGGGTGCATTTGCACAATTAAAACTAGTGTGCCAGCTACATCTATTTCTTGAGAGATCTGCTCCCAGACTCTGGAACTTCCTCCCATGGGAAGCTAGCCTGGCCCCATCTTTGCTGCCCTTCCGCACACAGGCAGAGACCTTTCTCTTCAGACAGGCCTTTTCTTCTTGACTGGTGGTCTGAGAGGGTTTTTTAAATGGACTGTTGTGCTCTGTAAAAGCTGTTGCTTTAAATCTGTTTTGGTATTGATTTTGCTTACCATTTTTAATACTTGCTTAATTATTTCTTAAACTTTTAAATATTTGTATACTTACTCTTTTAGCTTTTAAATATTGTCTTTTTAATTATGTAAGCCACCTTGGGTCCTTTTTAAGGAGAAAGGCAGGGTAGAAATACTTTTGCACAGTAAAATGACAAGGATAAAAAAATCAAGACGTTTTCTGACACATATAAAACATTTGTGGTGGACAATAAGGCTTGTTCTTCTCTCTCTCTCTCTCTCTCTTTCTCTCTCATTCTTTTTAAATAATAATCCTAGAACTGCAGGGCTGGAAGGGACTCTGTGGATCATCGAATCCAGCCCTTTTCAAGTGGGGAATCGAATTCCCAACCTCTGGCTCTGCAGCCAGATACCTAAACCATTCAGCTATCCAGGAGTTCAAATATGATCTGAACTTCTAGCTCATTTGCTCTTGCACTGCCTCCATTATTATATTTATTGTTGCTATTTCATATGAGGCTACTGTTCTCTTGTGGGGCATATGTAAGTTCTGTGTTCAGATTGCTTCTATTATCAACCATGTCCTATGGAGTCCTGATGAAGACACTAGAATTGCACCATTTGGACTTTTGAGCAGGGTTGTAATTAACCAAACTAAAGCTTTGCCCTTATAACTTATATTTTACAACATAAGCTCTATGGCCAAAATACGTACACTGGGCTAAATCCAAATGTTAATCCCAAGAAGTATAGAACCATTGAGAGATGGTGGTTCTATCAGTGTTGATCCTCCAAAATCCCATTGATTGAGAAGGTCTATTTAAGTTAGGCTAAACAATTGGATTCAGTCAGTTTGCTACAGATTCAGCCACACTGGACATCATGAGACTTACCCCTATGTAAACAAGGAGAACAGCATGCTGCAGCATGGCTAAAGGAAGTGAGAAATGATTTACCTGGATCAGGAGTGGGCAGTTTTGGCCTTTGAGATGTTGGGTCCCAGGATCCCTGACTACTGGCCATGTCTGCTAAGACTGGTGGTTGTGGCATCCAACAATATCTGAAGGACACAGAGAAGGAACACAGATGGATAATGTCTGAAAAGCCTATTGAGATTTCCTGTGGAGCTTGGAGCCTCTTTCTTTCCAGAGTTCTAGATTTTAAGACTTTTAAGAAAGACTGCAACCAACCTGCCACAAAGTCAACTAACTCCTTGCTACTGATTTGATGCAGAAGCAACTTCATTTGTTCCAGGAAAAAAGGAACAGGCCCATTCTTCTTGATAATCTCTGTATTCAGTTGGAAGCCTTCCATAGGAACATAAATTCTGAGTGCACGAGGGTATGGTAGAATCTATACCTTTTCATGAAATTGTGAGTTTACAGTTCAGTTTGCCCAAAGTATTTTATTTATTTTTTCTTTCTTTCACTGGATTCCCCCCCCCCTTTGTTATCGCTTCTTGTCACATTGAAACCAACTTCCCCAAGTTTCTCTGTGTCTGCTCCTAGAAGATTTAAATGTTGATCTCCCATTGTCATGGGAATGTCGGATTTTATTTTATATATTTATTTATTTTATCAGTGAGTCTTAACCTTTAATTTGCTTTTAATGCTTCTAGACATTTCGGCATTGAAGCATGAACTTTTGCATTAAGCACTTGGTTGTAACACCAGTGAAGACTTTTAAATTTGCCTTTTAACACTTTTTCCTTCTTCTGAGTAATTGCTATTTCATCGTTCAGTTTTCTCTCTCCAGTGCTCAGCAGAAAAAGGAAGATGTTGTGTCCAAAGCTTAGCAAATCCTAGGCACAGAGTCATTCTCTTCTGACTTAGGCTGTGCACAGATATTATGGCTTTCCAATTATTCATATGCAGTGATATCAAGCACCATTACCCATAATAAATGTGTTCCTTCCTCTCCCTTCCATAATCATTCTAAAATCAAACAGGTATTCTTGGATTTTATAATCCTTCAGATCATCTTGATCTCTATAATTCATGCAGACTGCAGAATTCAAGTTTTCTAGAAACAAAAGTTCCCATTTCTTTTTTGTTTATAGTCATACAGAGCACATGATGCTCAAGCTATGTGCCACTGGTAGTTCTCTAAACATAATGTTCACAGCTGCGGTCTTCGACCATAGCTAGAAATAGGCAAACCATTGCCACTGATATGGTTCTTCTTAAATTATCTTGGAACAAGATGATCCATAGCTTTTTTGAATACAATCTGAGTTATATATTTTTTTAAAAAATGAGTCTTGTGGTTTTAATGGGCAAGTTCTATTGAGCATAAGCTTTCATGAAGAAACGTTCTGCACTCTACAAATAATAATAACCATGTGCCATCAAGTCAATTCTGACTTACGGTGACCCTATTTCAGGGTTTTCCAGGTAGACAAAACACAGAAGTGGTTTACCATTCCCCTCTTCTGGGGGCATCCTGGGACTGTGCAGCTTGCCCAAGGCCACACAGGCTGGTTTTTCTCCCAGGAGACACCAGTGAGGAATTGAACTCCCACCCACCCACCCCCAAACCACCATCCAGCTAGCCTGCACTCTACAGAAGCTTGTAGCAAATCATAATACTTAGCCTTTAAGATGCCTCAGTATTCTTGCTTGTTTTGCTGCAATAAGCTAGCAAAGTCACCTCTCTAACTCTTACAGGGCAGTGTTGTGCCTTCATAGAGTGTGAGCAGTCAGTTATCCTAATCAGGTTCTGGCAGGAGGGAAATGACAAGATCTACCCATATCTCTCCACATTCAGTAAAGCTGTGGATCTCTACTCTCTTCCGTAAGCCTAACCCTGCCTTCTCAAAACAGCGGCTCCTTTATCTTGTGGCTGCTGCAGTGGTGGTTCCATCTGCGGCAGCAGGACACAGAAAGCAAGGCGGCTGACCTCCCCTTTGCCCCTGCCAGGGTTCAGCTAGGCTGGGGCACCTGAAATGACGAAATTCTGAGCGTGTAAAGATTGGCACTTCAGAAGGTACAAACGTGCCCTTTAGGAGTTGCTCCTGGAAGGACACAAATCTACCCATTCTGACTGTGTCCACTAAGTCTAGCTGCCTCTCCTTGAGCAGAAGGAAACTCAAAACAGTTGGTTTCAATGCAGGGCAAACACAGCTATTGGAAGCTCTGGCCCAGGCGATAATATCCCTTCTTCAATCTTTTCCTCATGTATTGTCAATCTCATGTGACCCAAGCTTAACCAATAGGGCAGCCAGGCCCAGGCAACACAATTTTTGATTGTGATTCTGCCCCCAACACTGTGACAGCAGCAATTCTGTTTCTAAGAGCACAGAGAAATTTAGGCAGGAGAAGTTTGGAATAGGAATATAAGGAACAGGATGGGAGGCTTCGTTACAGTAAGAAAGCTCCCAGCTAGGAGGCACTGAGACAGGAACAGGAAGCTTAGGTGGACTTAGGGTAGCTTGGCCTCATAGCCTTCCAGATTAGGCCTTCTTCCAGGTGAGTCACATTTGTGTGTCCATCAGTTGTGTGAATTTCTCAGATAGAGCTCCCAGAATGGAGCTGTGGGATTTGTAGCACAAAAAACCTGAAGAAACACATCCCTCATAAGGCATACCCCAGAACATCCCATTCTTTATGACCGTCCAAGCTTCAGGGGCCTTGTGGGTGTAGTGGTTAAACAGCAGTACTGCAGTCAAGATTCTGCTCACGGCCTGAGTTCGATCCGGAGGGGCTCAGGTAGCTAGCCCAAGGTTGACTCAGCCTTTCATCCTTTTATGGTTGATAAATTGAGTACCCAGATCACGGGGGGGGGGGGGGGGCAATGTATAGCCTGCATAATTAAATTATAAACATCCAGAGACTGCTTTAAGCACTATGGGGCGGTATATAAGCAGCACATTTCACTTTGCTTGTGGAAGCTTGGAGGCCACAACTGCTGAGGGCCACAAAAATGTTCCTGGTGGCCACATAAGGACTGAAGCCTGAATTTTGTCCACCCCTCATGTAGCTGCTTCTAAGGAGAAAGGGATTGATGGATGTGCCTCAGCTAAATCAGCATATAATGCCAGCAATGGATAACAGCCACAGATTAGACAGCTGCTGTTCACTTTATCAACATGTTCAGTTATCACCAGCCATACATCACCTCTGACTCTCAGGTGTTGTGTAGCCCATTGTCATCATTTTAAAAAAATAATCTTCCCTTAGTTCACTCATTTCCCTCCGTTTCACTCTACTGAAGATCCACAAGATATGTTAAATTAGATCAGGTTTGAATAACAAGACTCCTGATGAACAAGATTTCATTAATGTCATTCCCTAATTCCCCCAAAGCCTTGAGATTTAGCGTTCAGGGACTTTTGCCCAGTTCTCTGAGCTGTGTATTGTGCTTAGGACATGAAGAAAAATGACAGCAGGGAAACACATTCAAAGTTTGTGCCGTTTTCTCAACTGTGCATTGACCTGTTCTCCCTCATTGAACATATTTCTGTGTGTATAGCTAGCAAGCAGCCTGGTCTATCTGACCTCTGACCACCTGTGTGCAGAATTCCGTTTTGCATTCCAAGTCGGAGAAGAATGCAACGAAATGAAGGTCAATTTGCAACATGTACTCTAGGCAAGACAAATTCATATTCTGGAGGAGGTAATTATGAACGTGGGCAACATTACTGGAGCGACAACAACTGCCCATATTCAGTCATGTAAATGGGACCTTGGTGAGCAATATAAAGTAAGGCTAATATCCACTTCCTTGACCATAATGTTTCATTAGTTCATTCTCACCGCATTCTGGCATCCGTTCCAGGAAGAAAATTTACCAACAGATAAGTGATACGTCTATTTGTGGAAGAAATTGGTAGTGCATAAAATGCATTAAAACCCTTCCAGTTGCTGAAAATGATTCAAATAGTATTTTAAATAACATTGTTCAGGACACCACTGATCAGTCAACGCCTGCTGATCAAGCTTTGACTTCTATGTCTTTTGAAAACCTGATGCAGCTGAAAAGGTGACTTTGTGAAACATGCCATGGCCTAGAAACCTGACTTTCAATTTTGAGGTACCATTAGGTTGTACAGAAAAAAGCTGAAGCGATTTAACATTTTTCAAGAATATTTTCAGAACGGTTTCCCCCTATTTGACTATATTCCATGCCCCATCTGAGAATTTATTTATTTATTTATTTATTTAATTTATATGCCGACCACTCTACCCAAAGGTCTCTGGGCGGCTTACAACAATTAAAATACAATTAAAAAGATAAAGCAATTAAAATATATACTCTAAAAAATTGCCATCAGGACCCACAGTTGATATTATTTCAATTAAAAGCCTTCTGGAACAGGAAGGTTTTGACCTGGCGCCGAAATGTCATCAGCGTCGGCGCCAGACGAATCTCAATTGGGATGGCGTTCCATAGTCTGGGGGCAGCTGCCAAAAAGGCCCTTTGTCTACAAGCCATCCCTCTTACCTCCTTGAGGGATGGCTCTTTCATAAGGGCCCCCTGGCTAGATCTTAATTGCCGGGTAGGTTCATATGGAAGGAGGCGGTCCTTCAGGTATCCAGGGCCCGAGCTGTTTAGGGCTTTATATGTCAAAACAAGCACTTTGAATTGGGCCCGGGCAGCAACTGGTAGCCAATGTAATTTAAACAGAATCGGCTTGATATGTCCCCTAGCGGCCCCACCACTCACCAGCCGTGCAGCTCGATTCTGGACCAGTTGCAGTCGCCGAACCATCTTCAAAGGCAGCCCCACGTAGAGTGCATTGCAGTAATCTATACGAGATGTTACCAGTGCATGTGTAACTGTCATGAGACTCCGATCATCCAGGTAGGGCCATAGCTGGTATAATTTCCGCAGCTGAAGGAAGGCGCTCCTGGCCACCGAGTCCACCTGGGCTTCCAGAGTTAGACTGGGGTCCAGGAGCACCCCCAGGCTGCGGACCCTGTCCCTTAGGGGGAGTGTAACCCCATTCAGGGCAGGGAAATGGCCCTCCAGCCTGTCCGGCGAAGCACCCACTAACAGCACTTCCGTCTTGTCTGGATTGAGTTTCAATTTATTAATCCTCATCCAGTCCATTATCAGGTCCAGACACAAGTTCAGCACAGAAACCGCCTCACCTGGATTGGTGGAAAATGAGAGGTAGAGCTGAGTGCCGTCAGCATATTGCTGACTCCTCAGCCCAAACCTCCTGATGATCTCTCCCAGCAGTTCCATGTAGATGTTAAACAGCATGGGGGACAGTATCGAGCCCTGAGGAACTCCATGACATAAACACCATGGGACAGAGCAACTGTCCTCCAGCACCACCCTCTGGACACGGTCAGCCAGGAAGGAGCGGAACCACCGTAAAGCGGTGCCCCCAACTCCCAACCTAGCCAGCCTATCCAGAAGGACACCATGGTCAATGGTGTCGAAAGCCGCTGAGAGGTCCAGGAGTATCAACAGGGTCACACTCCCCCTGTCTCTCTCCCGGCAAAGGTCATCGTACAGGGCGACCAAGGCAGTCTCCATACCAAAATTCGGCCTGAAACCCAATTGAAATGGATCCAGAAAATCCGTTTCATCCAGCAGTGCCTAGAGTTGCCCAGCCACAACCCGTTCCAACACTTTGCCCAAATAAGGGAGTTTCGCCACTGGTCGGTAGTTAACCACCAGCCTTGGGTCTAGGTTAGGCTTTTTTAGGAGTGGCCGAATTACCACCTCTTTCAAGGTGGTAGGGACCACTCCCTCTCTCAAAGAGGCGTCCACGGCCTCCTGGACCCAGGTGCGAACCCCCCTGGCAGATCTTCCAATTAGCCATGATGGGCAAGGGTCGAGCGGAGTGGTGGTAGAATGGACAGATCCAAGCACCCTGTCCACATCCTCAGGTCTCAACAATTGAAACTCATCCATTAATACTTGACCTCAGCACGGCACACTGGACACATCCTCTGATTCTGCAGTAACGGTGGAGTCCAACCCACTGCGAATCTGAGCGATTTTCCCCTCAAAATGAATGGCAAACTTATCACAGCGAGCTGATGAGCAGTCTGGGACCTCGACCGGATTTCCCGGTTGAAGAAGATCCTGGACCACCCGAAACAGCTCTGCTGGAAGACATTCTGAGGAAGCAATATGGCTGGAGAAATATTGCCGTTTCGCCAGCCGTATTGCCACGAAATAAGCCCGATAATGGCTCTAAGTCGTGTTCGATCGGACTCCCAGCGGGATTTCCTCCACCTGCGCTCCAGCCGTCTCCCCTCTCGTTTCATCGCCCACAGTTCAGAAGTATACCAAGGAGCTGTCTGGGCTCTGCGTGCAGGGAGAGGGTGCTTAGACGCAATCATGTCAACCACCCGGGTCATCTCCCTATTCCATAGGGTGACCTGAGCTTCGACAGGAGTGCCGACCATATCAGACGGATAATCCCCCAGAGCATTCAGGAAACCATCCGGATCCATTAGTCTCTGAGGGCGGATCATCTTAATAGATCCCCCACCCTTGCAGAGGGGAGAAGAAGCTAATAGACTAAACTTGACCAGGAAGTGGTCTGACCATGACAATGGGGTCACAACCAGCCCCTCCACATCCAAACCACCATCTTCCAGTCCCGTTGAGAAAACCAGGTCCAAGGTATGGCCCTTCTCGTGTGTCGGGCCGATGACACATTGAGACAGCCCCATGGTTGTCATGGTGGCCATGAAGTCCTGAGCCGCCCCAGTCAAGGCAGCCTCGGCATGGATGTTGAGGTCCCCCAGCACCAACAGCCTGGGAGTCCTCAACACCAGGTCCGAGACTACCTCCGTCAGCTCAGGCAGGGAGACTGTTGATACGCAGCAGGGTGGGCGGTACACCAACAGAATCCCTAATCTGTCTCGTAAGCCCAACACACAATACAGGCCCTCAAGACCTCCTCTCAAAGGGATAGGAAGCCTGGTCAAAGAGATAGAACTCCTATAGACTATAGCAACTCCCCCTCCCCGACTCCCCGAGCGACATTGGTGCTGGACCGAGTACTCAGACGGACACATATGTCCATATGTATGTTACATTCCCTGCTGATTTGATTTGATTGCCTGTGGTGATGCTATGAAATAGCCAACCCTGATTGGCTATGTAGTATTATGACATCATCCATTTGCTATGTTGACACTGATTGGTTGAGATCACCTATGCCTGCTTACCTGCACCTGGGTGGCATAGCAAAGAGCAGATGGAGTACATACACCAGCAGTCTGTACAAATGTGCTCATACTTACAGACTGCTGAAGTGTGTACATTGTCTGCTCTTTCCCATACCAAATTGGCATAATATTCATCATTCATTAACTGCATTTCTGTCTAGCTTTCCTCCACTGAGTGTAGATAGCTCCACCCCCAAACAAACATATTTACCTCACAATACCCCTGTGAAGTAGGTCACGCTCATGGAGCCTGACAAGCCAAGGTCACCCAGTGAGTTTCACAGCCAAGAGAGGATTTAAATTTGGGTCTGTAACCACTACATCCCATTGGTGTACTTCTTAGGCACACCATAATATACTTCATAGCATATCAAACGTGTTGTAATACTGATCCTAGTCAACATTTTAATATAATACTTGTTTAATTCTTCTTAAATATTTCTATACATACTGTTTGTAGCTTTTAAACACAGTTTTAATGATGTGAGCCAACTTGGGTCCTTGTGGGGAGAAAGGCAGGATAGAGCTATTTTAAATAAATAAATAGATAGATAGATAGATAGATAGATAGATAGATAGATAGATAGATAGATAGATAGATAGATAGATAGATGATAGGTAGATAGATAGATAGATAGATAGATAGATAGATAGATAGATAGATAGATAGATAGATAACCTCTCCTCCACTAAAAGCAAAGAAGTCATTTGTCTCTCCAGGTTAAAGATCTTTTAGAAAAACATCATTATTCGATAATGTGCTGTGCACAGTTCCAAACATGGCACAACAACAGCGGAGTAACAAACAACAAACTGCACCCTGCGTGGCATATTTGAGGCTATGCACACGCATCAATATGAGCTGCCTTGAGGGTCCCATTAGGGATTCAAAGTGTGGACATGAATATCTTACATAATCAACAATCCAAATGCATGTGTACCAGAGACAATTTATATTTGCTTCTCAGGTATCCAGAGATTTAACTTTTTTTACTCCTCGGGGAGGCAACTCTGGGAATTCACACTAATGACATGTTTAGGAAGGCAACTTTAATAAGCAAAAATATTCAGAAGAAGATGATCAGAGCCTTGAAACATTACCCTTTGGGGAGCTGCAATTCTCACAGTCCTCCAGCTGGCATGAATGGGCACTCTGGGAGTTGTACACCAAACAAAAAGTAATGTTTCTGAGCGCTGGGTTTGATCTGAACTAAATTAGCAGCACTTTGTTTCCAGTGGCGGCATTGGGTTGTATCTTAAGGAAAGACTAATGTTTCACACTGATTTCAGTGGGACCCAATGCAACTGAGGGCTTGTCCAGATGGGCAAAATATATAGCAAATAAGCACAGCTAGCTGTGGTTCCTCACGAAAGAGGAACGCTTAGCAGTGTTCATGATGACTTTGCACTGCAAAAGCCACAGGTTTGGGAAAATCTAGAGGATTGCCTCTCTAGTTTTCCTGCAAATAAAGGTTTATAAATCCCCAGCACCTTGGCCTCTTGATTTTCCCCTCCCCATTCTTACAAGTTTTTTTTCAACCATAATTAAATGCAGATGACTAGAATCTTGAAAATGAACTCTCCATGAAAAACAAATATGGTAGAATACTAAGCTCCACCCACTGCTCACAAACGCCAGCACAAAATGTTACCAACATCCATGTAAGATCAGAAAAGTGCAAAAATCAGGAGCAAAACCAAGGATCTTGTTTAACTGAGCCCTGTGTCATCTGGTCAGCAGGGAAAGATATAACCAAAATGGCCAGTTTTCCCCCCATCTGAAAAAAATCTGACTTAGTCTGACTATATATATATGGCATCCCCCAGGGAAGTTTCATCTCCATCCTATCGGAATATACAAAGCTGCCTTATATGAAGTGGGGCCACACTGTCCATCTTGCCTGGACCAAGGAGGGTCTGCAGCAAAGATGCCTCTCTTATAAACTGCAATGTGAAAGTGTGTACCTCCAGAAACCTGAATGGGTTTCTGGAGCTGGAACAGGTGATGGTGGTACTGGCAGAAGTGGCAGCACTTTGCTTCCAAAACATTATACACTGGAGTAAACACTTGGGATAACACTGGTCTCTGGGACTGGAATGGCACTTTCTGTCATGTTCAAATTCATCAGCTTACCCTCTTTCATTGAAAATGCCAGGAGCTGAACCTAGGGCCTTCTGCATGAAAAGCATGTGCTCCTCTGCTAAGCTAAGCCCTCTCCTCTTGTTAATTGACTCACTTAGTTAGTCAGTTACTTTTATATCTCAATTTTTCCCCTCCCCAAATAAGCTCATGGTTCTCCTTCTTATGCCATCCTAATGCCTGGAAAGGTTACTTTTTGGACTCCTGTTCCAATAATTCCCCCACCTTGCTAGGTGAAGGATTTGGGGATTTGTAGCGCAAAAATAGATTTTCCCCCTCCAAACTCTGTTTCTGTTCCAGCAAGGTGCAGGTGTGCACACACAATGTGCAAACACCTCTCTGTGTTGTGGTTCATCATTTTAAAATTTAAATTTTTGACTTCATATTCTGCCTTTTGGGGAAAGCTGCATCATCCTTGTATACAGTTAATGACACACAATTTGCCACCTTTCCTCATATGTTCTCTTACATACACAAGCACGCGCATGCACATCCTTTCATTGTCTGTTAGCAGTTGTACTCACTCTGATTGCCTTTGTGACTAAGCAAAAGAACTCCTTGCAGAGGCATCTTTGATGTCAGTTTGGAGATTTCTATTAATCTTACAAATCTTAACTGACACATGAGTTCCAGGAAACAAGATCATACGACTCTTTGGAGACTGCCAGCACAGGAACTTTGTGCCACTTAACCCCCAGACCATAACAAAACTTTCACTCAAGGTTTTCTTTCTAAAAGAACAGCTAGTAACTTATGATTCTAAGGAGAATGAGTGGTCTCACAAGCTTCACTTCGCCTTGTCTTGGAAGAGATCCCAGGAGATTCTTTGCCTGCAGACAGCATGGAAAAGCTGCTGTGAGGGTCGCAGGAACTAGATCCCAGTGGCATCTACCTTCTCCATTTCCAACAATGAAATGAGGACACACAGAAAAAATAGGCCTTCTCTTTATCATGTATGATAAACAAATGCATTCCACTCTTGTCACACACAAAAGTAACTCACTGTGATAACTGCCTTTGTAGTCTATGAGAGCCATTGGTAAACATGACAGATTGGGGTCTTCTTTTTACATGCATTCGTGGATCTCAAACCTAAAGCTGTTTGAGGACTAGAGACGTTGTTTAAAAAATGAAAACAGCATTGTCCAGATTCTAGCAAGATGGCCCAAGCCACCCCAAAATGCCATGCAGGCAAAACTCACCCTCCTTTAATGATGCCATGCCTGGTGGGGTGTATTTCATTTAAAAAAAACATTTTTTTCACTTGTTTCCTTGATCACAGAATGTTCCTTAAAAGTTTGCACCTAAATGGCAAAGACCTCCTTTCATTTTCGTTGCCCTAGGCTACTTTTATAACCGTTTGCCATTGTTTTTCCAAGTCAAAAACACTGACTCTTTAACAGTTTTTAAAAATATGCAGACCAGATAAATGTTGTTTCCATTCATAATGGGTCGAAATGTAGCCAAATTCCCAAAATCCCAATGTGGGTGAACTCAAAACTGATAGATGTGTTAGACTAAGGTGAACTAGAAGAGCAATCAGCTGCACAATAACTAGTGACCATTGGGGCATTCTTATTATTTCTTTATAACTTGAACAGTATGCTGCTGATGATGCATCCAAGTGCACATATTTGGCTACATCATTCTTCTTAACATACAAAGGGCAGGAGAGCCATTGTCCCCTCTCCCATTGGCCCCTATTCTTCAGAAATATTTATTTCTAGCCACCTCAATGATACTACATCATTCTGATCACTGAGTCAGAGGATTTATGCTCTGCAGTTGAAAAATATATTCAAACTTGCCTTGATTGATTGGACAACATGTGTATAAACATGTATACATGAGAAGGAAAAGGGCATCAACAAACACACACCTTATGGGAAATGTTTATGGAAAATGCCTGCCAAGTTCTATGTGGGAGATAAAAATGGACTGAAAATAATCCAGGAAGAGTCTGAAATATTCCAGCCATTGCCTCCACCTCCGCCCAGCCCATCACCCCAATGGGCCCAGTTCCAAATCATAGGAAAAGTACTCTTTTTTTTGTCATGGAATTGTCTAGGTTAGGAATATAAAAAGAATTATGCTTTGTAACAATGGATCTCTCAACCTTGGTTCTCCATAGGCTTTATAGTTCAGCCCTCAAAAATCCCAGACATCATGGTAATTCTTGGGGATTCTAAGAAACAGTTCAAAACATCTGGGGACCCAACGTTAAGGAATACTTCTCTATGAGACCAAAAGCCTTATAGTACAGCACTAAGTTTAAGCAGTATTGAACCAGATGCCTGCGGGAAGTTTACCAGCAGAGCATCAACACAATAACACCCTCCTGCTCTTACTCTCCAGCAACTGACATTTGGAAGCCTGCAGTTCCTGGAGTGTGTATTTACCAAGGGTACCATAACAGGTGATGAAAAAGATCTGTTGCTGCTATCATGATCTAGTTTACATCAATACTGAGCTAGATCCTCTTTGGATCCTTTTTAGGAGAAAGATGGTAAATAAATAAATAAATAAATAAATAAATAAATAAATAAATAAATAAATAAATAAATAAATAAATAAATAAATAAATAAATAAATTGTTGCAGAGTTTTGAATTTCTGGCAAAATTCTCTTTTGCTATACAGTAGAAGCATAGCGGTCCACAGAAAAGAATAGTTACAAGTTCCCCAGAGTCCACTCCTTTCTCATTAAATGGCTCTATAACTCACTCTGAGAGATCTGTAGTAGAAAACATAAAAACCGTTTCTTTACTTATAGTTGCTTGAAATTACAGATGTGTATGCTGCTTACTTACTGCACACATTAGCAACCAACTGAACAGAGCAGCAGCAAATAAAGAAACTGCCACCAATAGAGGAAAGAGAGAGAAAGAAGACTCAGAAGAGAGGTGGGACTCTGAAATCAAAGGCTGGAAGGAACAATTGATTAGTGCTGGATAGACAGACAATCACTCCAGCCCAGAAAACTCCTTTCCAGTCACACAAACCACAGACAGTTTGCATGGTTGCAAGCAAAACTTCCACACAAATTACAACTGACCTGGAGGAGGCCAGCTTCCTATATTAGGAATAGAGCTTGGAAAGATGCATTTTTGGAACAAAACGTACAACACACACACAGACAGAGACAATTCCTGATTGTTATCTTGCAAATAACTTCTTAATATAAGGAAAGTTTGGGGTCTGATCAAGATGTTTTGCTGTCTGGGGCAAAGGAAAAGATGGTATTCCATGTCAAGCCTTTATTCCATGTCAAGCAGCTAACGTGAGTGCTAGCTAAACACTTGCAATAGAATAGCACTATCCGCCATACTTGAAGGCAGCAGATTGGTTTAGGTGAATGGGACAGGCTGTGTGACATCCCTTGCTCTGTTGTCCTCCAGCAGAAGGGATGAGGTGACCAGAGAGTTAAGAAATGTCAGCCATGCAGCTGGCCTTACTGCCCCATCCTTAGCTTTTGCTAAGACCCAGAAAAGGGTCCCATATCTATTAGAGCAGTATTCTTTTTGTGGAGGTCTCAGGCTTTGGAGTTCATCATCAAAGGCATTTTGAAGTACTGAGCTTATATGAATTTCTTTGGAAACAAGCCATTATTTAAAATAAAAAAATTATGGAGGGAGTGCAGCTTTTCACTCGTAGCTCTGCTGAGTAATACCCAGAAATCCCAGCAGAATCAGAAGTCTGCAAGAACAACAAAGGGAATATGAATACACTTAGGTGTAGAAGAGGGCTGAACAGACTTCAGACTTGTGAGAGCTATTAATATTTTATTAAAAGCCCAAGCTCTACTTGGCAGAGTCTAGTACACACTTAGAATAAAAACTAGAAATTTGCTTTGAGGGCCAAAACTGAGTAGAGCTCACAAGATTTCCACACCAAAGTTCAATCCTATGTGTCCAACGTTCTTCAGTTCTGTAGTGTAATCAGATTCTGATGTAGGCTCATAGTATTGTGATTGTTAAAACAGTCAATAGTTAGGAATCTTTATGACAGATGACCTAAAGATACAACCAAATGTACTTTTGTCCCTCCGTTTTCATTAAAAGACAGTTTTTTGCGACAGGCATGCTCCAGCCTTCAAGTTTTTTTCCAGCAGACTGTGGGAGGCGAAGTCTGCAAACTTTAGGGAGATAGCCATGTCAGTCTATCACACTAATTCATTTCTAGATATCACAGATTCACTGGCATGTTGCTTCACTGGTGTTTCCACTTTGAGTTTCTCTCTCTCTCTCTCTCTCTCTCTCTCTCTCACACACACACACACACACACACACACACACACACACACACACACACACACACACACACACACCATTTTGCCATCTTTACTGAAGGGCCCCACCCCCTTGGACATTACGAGGAACCTTCCCTAGAACTCAGACTGAAATCTAAAGAATGAGATGGTGTTGACATGACAACCCTAACTATAGACCATATTTGAGATAAATAGCCATGCCAACTGATCCCTGGAGGATAAAATAGGTGCTGAAATAGAAGACTTGTGGGCAGATTTCCAGGACTCTAACTAAGACTATGGTAGCTTGTTTTTTCTTAACTTTCCAGAAATCCAAAATTATACCGAAATGGGGAATACGTTTTTAATAACATTGACAGAGAGGTTGGATGGCCATTATAAAGTATCACTGTGGCAAGTTTTAACTACAGGGACACCTTTAGAGCAGTCTGGGGAAGAAACCTCCAAAGTCGGAATCATTCTCGGATTTTTATTTTCTAAATGACTTTTTCTCTTCTCAAAATATATTTACCTTAATCCCCAAAGCCTTCAGGAACCATCTGCCTATGCATATAACGGACTCTATTATCAAAAATGCCAAGTGGTTTATTTCCTCTTCTTACCTGGAAGACAACGCTTCCAGACAGAATAAGTTTTGAACATTCAGCCTAGTTTGAATCAATGCAGTGGAGATTGTTGTTTCCTGTTCAAATACCCTTTGGAAACAAAACTGCAGTCTTTTCCAACAATGCAGTCTCGCATATGTAGGAGATGGATTCTTTATCCCAAAATCTTCCAAGCAACCATTTTCCTTATCTTCAATTCTACTATGAAGGTTGCTGCATCATTTAAAAAATAAAAATGAAAACAAGAATAGTGGCCCTATTTTTTCCCCCACAGGATCCATCTGAACCCCAGCTGAAAAACACCAACGACACATTTGAGTATTTTTATTTCTAAATCCTTTATTTTCCCCTGTCCTTCTCCTTTTCTGTTTTTCTTATGGCAGATCTATACTACCTACATACTTGTTTAAAAATCATTCTATCTTCCTTAGCCATCCTGAGAATTGCATCTGTGCCCATTATGTTTCTCTGTGTGTACCTGTGTGTGTGTATGTGTGTGCAAGTGCACCAGAGATTCCTAAATGAACATTCTACTTCTTAAAAAAATTAAAAGATTTATAGGCTGTCTTTCAGAAGTAGAGATGACTAGAAAGCTCAGTGGTTTAGGTATCTGGATGCAGAGCCAGAGGTTGGGAGTTTGATTCTGCACTGTGCCTCCATGGAGAAGACCCAGCCTGTGTAGCCTTGGTCAAGTTGCACAGTCCCAGGGCACACCCTAGAAGAAGGGAATGGTAAACCAATTCTGAGTACTGTCTGCCTAGAAACCCTGAAAAGGATCTCCATAAGTCGGAATAGAATTGATGGCACCTGATTTGTTATTTCAAGAGGAATTTTCCCAAGGTTAACAAAAATTAACAACATAAAAGAGAACAAAGTAAGTAATAAACAACCCTAAGGATAAAATGTCAATATTTAATAATTAAATCCAGCTAGTTTGTAGACATCTAACATCTGCCCTAAATCATAGCTCCCAAGATTGAGGGGTGGGAACAACAGTATAACTAGCATAAACTGGCATTTCTTACAGATTACATACTTTTAAGTATTTTTAAAGGAGGCAGCTATGTTAGTCTATTGCAACAACAGCAACAGCAACCAGCCCTCTGGCAATTTTAAGACAAAGAACATCGATTTGGTGTTAGTTTTTGTGAGCTGCAGCCCTGTTCTTCAGACACATCTAAGAAGTGGGCTCCAGTCTACAAACACTTATGACAAACAAAATATCTTAGTCTTAAAGATGTCAGAGAGCAATTTGTTCACATCTATAAGTGGGTTTTCTCAAAATGTACATTTCTGAACTTGCCTTTTTCATGGTTGTTGTAGGTTTTCCGGGCTGTTTGGCTGTGTTCTGGAGGTTTTTCATCCTAAAGTTTCGCCAGTCTCTGTGGCCAGCCACAGAGACTGGCGAAACATTAGGAAGAAAAACCTCCAGAACACGGCCAAACAGCCCGGAAAACCTACAACAACCATCGGATCCCGGTCGTGAAAGCCTTCGAGAATACATTGCCTTTTTCACTTTACCCACATTGGTTTCTTTTAAGGGGGTTGTGCTTTGGTTTTCATATCTGAGAACTATATCTCTCTCACACAAGGAGAAGCACAAGATTTGAAGAATATAAATCTAAGAATAGATCAGGATGGTTTACTTTGAAATGAGAATGAAAAAACTTTCAAGGATTGTTAGTCATGATGGATTAGATTATGGACCTGGAAAATGTGTCCCAATATATGCCAACTACAACTGTCATTTGCCATAGGCAAAGATGAGGGATGAGGGATTTGCAGTCCAAAAACATCTGAAGGGCTATGTTTCCCTAACCCTACAGAAGCTGAACACCAGTGACTGAGAATGAAGATCTACCAGTAGCTAATTCTGAAAATTAGTTCTTGTAGATGGAAGCCTCATCTTGATTCTTGTGCTAAAGAACCACCATTTTCTGGAATGCCACTTTTTCTGGAAGAACACTAGACCACAATAGGGCTTCAGAGAGGATGTAGATGAAACAGCTCGTCTTGTTGGCAAAAAATAAAAGGCATCAACTGACATAGATCTGCATGGAGACCATAGCTATGTCTTTTTAGGGAGAAGACTCTTGATCTCAGTCAAAGGGCAACAACCCCAACCAAGATTCACAGGACTTAAGTTCTGTCTCTCTTGAATGACATATGTTTCTGTCAACTAAAAAACTTCACATTTCCTGGCCTCCTCTTTGACTCCTTTTAGCAGCTGACAATCTGGGCAATCTCCCATAATTCATAATTAATTAAATGTGAAATCAATTGGCTCCATCTACACTATTAAATTATTCTGAAGGCATACTATCCTGCTTAAATTGGTAGCCCTGACTCCCACTTACTCCTGTGGCTTAACCCTCCTCATTCGGACTCATTAAAAAGGGATTAGCAGCAAAGGGAAACTACTTTGGAAACCAGATTTTTCTTTGTTTGATTATGTTTTGTTTCACAGACTCAGAGGCAGGGACAAAGCTTGGAAGGAGTGCTTAATGTGCACGGTAGATGATGCCAGAGTTTGAGCTTGCCGGAAAAGCCATTTGGTCAAAAACTTTTTGTCCCAGCTAATATGTAAATCTCTGCAACCAAGAAAAATTGGTCTGATAGTCAAAAGCCTTGGTCTGATAGTCAAAAGCCTTTCTCTTCTCTAGAGTAGACCCATAGAATAATTTGTTAAATGGTACATAATGCCAAGAATAAATCACATTGATTCAATGAGTATATTCTGGATTATCAATGGAATTTAGGCCAATCCATTCCTTAAAGAATTATTGGCATGCTAGTTTTATCCTACAGCAGGATGTGGCTGTAATCCCTCTGTGCCAAAATATTTTGAAGGGCTGTTTTGGACTTAATGAAATCATGAAGCAAAAGTGTAAGTGCAACACATACAATGGAGAAACATACACACTCTTCAACCTCTCAGGTAAACTAATGTTGCAGACTTGAATGCTGTATTCCAATTTCCAAACCCTTTCCTTAGGGAAGGAAACCTGAGGAAGAAAAGCTATATCAGAGCAAAAGCTCTATGAAAATGTTGTGTGCATGTTTTCCAAAAAATGTCCCCTTGATTTTTGAAATAAAAAACAAAGGAGAGCTCAGAGTTAGCAAAGATTGTTATTGGAAACCAAGATCAAAATCACCCATACTATGTGAAAGACAGACAGTGAAGAAAGATGGTGAGGTGGGGTGAGGAATCAACTTATTTGAACTGTGATGTTGGAGGAGAACCTTATAGATAGCATAGTCAGCTAGAAAAGTGGGTGCTCAATCAAGTCAAGTCTGAACTCTCGCTAAAGCAAAAGTGAGTAAATGGAAGCAATCATACCATGTAAATATAATGAAAATACAGAGTGGATAAGAAAAGACAATATTGCTGGAAAGAAGCAGGGGCAGGAGAAGGAAAAGGAGAAGAAGATTGTCTCAAGAAAAGAAGCCATACCTGTTAGTTTGCAAGAACTGGAAAAGACAATATTGCTAGGAATGGGGGGAGGGGGGAGGCAATAGGAAGAGAGAAAAACAGCATGAGATACTGTTGGTTTGCAAGATCTGAACAAAGCTGACAGGACATTTTAGAGGCTATTAATTCATATAGTCATCAAACATCAGAAGTGACTTCATGGCGCATAATATCATTTCCTTAATTACCAAAGACTTGAATAGTGACAGGATGGGTGGAATGTTTGAAACTATGACAGAATATAGGCACCAAAGTTCTGCTAATACTGAGGAAGATCAACCCCATTGACAAAACAAAACCCAGTAATTTCACAGCTTAAATGAGTAAGGATCTGAAGATTTGTTCTCTACTCTTTTAAAATATTTTTATAACCACATAATCCCTTTGTAAGCATAAATGTATTTGGCCAGGAAGGAGTTAAAAGGTTCTCCTCCTGTAAGTCAGCTAATTGGGTCCTGACTAACACGATCAAAAGTTCAAATTGCCCCACACCTGGAGTTGGTTTCCTCTTTGAAGACTTGTGTCAGGACTTGGTCTCAGAAATCCTGAGAAAATATTTACTGAAAGCACTCAGGGCTCAGACAAACAGAACTGCTATGTGCTTCTGTAATACATTACATGACAAAATTGTAATGTAATTGTATACTAATTCTCTGGAGATACATGGCAAAATGTACCTCTTTCTGGAGAACTATCACTCCATTATTTTCTTTAAAGCAGGCTTGTTGGATGGTGGTTTTTTTTTTTACTCTTCAAAGAAAACCTGTCTTTTGACTGTTTCTGTGACCTTTCATTGCCCTCCAAACATCTCCCTTTCCTGATCCACCTACTTGGAAACACTATTGCTGACAAGCCTGTTCCATGCATGCTCAGATTATAATAAAGTAACTGATGTACTCTTTTGAAAGGCCTTTTTTGAGAAGCAATATTTCAGCCCTTACAGACTGAATACCTTCCAAATAAGAAAAGCAGGTGGGACCAATTATTCTCTTTCAAGATAAACAGGGTCTTTGCAATGTATTTGATCTTTTTTAAAAAATCTGAGGACTGTAAGGTCACTTTTTTCTGCACAGGGAAGTAAAACAGTTTTACTTTTACATAATGCCTTAAAAACACTTTGCCCAAACTTCCCCAATTTTGGTACAGAGACAGCGCAGATTATTTGCTACAACTGTGCCAAACTTGGTGCTGATCCAAAGTCTAGTTTCAAAGTTATAATTTTTTTGTGTGTGTGCCCCATTTTTTGAATTGCCTTATATTATGCAGATTTGCTTTGCTGCACAATAACATAGCTGCACCATTGTGCGTCTATAATGAATGTATTGGTATGCATGATGACTGACTGGGTTTTGATTGGCAGTGATACGGTTCAATGTCTGCCAATGGAGTCTGTGAAAACCAGTTGAGAGGGGGGTCAAATATGTGTGCATGTGTGGTATGCTCCCTGGCTATAAAGATGCTGTAAAAGAGAAAGAGCAATTTTTGAGGACAGTGTAATTAGTTTTGTCAGAAGCAGTCAGCTTGGTGAGAGAAGTCTGATGCATTATGTGCCATCAAGTAGCTTCTGACTCTTGGTGACTAGAGACGGGCATGAACCATCCGTTTGGTGGTTTGTGTTGGTTTGTTTTTCAGCTGAACAGGTGTTTGGTGCTTCCCAGCCCCACCTCTTCTGCCAATCGCCCACTCAGAGTCAGCACCAGAGGAGGCAGGGCAGGGAAGCAGGGGACTCTGTGTCTGAGTGGGCACCCACTAGAGGAGACAGGGCTTGTTGTTGTTTAGTCGTTTAGTCATGTCCGACTCTTCGTGACCCCATGGACCAGAGCACGCCAGGCCCTCCTGTCTTCCACTGCCTCCCGGAGTTGGGTCAAATTCATGTTGGTCGCTTCGATGAGACTGTCCAACCATCTCGTCCTCTGTCATCCCCTTCTCCTCTTGCCTTCACACTTTCCCAACATCAGGGTCTTTTCCAGGGAGTCTTCTCTTCTCATGAGATGGCCAAAGTATTGGAGCCTCAGCTTCAGGATCTGTCCTTCCAGTGAGCACTCAGGGTTGATTTCCTTCAAAATGGATAGGTTTGTTCTCCTTGCAGTCCAGGGGACTCTCAAGAGTCTCCTCCAGCACCACAATTCAAAAGCATCAATTCTTCGGCGGTCAGCCTTCTTTATGGTCCAGCTCTCACTTCCATACATCACTACTGGAAAAACCATAGCTTTGACTATGCGGACCTTTGTCGACAAGGTGATGTCTCTGCTTTTTAAGATGCTGTCTAGGTTTGACATCGCTTTCCTCCCAAGAAGCAGGCGTCTTTTAATTTCGTGGCTGCTGTCCCCATCTGCAGTGATCATGGAGCCAAGAAGGTAAACTCCGTCACTGCCTCCATATCTTCCCCTTCTATTTGCCAGGAGGTGATGGGGCCAGTGGCCATGATCTTAGTTTTTTTGATGTTGAACTTCAGACTATTTTTGGCGCTCTCCTCTTTCACCCTCATTAAGAGGTTCTTTAATTCCTCCTCACTTTCTGCCATCAGAGTGGTATCATCTGCATATCTGAGGTTGTTGATATTTCTTCCAGCAATCTTAATTCCGTCTTGGGATTCCTCCAGTCCAGCCTTTCGCATGATGTATTCTGCATATAAGTTAAATAAGCAGGGAGACAATATACAGCCTTGTCGTACTCCTTTCCCAATTTTGAACCAATCAGGTTTAGGAAGTGCCTAACACCTGTTCGGCTGAAAACTGAACTGGCATGAACTGCCAAACCAGCAGTTTGTGCCCATCTCTAATGGTGACCCATAAAGGGTTTTTAAGGTAAGTGAGATGTTCAAGGATGTATATTTCCCAACAAATATGGAAAACAAAACAATGGCCCACAGACTGGAAACATTCAATATACATTCCAGTCCCCAAGAAAGGAGATGTCAAGGAATGCAATAGCTATACGACCATTGCTTTAATTTTCCATGCAAGCAAAGTGATGCTCAAGGTATTGCAACAAAGGCTTTTGCCTTATATGAAGTGAGAAATGCCTGATGTTCAAGCTGGATTCTGAAAAGGAAGAGGCACATGAGATCATATTGTAAATATCTGGTGACTACTGGAGTGCACCAAAGAACTTCAGAAGAACCTAATTCTATGCTTTATAGACTACAGCAAAGCTTTGACTTTGTGGATCATGAGAAACTGCGGGTTGTTCCTTATAAAAAGAATATGGAGAAACAGAACTGTTTCCTATAGTCAAAGGTGTCTGATACAGCTGCGCTCCATCCCTTTTCGGTTCAATCTGTACACAGAATATATCATTCAGTTGAAGGAAGAGTCAAAATTGGTGGAAGATACATCAATATGCAAATGACACAATTTTACTGGCAGAAAGCTGCAATGACTTGAAGTGACTTTTAGTGAAAGTGAAAAAAGAAAGTGCCAAAGCAGGACTGCAGCTGAACATTAGGAAGACAGAAGAACTACACGACTTTAATGCTGACAATGAAGAAATTGAAATAGCGGAAGATTTTGTGTACCTTGGTTCAATCATCAATTCAAAGGGAGACTGCAAGCCAAGAAATCAGAAGACACCTGAGACTTGGAAGGGCAGCAAGGAAGGAATTTAAAAATAAATAAATCACAAAATGTAAAGATGTGTCATTGGAGACCAGGACCAAGTTCATTCACACTCTTGTATTCCCAGTGACCATGTACAGATGCGAAAGTAAAGAAAGCAGGCAGGGGGAAAAAAATTGGTTCGTTTGAAAGATGACGCTGAAGAAGAGCTTTGCAGATACCCTGGACTGCCAGAAAGAGAAACAAGTGGGTTGTAGATCAAACCAAGCCTGAACTGTCTCTGGAGGCAAAAATGTTGTTCATGAGAAGGCAAGATTTTGTGGAAAAGACAATAATGCTGTGGAAGGTTGAAGACAGCGGGGAAAGAGGAAGACCAAATATGAGATGGATTGACTCTCTAAAGGACCACAGGCTTGAGTTTACAAGAGCTTAGCAATGCTGTTGAGGACAGGACATTTTGGAGATCTTTCACTCATAGGGTCACCATAAGTCAGAGGAGCTTTGGTGGCACATAACAACAACTGAGTTTCCCTGTTTGAGAGGGGATTTGAATCCTTTTCTCCTGAGTCCTAGTTCAAATGCCACAAGTGGCCTTATACCAGTCAACTGCTGTGACAGCTGTCAAAGGAATCCTGGGAATACTAATTTGGCAAATATTTTACAAGTGACCCTTAGCTCTACCCCTCAACCTTTCCAGTTCCATAGGGAGAGGGAACAACCATTAAATCAGTTTAAGCCTCTTGTCTAAAAATCAGTTTAAGTCTCTTACGGTATCGACTGCATACTATAGAACAACCATGCAGTACCTCTTACACAGAATTTCCACAAAATGGCTAAATCCCAAACCTGCTGAAGGACATTGACAGGAACAATTAAAACATCCATTTCTTTTGGCCGTAGAAGAATTCCAGAAGCAAAATCTTTTGGTGCCAACACTGAAACCGGAATAGCTCTTTAATGTGGTGCTGAAAAGAAACTGCAGGTTTAAAAAGCTGCTAGAATGTTAACTTTGATGAGGTATAATGTAATCGAAGAGAGAAGTGTGAGCTTTTTCCTCTTCATCACAGTGCTAATCTTCAAAAAATTCCTATATTGGTTACCAGACAGCTGTCAGCCTCAGAGATAAATTGTTTCTCTTTTTCGCTTCTTCTATTAAGCATGGCACTGCATATTTATTTCCACATTATTAACTGCAGGTAGAATATCTCCATACAGAATAGAGCCCCGGGTACAGGTCTCTTAATACGAGTCCTTCCAAATATTGTCACAGTCTTCTCAAATATTCAAAATTATGTCAACACAATTTGTTGGAAACAAGCCTCTTCAACCTAATAGGTCAAAGAATTGCCATATCCAGCAGACCATGGACTCTTCGAGACCCAGAAGATTACACTCCTAAAGGATGGTGGATTCTCTGGAGGCCAGAAGCCTGATCCTCCAGGGGACGATGACTCAGGGGCTGAGCCACAGGAAGCCGGACACAAGCACAGAAAAAGACTACAGGATGTGCTTGTGTGCATGCCGTCAAGTTGGAACCAACTTATAGCGACTCTAATAGGGCTTTCAAGGTAAGTGAGATATCTAAGGAGTGGTTTTACCAGTTCCACTCCCTCAGTGAGTTACCATGGCTAAGTGGGGCTTCGAAGTCTGTTCCCCAAGTCTGCCACTCTGTCTACTACATCACACTGGGAATCCCTCAAGAAGTGACTGGCTTCAGAAGAACATCCCTTAGGAGAAGGGGTTGCTTCAGGGGTTGGGGTCTTCTTGAGGGAAAGCTCTTCCTCCAGCAGGTTTGCTCTTCTACTAGCTCCTCAGATGCCTACAGCTAAACTGAAGATGGGGCTCAAGGCGCCCAGCAGAATAAACCTCAGCTTCAGACTGTATTCTGATGGGCAATGGCTCTTGTCCCGTGGAAGCTGGTTATGTCATCACCTTGTGCAGCTAAAATGTATGTTTAATTAAATGATTCTTATCTCCCTGTTTTAGGTTCTGAAGCTCCCTGGGGCTCCCTTTTGCTCTGAGGAATCCTTTGGGAGCCTCAGGATGTGGGGGAGAAGCCTTTAATCTCCAGAAAGAAAGAAAAAACTGTGGTTGATCACCAGGATCCAGACCAAAGATAGGAGGACACAAGAAACCAAGAGAAGCTTCATGTTGTAACTGAAGGACTGTTTAAAGTTGCATAAGAAATGTTTAGGATTCTCTTTCATTTGCTGTGTTGGTTACTCAGAAGGTGCTCTCAGTGTATTTGTTTTCCTTAAGTAATATTCCAGGGAAGGAACCTGTGCTTACATTTTGGCTTAAGAGGATTTTTAGAATATGTTGTATTTCTTTCTTTTGTAGGTATAATAAAATTTAACTTCATCTTGAATACAATCTCACCTGCTCAGTGCTTTTATCTGTGTGGAAAGCATGCCAGAGATCTCACTGGCTAGGAAGGAGAGGGGAAATGTTAGCTTGAATTGTTTACCTGTTTTCGAAGACTCCAGGTGGTGGTTGTTACATGCTGTCAAGTTGTCTATGACTAACAGCAACTCTATGAATGAGTGATGCCCTGTCCTCAACTGCCCTGCTCAGTCCTTGGAAACTCAACCCTCTGGCTTCCTTTAGAGAGTCAGTCCCTCTCGTATTTGGTCTTCCTGCTGCCTCCCACCTTTCCTGCCATTATTGTCTTTCCCAAGGAATCCTGCTTTCTCATGATGTGCCCAAAGTAGGACAGCCTCAGCTTCAACATTTTTGCCTCCAGAGATCGTTCAGGCGTGATTTGATCTAGGACCCACTGGTTTGTCTTTCTGGCAGTCCAGGGTATCTGCAAAACTTTCCTCCAGCACTACGTTTCAAACAAACTGTTTTTTTCCCCTGTCAGCTGTCAGGGAGGGAAAGAAATATACTACAAGAGAAGCCCCCCTTTCTGTTGGGAGATGGCAGCTCTGATGGTGGTTAAGTGGGGTTCTCTGCTCCTTAGCAAAGAGGGGGCCTGCAGGAAAAGTACTGCTGATGGAGAGCAGAAAAACCTGATTGTTGCCTAGCTAAACGTTAATCCTGACCCATATGATAGCCATACAAAGTCAGGAAAACCTGCAGGATGAATAGAAGAAGCCTGGCAATGGGGATGATGTCATAACCTTCACTCACAAGTCATTCATTATAAATAAAGAGTTACTAGTAATTAATTCATTTTAGCAATAACAGAGGCATAACTAAGTTACAATAGTTGGAATCCTGTTGAGTCAAGTGATGCCATGGAGCTCCAGTGATGTCATCAACCACAGTAATGCCACAGCCATTTTGGAAAATTAAAGGCTTCTCATTCTCACCTCCTGCCAAGCTTGGAGGGAATCCCTAGGGGTCCTCTTCATGCTAGGAAGCCTTTGGAAGCTGTGGAGTGGGATAGGAAATGATTTAAATCCAGAAAAATACTGCTTCCAATCCCAGTCAAGGTAGACAGTTCTGGACAAGATAGATGGGCAAACAGCCTAAAGTAGAATAAGGCATCTTCCTATGATGGCACTCTTTGGAAATTACAGCTGCATGGAGCAGTTGAAGTCACCTTTTCACAAAGGTTTAAAGGAATTACTAAATAATACTATGTCCTTCACAAGGAGAGGGCTTTGACATGACATTGGTAGTTGAGCAAACACTACAACAATGTACACGCCTTTACCATTTTTAGGAAGGTAGCAATAACGTCTTTGGCTCATGAGTCTGTTGGCCTTTTACATCCAGAAACCAATTCAGTTAATAAGAAAGAAGGTTAATACATCCTGACAGTTTGATGGAATTTCTCTTCTTTTCTATTCCTGCTGTAACTCATAAAAAATATCCTGCACCATTTATGCAGTCTTTTGTACTTTACATTTTTTTAAAAAATATAAATGGTGGAAAGAAGTTTCTACGTGGTCATATAGCACATTTCTTTAGTAACCATTAAAATATTTCCCTTAGATGTATCTAATAATAGACATTTGCCCATTATGAGGTGAAGGGATGTATAAACCACCACCGAGTACCCAGTGTGGTGTAATGGATAGAGTGCTGGACTAGGAACCAGGAAGCCTGGGTTCAAATCTCTGCTCAGCCATGGAATCTCACTGGGGGTCTAGAGCTGGCAAAACCACTTCTTAAATATTTCATTTCTCTTGAAAGCCGTATTAAGGTAGCTATTAGTGGGTTCTGATTTGACGGCACATAACATAACTACTGGATAACCTAAGATAGCTGGATTGCTCAGTGAGTTGGAGTACCTGCATGAGGAACCAGGCAAGGATGGAGACTTGAATCATGGGACTCGCTGTCAAGTTGGACTTAAGTCACACCAGTGAATCGACTTAGGTGTGTGTGTTTTTTACAATGACTTGGACTCAACTTGCAACTCAGAGCCCGCCCACCCCTCCCTTTTTTCATGGGGAAAATTGTTTTTAATAGGGACTGAGACTTGGGACTTGGACCCAAAGACTTGCCAACATCCCTGGAACCAGAGATGCAGAGTTAAATTTCCCACTGTGCCTCCTTAGAGACACTTCTGAATGATTTATACATAGGAATCCCTGACAAGGACTGACATAAGTCAGAATCAAGTTGACAGGACACAATTAATTCTAAGTATTAGAAGAGGTACACGCAGTGCGCAGGATGAAATTCGAAGGGCTGGGGGGAAGATGGGAACACCATATCTGCAAATAGATAAAATTGTCCCTACAGTGTTATAAAGCATGCAAAGTTAGTAATACAGACCAACGCACATGGTTGGGCTGAGTAATGTTCATTGTGAAATAAAAAAGACCAATCCCTGTTGAAACCAAGAGCAATGGAGACGAACCCCCGGTTCAGCCGTTTTCCTTTGGAATCTCTCCTTGGAAATCTTTTCTTCCACGGTCAAAGACATGTTGACCTAAGAAACAGAAGTGTTCCCTCCATGGTTTCTGAATGTTAGTGTTTCTAATGTCAGTGTTATGTCCATTTATTCTTTTTGCACAAGGACTGGCTAGTCTCTCCAATGTAAAATGCTGTTGGGGGGGGGGGAGGTTGGAAAAAAGTCATATATCACATTGGATGATTAGTTATTCTTTTTTAAAATTATATCATTTGTAGGTTGTTTCACCCAATGAGGAGACCAGGAGAAATGACAAGAAGGTACGTGGATTAGATTACTGTACTGGATTGTGTAAAAGTGTTTCCTCTGTAGACATGGGGACGAAGTTGGCATGTTGGACTACCACTGAGCTTGGTTCTTGTGTCAGTAACTCTGTCACCAGGTTTGTTGTCACCACTGAGTAATCAACGTGCACATTATTCACTCAGCTCAACAGCATGAGCTGATTTTCAAGCATCTCCTGTATAGTACAAAACATGATTTGATTTACCTCAAAATTAAGCTGGAAGCAAATTAAATAGTACTCGTGTGTTTAATTATCAGACACTTGCAGATAATTTTAACAAATTAGATATTTAAGTTGCTCAGAAAGCAGTAAATTAATGCATACAGCATGATTTGCCATATTTTGGTCTATTAATCTTATTTCTCCTTTTCTTAATTGTGTTTCCTATGCTTTATCTGTCTCCTAGAATTGTGGAGCTGCTTTATTCCAACAGCAGTGAGACTAAGAATTTGGAAAAAAAAAACATTATTAATAATATGAATAATAATATTTGGGTCTCAGCAGGAAGCAGCACTTTAAAGTAACCTAAACTGTCAGTACACAAAGCTCTCTGTGAGGGGAAAAATCCAGAACGTGATACATATAAAGGAAATGGGTTGGAGAGACTTCTGTGGCATAATGGAGTGGGATTGCTCTTACAGATATAGATGTGAAGAGAGGGCACAAGAAATATGTTACACACAGGGAAGAAAAGGCCATGAGGCTCTTAATGAATAGTTAATAAAATGGAATTGGCCTTTGTTAAACATCAAATTGGAACATACTCTCTTTAAAAAGAGAGAGGAAAACCACTGTAGGTCTCCTTTCCCTCACACACTAGTTAGTTTCACTATTCCAATCACACATGTGGAGAGTTTGGGAACGGCATGGCAGGTAATGTTTAGGAAGAACTCAGGGCCATCCCGCGGCATTCTGAGACAAAAGACAAGATGGTGTCCGCTCTGAATTCCACATACAGAGGTCAGCTGGGCTGGCAGCTGAATTGTGCTTCATCTCTGGGACTGGGATGGTATCCTCCACCAAAGCCAACCCAGCAGATGGCTAGTTTAAGAGGTGCCACTCAGGTTGTGTACTATGCAAAGCTTTGTCTTCCAACAGAGTGGAACAGACTCAGAGCTCAGGAAGAAAAAGCAGGAGACTGTTGTGGTTGCTGCTGCCCTTTCCACCGAATCTAACCTGAGAGAGTTGCCTCTGCCTCATGTCAGGGCTGGCCGTAGGCCCTGCATGTCTCCAAGAGGGATGGCAGCGGGAGAATCAGCAGCAAAAGAAGGGAACTCACCAGGACCCTGGCACTCCTCATGAGCAAATGCTGGAGACACGGAGTGAATATCCCTTTATGTGGACCATGGTTCCGCCACCAGAAATAATAGTCTTTAGTTAAGGGAGATGTCTCTACAAATACAGATAAACACATTTTCCATGCACCTTTTAACTATTCCATTTGCAAAGCAGAACTGTGCTATGCAGTGGTTTTCCTGGCCAGTTGACACAGAAGTATTAAGGACTTTTGCTACCCTAGCACAAGTAAGGACATTTCAAAAGCTTCTTTATTCATTGTGTTTCTCTGAATCCCACCCACATTCTCCTCCATCCTTTTGTCTGTAACAGATTATAAGGCTCTGTTTTGCTTTCTGGCATGTGATTTTTACCAGTATTTGGAATGCATTTTTTCTACGGCCAGAATGTACATATGCATATTTTTCAATTATATGTATTTTCAGCCATTTAATTTTTTAAACCATGTGTGTCTTGTTTGTTTGTTTGTTTGTTTGTTTGTCAGACATGCACAGCAAGCCTTGCAAATGTGCTGATTTCTGAGGCAAGGTTCATTTTGTCTCACAATAGGTAATGCACAGTCATAAATCTGGCAACAGTTGCATCTGTTCTGGTTGGTATCACATGGTCCACAAAAGCAGTATTTATTCTATGACTCCAGCATTTTATAGAGCAGCAGTTCCCAACCTTGGGTCCTCAGATGTTCTTGGACTACAACTCCCAGAAATCTTGGCCAGTACAGCTAGCGGTGAAGACTTCTGGAAGTTTTAGTCCAAGAACATCTGGGAACTCAAGGTTGGGAATCACTGCTATAGAGAATGAAAAAAAATCTTACGGATTGTCCTCCTCTGAAGATGGTGGCAATGATGTTGCTGGTTGTTTCCTTAGACAACAAACAGATGCCTTTTGTTCTTAAGGGGGCTCTGATTCTAAATTTAGAGCAGAGGATCTCATGTAACTGGACCCTAGATTTCTATGAGTGGAGTTGTTTGTAGACACAGGGGGTCTCAGATAAGCAAATTCCCAGTAGCAACGGTAAGACCACCATACACATTGAACATGCCCAATCTCAACTGTTTCCAGAAGTTAAGCAAGGTTGGACCTGTTTACGTTGGAAATGGGAGACCACCGAGGATCTCTTGACAGCTGCTGCTCACCAGAGTTAACCATGTGGGCTTAGCAGCACAAAGTTCTGAGTCAGTGCAAGGCTGCTTCCTAGGTTCCTACATTCCTAACTAACACGGTGCCAACCTACAGACTTGCAGATGTTTCATTTGGTGAGATACTTTTGATTCTCTGTTAGAAAGCTCTAGCACACTCAAGAGAAGCAATGTTCAGCTGTTACCGCCACGGACGGATTTACCATTGCTTCCTACATTTGGAATAAAAGAGGTTCTTCCTTATGCCTACCCATGAGAAGGAAATATGTTGCTTTCCATGCATGGAAAATGATGGTGGAGAGGAGAGGGGCTAGACGCCCTTCTCTCTGAGCATAGCAATGAAGAGGATGAAGGAAGACTCCTACATAATTCTAAGTCCTTGCCAAACTACAGATCCCATGATTCCATATGATGGAGCTATATCAGTCAAAGTGGTATCAAACTGCTATAAGTACTGTATATAGAGTAGACACACTCAAAAAGTCTCAGTAGGTACAAAATCAATGTTATCACTGAAGTTCATAACCCCTGTTCACTTCTTTTTCTTACTTCTTTTTTTCAGCCACAATGGGATTGTCATAATTGGCCAAAAGAATGATGCTTCTCCTTTCACTGTCACTAGGATCTGGAAGCATTACCCTGTATAACACTACTGCATCATTGTGTCATGTCTGGCTATGCGTCTGTCTTCCCAATTTGGCTAGTCATTTTCCAGAATCATGCACCATGGTTTTTTAAGTAAGACATTCAGTATTTGCTGAATATGCTGTGTGTCCTTCCGCTCCCCAAAAGACTGTTCCCTCGTCTTGCAACAGACTTTCCTTCTGTTGCTTATCACTGGGAAATATGGATGAATGGCTCCAGTTTATTTATTTATTTTTTTAATTTTGAGATCCATCTGCACAGCCTTGTGGGGATACTGCCAGCAATTCCTATTAAAACCTATCATTTCTCATCTTTCCTGGGAGAAAAATTCATAAAGGAAGGAGTGAAAGCCATGTTCCCTGATTCTAACTTACAAAAGAAATGAACATCGATATTTTCACAGCACGTGGAGAGAAAACACATCCTGAGTGCTTGATGCACTATTCATAAATAGTTCATGAAAGAGAATGTACTTTTAACTCTTACATCTGCCACAAGCTGTATATTATTAGGATGGAAAAGGCAGGCAAAGATCAGTGAGGACAGCGAAAGAAAAGGAAATATCCTTGAAAAAAGACATCTTAATCCGGTTCAAAGAAAAAAGATCTTCCCTACAGCAGTGGTCCCCAACCTTGAGCCTCCAGATGTTCTTGGACTTCAACTCCCAGAAATCCTGGCCAGCAGAGGTGGTGGAGAAGGCTTCTGGGAGTTGTAGTCCAAGAACACCTGGAGGCCCAAGGTTGGGGACCACTGCCCTACAGGACACTTAGAGGACAGAGTCATGGACACAATAATTCAGGATAACAGCAAGACTGGGATTACCTTTGATATCCTATCACATGCACATCTGGGAGTCACGAAGTATTCAGTCTGCCAAATGATATGATCTTTCTAAATTTCCACATTCTGAATTTTGTACAGTTTTCCTTGAATATCTGCATTTCTTCAGTCTTTCCAGTGCAGTTCTCTGTAGCAAATGTTCATATGAACAGTGCATTTCTATTGGGGAACGTATGCTCTGAAATGTGCGTAAGGAAGGAGATATATAAAAATGCATTATGCAAGAGAAATCATCTTCCAAAAAAAGCTTATTTGGGGCAAATCTATATGCAAACATACGTGTAATTGGCAAAGGTACATATAAAAATGTGTTAGAAATATTCATGGGCGATCTTCCAAAAAAATCACAAAAATCACAAGCTGAGGTAAAACTCAAGGCTGTAAAACTGTGAAACGGAGAGATATCAAAATGTGTCCATGTCAACACAAAGCCTGATCCATTTGAAAAAGTTGTTTTTTGGATCTATAGTTCCCATGCGGGGGACTAAGAGATTCCGGAAATGGTAGAAGTAGTAATTTTTCTAAGGACTAACATGCTTCCCACATTTACCCACCTCTGTGAAATGGCTGTTTCTAGTTATTTGATAAAGACTTTCTCAATAGTGACACCACAGCATTGGAAGAAAGTATTTCATTTTCTCTTTTTAACAAATCTATGTGGCAGTTGAGGCCCAGTAACAGTGATTGGGCCAGAAAGAGTGGCTGAATAGGGACTCAAATTTAGTCTCACCAATCCTAGTCTGGCACTAACCACTGCACCACACTGGTTTTTAAAGTATTTCCCTCCTTCCAAATTATTTTGACCTACAAGAAAAGTCTGGATGCATTAGGCATCCTTCAGTCTTGAGAGACTATGGTAATGTGCTCTGAATGGAGGACTTGGAACAGTGTCTAGTGTGGCTGAGAAGGCCCATTCGAGAGTGACAATCCCTTCCACACTGAAGACAAATACAATCTGATTTTGCTGGTTTCAGGACTGCCTCTTTGCCTCAGCCTGCTGGACAAGTGTCTCTTCAAAATGGGAGAGGCCGTGATGCAACGCCTGCCTCCAGGCTGAACGCTCAGATGTCAAGGTTTCCCATCTGTTGAGGTCCATTCCTAAGGCCTTCAGATCCTGCTTGCAGATATCCTTGTATCGCAGCTGTGGTCTCCCTCTGGGGCGATTTCCCTGCACTAATTCTCCATACAGGAGATCTTTTGGAATCCGACCATCAGCCATTCTCACGACATGCCCAAGCCAACATAGACGTCGCTGTTTCAGTAATGTATACATGCTAAAAATTCCAGCTCGTTCTAGGACTGCTCTATTTGGAACTTTGTCCTGCCAGGTGATACCAAAAATGCGTCGGAGACAACGCATATGGAACGTGTTCAGCTTCTTCTCCTGCCATGCACGAAGGGTCCAGGACTCACTACAGTACAGGAATGTGCGCAGAAATCAGAAAATAATCAGAAAATAATAGTGCATTACTATTTATCTTTCATAAGAAGGAAACCCCACTGTAACCGACTGAGGTAAATATGCTGAATCGGCAAAATAAATGGTGGGGGGGAGGATAGCCATTCTGTGAAACTGTTCTCCCCAAATCACTAGGTAAATTTCACAATTTTTGATTGAATCAATGTTTTCCAACAGTAACAAGTACAATCAAGTCAAGAATAGGTCTTACCATGATAATTCACTAAAATTCACCACTTTGTTTAAATGGAATTAACAAGGAACATAGCACATTTGATGGTTTGGGACAGAATTCTCATACATTCTAGCCAGTATGTCCAATGGTCTTGCATTATGGGATTTGTTACCCCAGACATATGGACCACACCAGATGGAGAGAATCTAACATATATGCTTCCTCAGGTCCACCATTCCTGGTCTGTCATTCTTTCCTTTTCTGTGCCATATGTACTGCCTTTAGATAAATCTCAGTTTATCTCAACAACCTATGGTCTCCTTTCAGAGATGGGCTTAAACTGCAATCTGAACATCTCCAATAATTGCAACAACATTTTACTTTAAATGAGATCCATTTTGTAAGAAATGACACATCTGGAAGATAGCATTAGGTCTTAAGAATTGATATGAAACTTTATGCTGGAAAAAAAAAATCCTCATGGATCAAAAGAATAGGAAGCCAAACAGTGGGGAAAGCCCTTTGTATCTGAACCACCAATACTTTGAAGTCTAACCGAGTTAGAAATGCAGAGAAACATTTTTCAGTGTGACTCCTTCACCTGGTGTAGCCACGTTTTCCTGAATATGCTGTCACAATGAAAAATTTTGTTGGGGGTGTTAGCTGCAGGAATTCTAATGTCTGCCAGTTGTACAGATTTTTATAGGAATAGAAAGAGCCAAAGATTTAAGTGCTGGGAGTTGGATCCAGTTTCCCCACCTGAATTATTTTCTCGATTTGGTAAGTCTTGAAGCTATATACAAGCTGTCAAACATAGCTCTTCTCAAGTTCGAAGCAGAGAAAGTGAAAAGAGCTGAATATGAATGGCAGCCTTTATTCAGCCTAAGAAGCAACAAGACATAGAGGCAACCAGCCGGGTCATGCCCACCACAAAATAAATAAATAAATAAACTTGGCCTGTTCTGAGTAGAGTTACCAAGTCAGCAACATCTGTTTCCTTCATGGTCAAAACACAAGGATGGACCCTTCTGATGTCACAGAGGTTTGGGAGAGGAACCAGAACTACACCTGGACCAACCAATTATGAAAATGGCATAGGAGAAATCTAAACAAATGGCAAGCCAGAGAATATGGCAACCTAGATCCAAGGGGGAAATGCCTTTTTGGTGGTTGCACAGATGGCAAAGGAACAGCAAAGGATAGGCAGCTAAACTTGAAATGGGATCACTTATAAAAAATCAGTCTTTCCTCAATTCCTTGCTGCTCACCCCAAGATTTATCTCCCCATCTGGAGACCAAAATAAACATAGCTGTTCCCTGAAACACGGCAAGCATCCCCATAAATTCAAATTGACTTGATGGCATGTAATTATTACATATAGTAGACTGGATCAATCATCAAGCATGGGTAGACTCAAAAGTCATTTGGGCAGGTTAGTCATGACTAAAATCCCATTGATTTCAACAGACCTATCTAAGCATAATAATATCTGGGTCCAGCACTTGGTACTGTTTGGTTTTTTGTTTTTGTTTGTTTGTTTGTTTGTTTGATTGATTAATTGATTGATTGATTGATTGATTGATTGATTGATTGATTGATTATAATATTTTTACCCTACCTTTCTCCTTTAAAAGACTCAAGGCAGCTAGAGAGCAATGGTTCCTAATTCTGAGTTTGTGTGACACCAAGGTGCAGAATTCCTGGCCATGCTCAGAATCACCAACCATCAACCTTGCTATATATGACTAGCAAACTTATTCTTGGGAGTATAGATCCTTGATACTCAGTATTTTGTGATACCCCATGTGGTATAGTGAATAGAGTGACAGAGTAGGACTCAGAAGACCTGGGTTTGAATCCCAGCTCTGACATGGAAACTCACTGGGTGGTGGACCAGTAAAACCACTCCTTAAATATATCACTTACCTCAAAAGCTCTATGTGGGTCACTATACATCAGTTCCAACTTGATGGCAGAGAACAACAATATGGATGCTTACGTAGCCAAAATGGCATCACCCATGTACAATGTGCAGGTATCTACAGGCTTCGGGAAACCTCAATGTTTACAGCAGTACAAAATGTATTTAGAAAAAAGTGGGGTTGACGCATGGACCAAAAATAGCACAGTGATGACTGTGTGCTGCGATTGTCAAGGGAGCACTGGAAACTAGGGAAAGAAATAAATGATGAAATCCCCAGGAAAAGAGCAGGGCAGGTTAGAAACCTGAACAGGTAGGTACATTCCACAATGCAAACGTCTGAAGAAAAGAATGTGTGTGAGGAAAAGAAAGTTGTCACTTTCAGATTTCAGTGGTAGCTTCCTTATTAAATTCTGGAAGTGTTGGGCAAGTAACTATTACACTGTTATTTGAGAACCAGAATAGATGGAGCATAGATAGCAAGCATGATCAGCCTTTTATTCTTAACAATAGATAGATAGATAGATAGATAGATAGATAGATAGATAGATAGATAGATAGATAGATAGATAGATAGATAGATAGATAGATAGATAGATAGATAGATAGATAGATCCTTGCAACTAATGTATACCTCAGTAGATAGTTACTGTGTATATGATTCTATATTTCCTCAAAAATCATTTTTAGTTGAAGAGGAGAAAAATGAAGTATCTTTTCACAAAAATAGGACAAGTATAGTCAATGCTTATAGAGGCAAAGTAACCCATTTATTCACAAATCTTTGTGTTTTTTCTCTCAGTATCCCCAAGGTTTGGTTTCTTCCTTTCTTCTTTTCTTTGCGATTTAAATGTGCATTCACTTGGGGTGTTGGGGGCTATATTGCTGCCTTCTCACTAGGTGCAGATAATGTCAAGAAAACAAATGAAGCCCAGTGCTGTCTGATTGAAAGCAAATACTTTAGGGCCCGTTCGGTGGTCCTTTGGGTGGGAGCTAATTTAAAAATGCTTAGTAAATCAGTAAACAAGTTAGAATGTGCAAAAGAAAGATAAAGAAGCTAGGAATGGAATCTGAAGCAAAAGCTCCAAGGAGAGAGAGAGAGATCAAGCAACCAAGTATCTGAGAAGTTGCTAAGAATCTCAAGCAACTTTGGCATGTATGAGAAAGATTCAGCTTCTCTCAAGCAGACACTGCTGACTAATTTAGCTGGCTGATGGGTATTGATTGTAAATATGGCACGATTAGATTCAGGAGATGCAACCTGCACTTGCTGGCCAGCACGCCTTGACTTCAGCTCATAGGATTGAAGATAAATTAATAATCATTATTAGCATTGCCATATAATGAAAATCCAAGGTTTGTCTGGATGTATCATCACTGCGGCACTGAGAGTCCCATCATTTTTTATTTGGAAGTTTGTCCTTTTCATAGTTTTATACTCTGGCCTTCAAATGGAGATTTCCCAGGATGCTCAGAGAAAGAGGGAAGGAGAAGAACTAGGGAGGAAATGAAGCCAAGCAAAGGTCAGAGGGTGTAGATGAGAATGAACCGATAAACAACAAATAGCATGCTCCAATCTGTAGCAAAAGGGTATTTTCCATTAGAGAGCTGTCAATTTCATATTCTCCTGTATTCAGATAGATAGATAGATAGATAGATAGATAGATAGATAGATAGATAGATAGATAGATAGATAGATAGATAGATAGATAGATAGATTTAAGCCTCAAAATCTTGCTGTTCCTGTTTGTTTGTTTGTTTGTTTGTTTGTTTGTTTGTTTGTTTGTTTGTTTGTTTGTTTGTTTGTTTGTAGGCCCTATTTCTTCTGATAAGGGGCCTTAAGGTGGCTAACACTATTTAAAAGAATAGAATTGAAAACTGTACATTAAAAAACAATTCAATTATAAATCTAATTAAAATACATTGAATAATTAAAGCAGGTAAAATGTGAAAAATTATCTTAACTAAAAAATGGCATTCAGGGACTCAATGATGGTTGTCCAAAGCCTGTCTGAAAGGACGGGTCTTCAGCGGTTGGTGGAAGGATAACAACCTGACCTCTCAAGGGAGAGCATTCCATAACCTGGGAGCAGCCACAGAGAAGGCCCTGACTCGTCTCCCCATCAACCATGCCTGTGCTGGCAATGGGACCAAGAGGAGGGGCTCCTCTGATGACCTTAAAGGCAGAGAAGAGTCCTATGGGGAGATACCGTCTTTCATATTTAAAATATGAAACAATCTTTAAATGTGGCTAACTTTTTCAAAAATGCAGTGAAACCCTGTCCTTCTCCATCTGCACTGGCCAAAGGCAAAAGGTACCATCATTACCATCACAGAAAGAGACGTGTCGTACCTGGCTGCTGCATTAGGGATAAAGATGAAGACCTCTCAGAGGAAAAAACCCAGCAGCAATCATAAACCCTGCCAGGTCAAGAACCACAAAGATTCAAGCTCAAGACTTTTAAGAGCACAAAGATTTGGTCCTAAGTGGATGAATATGTTTGTTTTCATTTCTCCCACCATTTAATGTCTAGAATTGTGTATGCTTTCTATACTTGCTATGGAAACACATGTGAATGTCGATAAAATACTTATCAGGAACAAACAAAAATTAACAAGAACAAACAAAAATTCTCATCTATCCCTGTTATTTATGTATATCTCTGGTGACCATATGAAGCCTCGCTACGTCCCATGGAACTGGTCCGGTGTGTCTTTAGATCCAAAGTGGGATGCATATTCCTTGTCTAAATCACCAGTTGTTATGTGTGATTAGTTGCCCATATTTAGAGTTTTGTCAAGGCAATGATTTTATCCTCTTTCTCTTTCACATGGACACTATCTTTTGAATTTTTGAATGCCATCCTTTTTTTCCTGAGTCACTCTTCTGCTTCAAAATAGTCTTTTCTTTAAAAAGAACAAAATTCTGATTAAATTCCTACTACAGATTCAGAGAGAGCAAGTAAGAGAGGCCTGCTACATACATACAGCTACCAATTATTTTAATGGAGGCTGCTTATTTACATGCACTGACTGGGTTTTGATCCTGTGATTAAGAGCTCAGCAATGTAGGTCACTGAAGAGAATTTACCCTAAAATTGCTAATTTGTAGTGTATGGTGATTATGCCTAATCTGATCTTTTGGCATTTGCTTACGAGAGCCAGGCAAATCACTCCTGCCAAACACAATATTCAGATATATGACTTCCAGATATGTGTTGCATGTGTCCAGCAACCACTTTTCCAAATCGATTCAAGTTTTTAATGAATGTTCCACTTTATCCCATAAGTAATATTGTGCGAAGCCAAATGTCATATATAGAGAGCTGGTACGTGGTGGCGCTGCGGGTTAAACTGCAGAAGCCTCTGTGCTGCAAGGTCAGAAGACCAGCAGTCGTAAGATCGAATTCACGCAACGGAGTGAGCTCCCGTCGCTTGTCCCAGCTCCTGCCAACCTAGCAGTTCGAAAGCATGCAAATGCAAGTAGATAAATAGGTACCACCACGGTGGAAAGGTAACACCATTCCGTGTTTAGTCGTGTTGGCCACGTGACCACGGAAACTGTCTATGGACAAACGCTGGCTCTACGGCTTGGAGACGGGGATGAGCACCACGCCCTAGAGTCGGACACAACTGGACTAAATGTCAAGGGGAACCTTTACCTTTACCTTTTACCTATAAATATGACCCAAAAAATTATTTTCTAAAGTTTCCTGTGCAAATTTTAAGGGTGAGTGTGCACTGAATATTTGGCATTCAGTGTATGCATTTGGTGTACTCAGTGAGGTGTGGTGGTTAGAGATGGGCACATACTGGAGGTTCATGCTGGTTTATTTATTGAACAAACAGGTGTTTGGCTCTTCAAAGCTCTGCCTCCCCTGGGGCAGTGCCCATTCAGAGGCAGCAGCCTGGCTTCTCTGCCCCACCTCCTAGGGGTTCTGAGTGGGCATCCAGCAGAGGAGGTGAGGCTCTGAAGCACCAAATACTTGTTCAGCTAATGAACGGACCAGCACGAACTGCCAAACCCATGGTTTGTGCCCATTTCTAGTAGTGGATAAAGTAATGGACTAGGACTCAGGAGACCTTGGTTCAATTTCCCAGCTCTGCCATGGAAACTCACAGGAGGGGTGGAACTGGTTAAGCCATTGCTTAAATACCTCACTTTGAAAACCCTATCAGTCTAAGTTAGTTATGACTTGACAGCACATAACAACAACCTGCATTTGGCATGTGACTGTATACATTATTTGAACTCATATTTTAAATGGCTGTTGATTTTATTCAGAGCTTGGTAGTAACTACCGTATTTTTCCATTTATAAGACACCCCACACACACTTTTCTAACCCAAAAATTAAGAAAATTTAGCTTTGAGTATTCAGCCTCTGGGCTCAGAATGCTCAGACATTAGGAGTCCCTGTTTAATCTGAGCCTACAGGCCCCACCTCCAATGAGGTGTGTTCCAATTGGTTTGTTCCGCATCAGTTGTCAGTTCCATAAGGCTTGTGATTGGAGGAAGTTAAGTCTCCTGAAAGGAGGAAGCTAAGCCTCATGATTGAAGGAAGCCTGTTTACAGAGGCAAGGTACGGGACATTTTGTTCTCTCCATGTTCTCAGCTTACTTCCACCCCTCAATTTTTAGTGTAATGATTTTAGGGGAAAAAGTAGTGTCTTATACACGGAAAAATACTGTAGTTATAAATAAAAAATTAAATTATTATTATTATATTTACAAATAATTAGCTAACACAGAATTGTAGTTTTTTTTCCCTAGTAATAAAAGTATCCCTAAATAACATTATAAAAGCTGGATGGATAGCTCAGTGATATCTGGCTGTGGAATTCAATTCCACACGGTGCCTCCACAGAGAAGAGCCAGTCTCTGTAGCCTTGGGCAAGCTGCACAGTCCCAAGGGGCCCCCAAAAGAAAGGAATAGTAAACCTCTGTATTCTCTACCTAGAAAACTCTGGAAAGGGTCACCGTAAGCCAGAATTGAGTTGACGGCGTGCAATTATTATTAGCTGGCTGGGTAGCTCAGTGGTTTCGGTATCTGGTTGTGGTGCCAGAAATTGGGAGTTCAGTTCCTCATTGTGCCTCCAAGAAGAGCCAGCCTGTGTCGCCTTGGGCAAGCTGCACAGTCCCAGGGTACCCCAGAAGAAGGGAATGGTAAACCACTTCTAAGTACTCTAGGGCTAGAAAACCCTGGAAAAGGTCACCATAAATCAGAACTGATTTCACAGCACATAGTTGCTATTATCAATTTACATTAGAACTGTTAAATGAACAAGGGATAACTGCATTTCTGCTGCAGCATAAACCTAATTTTCTAGTTTCTTTTCTAGTTACAGGGTACAAGAGCTGGCTTCTTTCAGTCTACTGCCTCATGTTTTCCCCAGGGTGGCATTAAGACAACAATGAAATGGGGGAGCAAGACAGCAAGTTTTATACCAATGGCCAATGACTTGCAGCATTAGATTTATTTTTTTAAAAAACTCTCAGTTAGGCAGACAGGACATTTTGCCACCACAAGATCACATTTTGTATCATGAGCTCACATAGAACTAGATGTTTTAGGACCTTCTCATAGGACTATTGGTAAGCAATATTGCCAGGTTTCAGCCACTTACCATGTGCAGGTTTTTTCAGAGGCAGAGGAGGAGGAGGAGAAGCAGCGCTAAGACAAAAACTGCATTTTTCCACTGGGGTACTTCTTTGTCATCAGCAAAATAATGGATTATGACCCATTTGTCAGTAGCTTGGCTCCATTCCGGAAAAACCTTGGAATTCTCAGCAGACTCCAGAAACAGGAGCCTCATGGCACAGCGGTTAAACTGCACGACTTCAATCAAGACTAGCCTCAACTGAGTTCAATCCTGACAGGTTCAGGAAGTCATCAGGATCGAACGCAGGATTGAATTTAAGGTTGACTCAGCCTTCCATCATTCGGAGGTCGGTAAATTGAGTGCCCAGCTTGCTGGAGTGTGGGGTGCAATGGTGCAATTAAACTACAAACTGTATTCTTGAAGGCTTCCACAGCCAGGATCTGATGGTTGTTGTAGGTTTTTCAGGCTGTCTGGCCGTGTTCTTGAGGTTTTTCTTCCTAACGTTTCGCCAGTCTCTGTGGCCGGCATCTTCAGAGGACAGGAGTCAGAACTCTGTCTGTGCTCTGGTGCAGTTTGTGGGATACTGTGCAGTTTGTGGGATACCTCTGAAGATGCCAGCCACAGAGACTGGCGAAACGTTAGGAAGAAAAACCTCAAGAACATGGCCAGACAGCCCGAAAAACCTACAACAACCAAACTACAAACTACCCAGATAATTCTTTAAGCACCATGGCCTAGCATATAAGCAGCACACATACTTAAAATACACTGTGCACAAACCCTAACCACATCCTTATCCTTAACACTTTTGCTACCCTGAGTATATTAGAATCATCATGGGGGCTAAGAATTATTTACTTTTTTTTTTTTTTGAAAATACCTTTCCAGGTACTGTATTTATCACCTAGTTTATCATGCTGAAATATTATTATTTGAAATTGTATTTACATCAATCAGTTATTGTAAGCTCCTTATTGAATTCTTTTTGCTTTGAGAAATGGGAAACTCAGGTATCTTAATAAATAAATGTGTTGATATCTGACAGTCAGCATGTAGGAGAAGTCAAGATCTGACAGTATCTGATGGGTAGTTGTCCACATTTGACACTGACTCGCATCAGTCAATGCCAGGCAGACTGAGAAAACAGCACACTGTATCTGTCAGTTGTTGACAGTATTCCACTTATGAAAGGAAATATGTCCCAGGATCAGACAGATGACAAGCAGCAACCATCTCCAAACTATAACTGATACATCCCAATCAATATTAGACTGTGTCTGATAGCTGACATGGAGCATCAATCAACGTTTGACACCATCTGAGAGATGGCATGCAGTGGAGATCAGTTAATGTTACATTTCTTCATCCATTTGCTGTCAAATTTCAGTTCTGAAGAAATTGTGAATTTTGTGACAAGGTTTCACCGGCAAAGTCCAGAATTTCAAACACTGAAAATTATTTGGAATTCAAAATGATGGTACAAGCAATATATGGACATACATCGGGGGATCAGCATCATCCTCTTTATTATACTTTTTCTTATTTTCCACAACATGGGAGTTCCCTGAGACGATAGCACTCAGAAATGCCTCTGCTTCTAAATGTCTTTGGCAAAGAAAAACCACCTGGTGAAGGGAGAACTTGGGATGATTTGTTTAGTTACCACTTTGACCTAACAAAAAAGTATAAAGACTGTCAAGATGACTCTCACTGAGATAAGTTTAGCTGAAGCCATGTAGTATATTGATCCTTGGGCTGACATCAGTCAGGAAGCTTCAGCATAGAAGTGGATTGCAGGCAGGTGCTGTGCATTTCTTGGCTGCAGAGATTCATCTGCTATCATTTCCATAGAACTTCCGGCAAGCAGAAGCAACATAAAGTCCATCCATACCTGCTGGATCATCTCACCTAAAAAACAGCTACCCACCCAACCCCTTCTTCACACTTGTTATTGTTTAAAACAGCAACACCTAAGGAGGCCAAGAAAGTTACCACCAGAAACGGGGCCTTTTTTATCACGGCCCCATATTTTAGGAATAAATTACCATTTGAGGTTCGCCAGGCACCTTTCCTCCCAATTTTTGAGAAGCTACTTAAAATGGAATTGTTTGAGGCCGATTTTTATTAATGTGTGTCATTTGATGTGCAACTGTGGCTTAAATTTATTTACTTTGGTTAGATTTGGTAAGTCGTGTGGTTTTATTTTGTCGCTTATTGTTGGTTTAGGTTTATCATTGCTTGCATTATTTGTAATTTATATGCATTGGTTGTTAAACACCCAGAGAGTGTATATCCCACTATTGAGTGGCATATAAGTTGAATGAATGAATGAATGAATGAATGAATGAATGAATGAATGAATAAATAAATAAAGTTGGTTGTCTCATTCTATGCTGATATCTTCAAATTTGCTGTTCCTTTAACAGAATCTTTAGCTTTTACCTAACTGGTGTCTTTCTTGTCTGTGAATCTGAAAAATGTCTTGCCAGCCTGGGCAAAACAGACAGAGTTCTAACTCCTGTCCTCTGAAGATGCCGGCCACAGAGACTGGCGAAACATTAGGAAGAAAAACCTCCAGAACACGGCCAAACAGCCGGAAAAAACCCTACAACAACCAGTTAGAGGTGTGGGGGTTTTTTTGTTTGTTTTTTCTGTTTGTTTGTTTGTGTCTTGTTTCTTCTGCATTGCACAGAACTTGGGAAAGTGACTTTTTAAAACTACAACTTCCAGAATCCCACAGCTAGCAAGCAAGATCACTTTTCCAAGCTCTGGTCTCATGGGCTCAGCAGCAGCCTGATCTCATGTAATTTTTATTTATGAGAAAATCCGCCTTAGTATAATGGGGCTTACTCAAAGTAAGTGCCTATGTAGTAAGGCCATGTGTCCAGTTAGAGGAGAAAAATTATCCACAGACTCTCATTCGGTAGTAATTACTCTGTTTTAATCCTATCTATTTCAAAACTAATCCTGGTTTTCCACAACTAAGCAGGTACAGTCTTCTGATATAGTAGGTCGAAAGTAATCAGCATCCATGGGATAATCCTATGATTGTATGCCTGATATAGTCAATACCCAGAATGGCAAGGGAAAGTTCTGAATTCTTTTACTTCCCCTGTACCCTCTCTCCTTCCTCATCTTTACTATTTTAATTAGGATTTTGTGTGTTTTCTTGTTCCTTAGTAAAAGGGCATCATCTCACTTAATTTCACCACAATGGAATACCCATTTGCTTTCCAATCTCCATCTTGAAACTTTTAATACACTGCTTCAGACCCCAAACAAGGTGGTTAGCTTAGCCTATTGCTCATACCGACTTCTTTGTTTGCCCTTCCACTACAGCTAAGCTTGGGATGGCGTGAGCCTTTAGAAATGCTGGTGTCTTTAATCTTGATCAGATTAATGTGGGCAAATTAATAAAGGCCTTAAAGACACAGAGAGGGAGAGAGACAGAAGGGAATTGAAATTAGGGGAAGACAAGAACAAAGATGGTTCTTAAATGAACATTTTTAGTAGTAGCTGAGCATACAAAGATTAATAGGAATTCATTTACATATATTATGTGATGGGCAAAACACAATTCAAAGTGACTCTGGGTTATTTGGGTACCATTTCTATCTGTGCCGAAGCAAAGATGCAGAAAGAAAAAAAAAAGGTCTGTCTTTCCCCACCATAGACTGTGTTCAACCTAAATGCCTGCAGGTTGTTAAAACAATGACATAACCGGAATAACTGGTAATTATGGTCCGATTCACATGTGACTCAATAGATTTCCTCATGCTTAGACTGCTGTTACACTCAATAACTGGCAGCTGAATTGGCGAACTGACTCAGCTGGAAAAGGTTGGACTTGGTTGGGAATGAAGTTTAGCTGTGGCATGAGACCCCTTCACACCTGCAAGCAATGTTATACGACAGATCTGAGCATTGCCAGAACTTGACGAACTAGGGAAACTTCCATGTTGCCTTTGCTTGTTTGCAATGTGCATCATTTGTTACTTTGCAATGTGTAGGCCTGCCTGTATGTACTATGTTGTATCTCAGTGCTTTCCACTTCAGGTACCCAATGAAAGTTCAGTGCACTCTCATGTTTACATGATACTATGAACATTTACTTGGACTTTGTTACAAACAGTTTCAAGGTGCATATGTTGGCATTCAATGCCCAAAATAGGCCAAGCTCAAGGTGCTTATATTGACATTCAAAGTCCTAAATGGTTTTGTTGCTACCTGTCTGAGCGCCCCTCCCTCAGAACAACATCCCAACCCACCCTCACTACACAATCCATGATGCTATGGGAGGCCACTCTGAGGGAGGCCCAGAAATCAACAACTCGGAACTGAGCCTTCTCTGTGGTGGCCACTTCTATATGGAACGCTCTCCCGGTAGACACGTGACAGGCCCCTTCCCTCCTTGGTTTCAGAAAGCAAGTTAAAATATGGCTGTTCATACAAGCCTCCCACAACCTTTTGTTGTTGTTGTTGTTTAGTCGTTAAGTCGTGTCCGACTCTTCGTGACCCCATGGACCAAAGCACGCCAGGCCCTCCTGTCTTCCACTGCCTCCCGGAGTTTGGTCAAATAATTTTGTCATTATTGACATCTCGTTATTTTTGTCTTTGTTTTGCCACCGTCTTTGGTATTAGTCATTTTTTATATATTTAGCACAGACCTTGGTTTCTTTTTGTTGTTGTTGTTTTAATTTTGATTATTATGGAATTTTATGTCATAGTGTTGTAAGCTGCACAGAGTAGTGGCCTAGCCACTAGATGGGTAGGGTAAAAAAATTTAAAAAATAAAATAAAACAGGGAAAGAAAGACTAGGGCTAGGATTTCACTCTCCCTGCTTTGTGTCTCTGCTAACACGCTCTCACAATTACTAAAAGTCTTAACTACAAGTAACTTATTATTTGTACTGATTTACTTCCAGGCTATAAGGGCAGCCAGACTAGAATCTCTGGAGCACTGAGAGGGTTATAGAATACTTTTTGCTTCAGTTCCTCCTGGAAAAACAACACCTAAGCAATGAATAATCCAGCATGGCTAAAGCTATTGTTGTGATACATGCATCCAGTGCGACACACACATTGTGTGTCCGCTGAGATGGGCATTATTTTCTCGCTCAGAAGACTGTAGTATGTAATTTTGCTCACTGTGTCACATTATTTGTCAGCAACCGCAAGCTGCTGTGTGTATTGGAAGGCAGTGCCGCTAAGCTGATTCTAAACCGTGATGCTCATATAGAAGATAATGAGATTCACCAAGGCGTGTGCACACAACGTATTCAAATGTAGCATGCCGGAAAGCAAGCAGTGGGCCTGCTATTATTTGTATTTGGCCAGCTGTGGTTCTGTCGGTTAGCAATAATGTCCCACTTTCAAATAGTTGATTCACGGAGGGGTAGCAATCTATTTTGAAGCGCTGTCAGAGAAAGCAATACGGCAACTTTCTACAATGCATGCCGCCATCTTTGAAAAACAGTGCTTCTCAAAATGCATGGATCAAAGGTCTTTGGATCAGCAGAGAGTTAAAGGATTTTTAAGGTCCATATTTCTCGCAAGTAAAACATGGGGAAAAACAAAACAGAATGAAAGAATCTCATTGGGAGAAATGATAAGCATAGGGAAAATTTTACTAGTGATTGTGCACATGTGTGACAGGTAGGTCCCAGTAGCCACTAACTAGAGCAGTGGTGACCAGTGCCCATGGTGGTAGATGAGGCAGAAGGCACTGACACCAGTGGAAGGAGAGCCAAGGGTAAAAGGGGTTGTTCCTGCACATACACAAATATAGAGATATTCTGTTTCACACTCATATAGGTAGGCAAGGATTTAGAGAGGAAGAAAGGGAGGGAGGGGGAGAGAGAGAGAAAGGTCAAACAAAAGTAGCATAGCAGGAGGTAGTCTGAGCCTGAGAGAGGATGTCACCCCATTTGTCCTTCTGGAGAAGTTGCAAAAGAACTGAATTCAATGTTGTATTCTACTTATTTATTTTTGTTTTCAAATATACACCTACCTTGTGACTCAAAAGGCTTATATTTTAAAATGAATGGACAGACAGACAATAGATAATAGATATTAAGGTCAATCAGTCCCCATCAAAGTCAGATAATTATCAACTACAGTCATAGAATCATAGTCTAATGAAGCTGGAAAGGTCTATAAAGCCATCCAGCCCAAACTACTGCTCAATGCATGAATCTAAGTTAAAGTATATCTGACAGATAGCTGTCTAACTTTTTCTTGAATGCCTCCAATGTTGGAGCACTCATCACCTCCCATGGTAAATGATTCCATTGTCTTACTGCTCCAACAGTTAGGAAGTCCCCAATTTGTTACATGGGTCACCAAGCAATGAGAAAGGATGTGGAAATAGGGCTCTAAAAATTGGTCAGTAGCTCACCAGGATGTGGCTGACAGTTGCCCAAATTTAATCTTGACCCTTTGCTAGGGAGGGGGAGAGAAGGAGAGGGAGTGACAGAACAGGCAGCAGGGCCTGGCAAAAGGGAAGGCACGCCAATGAGTGGCAAAGAAAAACTGACCAGAGAAATTGAAAGGATTGGCAGCTTCTAGGCTTGTGAAGGAGGGAGCACTTGCCCTCACTCAGCCTTTCTCTCTCTGCTGGCTCTGTTTTCAGATTGGACTGCAAGCTTTTCTATAGCCCAGATCCTGGCATTCATTACTTGACAAAGCCCACAGACACAAGAGTTTTGTGACAGGTGATGACTGGCTGGCCAAGCCCCATATGCTTTACTAAAGTAACACCAGAATTGTGGAACACCATTTCCAGAGAGGTTTCTTTCATTCCATAATTACTTTCCCTTCAGCATCAGGATCTCTTTCACGTAGCTATTTTTGGGATCCGCCCACAGTTGATCCGTGAATGATCGCTTCTGATCCTTCAATAGGTCTGAGTGCTTGTACATACCTTTTTCTTGGCTGTTATTGGTAGTTGGTGGTTTAGTTTTAACAAGGTGTAATTGTTTTCAATATATCTGATCAGCCCACCTTTTAGGGCTATTGAGTGACGGACAGAATATTTAAATATGTTTTTCATATAAAATTCATCATTTCTTAGGGAGAAGTGCATCGTAAATAGAGTGTGGGGGTGAATTATTTTTTTCCATATTAACATAGCTAGTTGCACTGTGTTTGCTACCAACATAACGTTTTCAATGTATTTTATATGTTTTTATGTTTCTTAATTCATATTTACATGGTGATTTTAATATTTCCCTGTTTAACTTTTTTTTTTTGCTTTTTTATGTTGTTTTCAATCCTCATCTTAAAAAAATTATTTGCGAACCACCTTTCAGTCCCATTGCTGGGAGAAAGGTGACGTAAAAGCACAATAAACAAACAAACATTAAAGGGTCTTCTCAGTTGTGGCCCCGGCCTTTTGGAAAGGGCTTCCAGTTGAGCTGTGCCTAGCCTCCAGCTTCCCAACCTTTGTTGAAGAAAATGCTCTTTCCTGAAGCTTTCCAGGGCATCGTCTCGTGAATGGCTGATTGATTTGCTAGCTTGATACTGTTTTTGACTTGATTTACTTCATCACATGGGGGTTTGGGGGAAGGGGCTTGTTGTATTATATTATTTGTGTAGATTTGATTGTTAACTGCTCTGAGTAGTGCCTTGCACTAATCAAGTGCTATAAAAATTCAATAAATAAATAATACATCTTGAAGTTTTCCCAGGCAGAATTGGCTCCTAGGCACACAGGCAAATAGGGTGATCCCATGAAAAAGAAGGGCAGAGTTCCTGCCATATAAGCGTTTCTTTAATGTTTGTTTGTTCAGTGATCCCTGCAGTCCCTCCCAACCCTAGTCTTCCATGATGGTCTGGCATATGCTTTGCCTACAGGACAATGGCTGGGGGTTTCTGGGAGATGTTATCCAAACAAATCACATTGCCAAGTGCTGTCCAACATCGGCAGTCAGTTTGCATTTTAGTTTCCTTTAAAGGTATCTCATCCCCGCTTTTGAATTGTGGTGCTGGAGGAGACTCTTGAGAGTCCCCTGGACTGAAAAGAGAACAAACCTATCCATTTTGAAGGAAATCAACCCTGAGTGCTCACTGGAAGGACAGATCCTGAAGCTGAGGCTCCAATACTTTGGCCATCTCATGAGAAGAGAAGACTCCCTGGAAAAGACCCTGATGTTGGGAAAGTGTGAGGGCAAAAGGAGAAGGGGACAACAGAAGATGAGATGGTTGGACAGTGTCATCGAAGCTACCAACATGAATTTGACCAAACTCAAATTTGGTCAAATTTTGGCAGTGAAAGACAGGAGGGCCTGGCATGCTCTGGTCCATGGGGTCACAAAGAGTTGGACACGACTTAACGACTAAACAACAACAACGTCCCCTCAACATTCAATCTGTCAGATCAGAGCCAGCCTTTATGATGGGTAAGGTGTAGCTTTCTTTTCATGATCATCACAAATGGGACCCAAGGCAAGCCATCATAAAATGTGTAGATATCTGAATATGGACCCAAACTCTGAATGGGCCAGGAAGATGTATCTGTTGTTCACAGACCTGCAGCTGGAAACCTTTATTTTTCATTACACAAATTATTTCCTAAAAGCTGTTAAGAAGGATTGTGGTCTATAATTAGAATAATACCCCCCACAGGATTACATTCACAAAAGTAATTACATAATCATTTGGGACTTCTGTTGTGCTGTGGAACTGTATACTTCAAAGTATATCTGGTGTAATTACTTTAAAAAAAATTCCCCCTTCTTATTTCAACACAGTTGTCAGAAATGTATTAGCAAACTTTTCTACTTGAAGAGAAAATGTCATAGTGTATGGTTGGTTTCTGTGCTCTTGCCACACATATTTGAGGCTTGGGCTACTAATTATTGTATCATTGTGTGCCACCAGTATACTACAAAGTGGCCGTTCAGATGAAATAGCCCATGTGCACCACCTTGATTCATTGGATATAATAGTTACAAATACATACATGTGTGTTCTGTGCAGTCAAGTCGGGACCAACACATAGCAACCCTAACAGGGCTTTCAAAGTAAGTGAGATATTTAAGGAGTGGGTTTACCAGTTTCAGTTCCCCAATGAGTTTCCATGGCTGACCAGGGATTTGGTCTCTGGTCTCCAGAGTGCTGCTAGTCCATCACTCTGTCTACTACACCACACTGGGAATCCCTAAATATATACATAGTTTCCATGTTTGCTTTGATGAAGAGCTTGATGGACTCTGAGAAGAGGCAGCATTACCTCTTCATCATCTTATGCTCTCACAGATACTTCGATCTCTTTCCAGCAGTCTATAGGTTTTGTCTGAGTTTCATTGTTTTCAGACATCACATGTGTAGGTTTAGCACAGGGCTTCATGTGGAAATGGCTCTCATTTGTGGCAGAAAGCTTGCCTTAGATGGGTATTTAGTTGGATCTAGCTTTATCATTCTGTTTCAGTGCATGAAACTGGCACAGTGGCATCCTCCATGAATCAATCCCGCCCCTCTGTCACTGACACACACACACAATTATGGTGACTTGCTTAATATTACTCACTGGACCCATGACTAAGCAATCATACCAACCCAGTGCCTGTTGTGATGTCTAGCAGTCCTCCGGCTTACCAAGGACAGGCTGCAACTGGATCACCCCAGAAACATTATGTATTCCTCCAACTGTTTTTCCGGTTGAAAACAGGAGACCGGAAGCAATACAACAGGACAACTTTTACATTTGCTTCATTCCCTATGGTTTACAGATCAGTGAGCTCAAGGTGGTGCTCATGGCCTGTTTTATCCTGACAATTACTCTCAAAAACGTGCTGTATAGCATGTAATAGCAAAAAAGTTGCCTTTTTTGGCTGTGGGTGGTCATTTCCCCCCAGAGATTTCTAAGAAAGAAGAGGAAATGTTCTGTGTGGTGGTGTTATGAATTTAGCCAACACTGACTCAATTTTGTTTTTATTTATACAATGTTTATGCTGTGTGATGAACCCAAATGGCCTCTTACAACAGCTTTCTATTGATTAAAATAAACAGTGATAACACTTTAACAGGTAAGTCCTAATGTGTGTCATTCTGTCTTCTGAACCCAACAGGGCATCTTCTCGGTAGAGGATTGAGCAGGAGACCAACTCTCCAATAAGTTACCAGATCAGAACCAGCACTATGCAACTTGTATCACTTATTGTTTCTGTGCATATCCAGGCTGCCACATTCTTTCTAGAGTATTAAGAGGGGGCAGCTGATCCTTTCAGGGTTCTGAAATTTATTTTCTGGACTATAATTCCAAGAATCGTTTAGCTGTAAGAACCTCTGGCTGTGGAGCCAGAGGTTGGGAGTTTGATTCCCCACTGTGGCTCCTGGACTGGATGATCCACAGGGTCCCTTCCAGCTCTGCAGTTTCAGAATTATTATTATATTATTATCTATGCAGTCTGAAGGATTCTGGGAGCTGTCATCCAAAAGGTAACTTTTCCAAGCTCCAAATTCTTTCTTTCCTATGTTTGTGATGACTGCAAGTTGGAACTGCCAAGGAGGACGTTGACAGGGGATGCCTCATGTTGCTGTACAAATGCTGTATCAGCATGACTGATCTTTTGCTCAGATTCAGCTTTGCCCTTGAGGATTCTATGAAACCTCCTGTTCCAAGGTGTATCAAGTCGGGGGACATTAGTGAGCTGAGAGGTTCTGTCTGGGCGATCTTCTCTCTCTCCCTCGTCTTGCTTATACCATGGACCAGTGGTTCCCAAACTGTGTGCTGCGGTGCTCCAGGGTGCTGCCAAATCCAGCCAGGGCCACCACAGAATTCTCAAAAATACTTCTGTGGAATCCACGGAAGTACTACTCAGGCCAGGCTTCCACCCTCCCTTCTCCCCCACCCCACTGTCCAAAGTATCGCATGGGGGGAGCCACAGCCAGTGGCAAGTAAGTCAAGGAAGCCATGAGTCAAAAAATTTGGGAATCACTGCCGTGCACCATCATAGAACCTTCTTCTACAAGGAGGATGTCTAATTCAGGTTGGGTTCTGGAAGACAGCGGATTTGGCATCCTGTCCAACAAGGAACAGTGAAACTACCAACAGTGAAATAACTTAGCAGCCTCCATCACTTTCCAGCAATCCACTTGCCATCCTAAATAGCATGGCCTTAGTTATTAGCCTTTTAGAAGGAGAGAGAAGATCAAGCAGACATGCCAGGGTATGGAGCTTTAGTGGCAGGGTGATGCTACGTGAAAGGCCCAAGATAAGGGATGGGCACTTGTGGATGTCCATTCCATTCCCACAGTTTCTTATTGTTGGCTCTGTTTGCTAGCTGTGGTGAAAGTTGTAGTTCACCAACATCTTTAGGGCCACAGTTTTACACCACAAACCTGTCTCAGACAGATGCCTGAGAGCAAAGGCACAAACAAGGATCTGTTTAGGTAGGCTGTGGGCAACAGCAGTGGATACATAGAATAAGAAAGCTGATGGGAAGAGTTATTGTTCTTCAGGGTCATGGGTGCACAGAGGAGGAGACTGGCTGTGCTTTCTTGGGGGAATACGAAAGCTGTTGCCATATCTGAATCTGACGGATCTCTGCCATGGAAGATCCTTTTACATCCCTATCAGGGAACCTAAATCATTTATCCCACAAAACAGATGCACCGCTCACTCTGCCATGCATTTCTCCATGCTTCCTGTGATGCACAAAATGGTGTTTGAAATTCCAGCAAGGCAGCTGCTTCACCAAAGAGTGCAATTTGCATCTGGATAGCTCTGCTGTCCCTAATCTGTGCCATGCAATCAGGATATCACTCATAATACATGAGCAGGAGGAGTGTAGCATCCCTGAGCACCCCTGCCGTGAACTGACATATGGATTTAAGAAGATAGATTAAAGGAGTATCCACCAGCTGCACGGAAAAAAATTTGGGGCTGCAGAGGACTGGTGCTTCTTTCCTTCCCCCTCTTCTTCAATCTGCCAGTTGTAGTTTGATGGAGGCATTTAAATTTTTAACTACAAAGACAGAGGAGGCTTTCAAGACAGGGATGTGATGGGTAGCATGACTGCCAGCAGGAAATCCTGATGGCTCTCCTCAAAAGACGCCGGTCTCCTTGAACAAAGTGAATTAAATGCAACCATCAGAAATGAGTGGAGCAGATCTGCCTTCAAAGAACCCCTGTGGTCCAGAGGAATAGAAGCATTTGTCCCCTCTGGATTCTTGTGGCCATCCATGGGGAAGTGAGAAACAGCGATGGGTCGTCCATCCCTAGCTTTCATCACCAGCATGGTTGTGTAACAGAAGAAGTGCACCTGCTCTCCTAGGCTGCTTTTGATGTTCCATGTTTAGTGCTGATGTTCTACTAGTGAAAGCACATGAGACTGCATAAACAAGTAGTCCTGGAACTTGCCATAAAGTATTTGGACCTAATGGTTCACCTTTCATTGCACCAGTTACCGAATTCTCTGACATCAGCAGAATGGTCACTTAAGCATCAAACGAGAAAACTAGTAAATACAACACGCATGCACACGCACACAAAGAAGGTGTTGGGCATGCATAAAAGTGGTATGCCCCGATCAATAAATATAGGTGCAAAATGCAAATGTACAAATAACAACGTAGGTTTATTATTTAGAAATTAAATAGGAATATGCTAACATTTTATACATAAAATAAATCACACTAGAGTGGGAAATATGACCCCCAGGTGACCTGAGTGGCTCTTCTTCCATCTGCTGTTCATGTGCTAACCGTTGAGGCTGATGGGCAACTTCAAAGCACCTACCATCCTTTTCCCTAGTATTTTGGCTGGGATCCTAATGGATGCTGGTAGCGTGTAAAGCACCACCAGCAAAATGATTCCTGCACTGAGCAGTGGGGTTGGACTCAGTGGTCTTATAGGTCCCTTCCAACTTCATGATTCTATGATACTATGATTCTATGACTCCCAGCTTCTGCAGGCTCTCCTCTTATCCAAATGGAGATTGTCATTGCTACTGGCAACCTTGTCCTGCTGACTGCTGATTTATCCCACCCCTTGTAACAGAAACTGATGTTTTAAGTCAAAACATTTCACTAAGGAATATGCTTGCTTTCATCTTGTTGAATTACGCACATTCACTGGTTAGGGATTGTCCAGAAGATTATAAATATGCACATTGCATATACTGTGTAACAATTTATTAAAGACAAGGAAGTCCCCCCAAAATAACAACCTGGTTTTTGACCAATTGTTGCATTTTGTCAGATAACAAAATATCTTAAGGAGACAGTTTATTATTTTATATTACCTGTACCTCCATGAATCATAGACTGGGATGACATATTTATGTAAGTAAAAACATGTATCTCAGTTATTAGAGATCAAGGATTCACAACTTCATTAAAAACAGGTTGGGTTTTTCAGCCTAACTGGGAGAGGAGTGGCTGCTTTTGCTGTTGTTAAACAACTGGAAAATCAAATGCCTTTGCTGATCTGCTTGCAAATCATCTCCCAAGCACTAGAAGAAGCCCGGCTCTTTTCTGTCACTTCGCTGGAACTCAAACAAGGTAAGCAGGAGTGGGAAACCACATGTTTTCCCCCCTAGAATTCTGGCCTACCCAAAGCTTCGAAATAATTCATTACATTTAATGTGGCTACCTGTGACTAGTTACTTTTGGGTTACAAATAATGTAACTAGCAGTTCAAAGTTATGTTTTAGGTTGTCAAGTAACACCTGTGCATTATTTGAGTGCGATGAGTAACAGCTAGTTATTATCAGATGTTAAAGGACTTTTTAGTATATTTTTAGACAGGAATTGTTACATGACCTCTGTAGTTGACATGGGTTCCACAGGAGACAAAGAGGAATCACTCAACAAATAAATCAATGTAGAAAGCAATCCCTGAAGTCAGAAAGTTTTAATCATTGAAACAGATAGACAATTGACGTGAATACAGTACTTTTGCTAAAATATCAGAAAATAGGCAACTATTCCAAGGTTATTGGACTTTGCACGGCTGGAAAAGTTGCTCCTTTTGTCAGTAAGACTGGATGTTTCTGAAAATTATGTAGAATTGTTGCCATCTAACAGAAATTTGGAAAAGAAAAAGGACACAAGGCCAACAATCTGGTCCAAGAATCATTCAATTTAGGAGCAGATGTTTATGGGGGAAATACCAGTCATTTAAAAAATTAAAACTGACAGCCAGTTGCCTCTTCTAATTCCCATTACTCTACTGAATATAAACGTCTGTTTGTTACTCAAAAAGTTTAGTTAAGAGTTTAGGCGGAATAGAGGATGGTTTGAGGTCTACAGCACTGTCCTTGATTATTCTGCTAGTTTATGAGCAAGGGACTCCATGTAGAAAACATTTGATGATGTTTGAAAATCTGGATTCCACCACAAAGGTTTGGGTTGAATTCTAGAATTGACCAATGTAGAATTTCCCAAAGCTTTTTGCTTGAAGCAGCAGATAGATTCTGCTAAAAGATTCTGGAAAGTTCTGGATGGGCAAAAGCTGGGATCCAGTCATACCCTTATTGGAAATAAAAGAATGAGAACAAATTCTGATGACAATAAGACCCAGAAATTGTGCATGCTTGCTTGCTTGTTCATTTGTTTGTTTGCCTTCTATGCTGCCTTATAGGTTCCCAGAACTGGAACCCAATGTAATTTACAATATAATGAAAACCAATAGAATTAAGATATAGTAAATTTCAAATACTAAAACAGAATTAAACTCACCATTTAATTAAAATACAATTAAAATTAAAGCACTTTAAAAATTCTTTATTAAAACACGAGCAATAATCTACCTTCAGAAAGAAGAGAAGAAACCGGCTGATCGGCTAAACCCCTGTGGTTAGAATGGTATTAATTACCAAAGGTGGAAGGATAGCAAGGGGTGCAAATTGAAATCTCCTCCTGCAAAGAGTTCAAGAACCTGGGAGCAGCCCAAAAGTCCCCATCAAATGGGTCTCTGAAGGTGGTGGGTCCATGAGAAAGGAGCCCCTGGCAGATCTCAAAGCCTGACCTGTTCCCTGTAATTATTATACATGCTATCCAGTTGCTTTGATGTATGAGACCTCTAAGAAATCATGATTCCCCCAATGGGCCTATCATTAACAGCACTGCTCATGTCTGAAGGCCATGGCTCCCATGATTGCATCAACTAGCCAGAAATGTACCTCCTTCTTTACACTGTGACCACGGACCCTGCTATGAATTATATGCAAGTGGCACTGGAGGAGAGTTTTGTGGATCCCTTGGATTGCCAGAAAGAAAAAACAAGTGATCAAATCAAGCCTGAACGATCTCTGGAGGCAAAACTGTTGAAGCTGAGGTTGTCCTACTTTGGGCACATCACAAGAAGGCAGGATTCTGTGGAAAAGGCAATAATGCTGGGAAAGGTGGAAGGCCGCAGAGGAAGACCAAATGTGGACTCCCTAAGAGAAGCCGTGGGCTTGAGTCTGCAAGAGCTGAGGAGGGCAGCAGAGGACAGGACATTTTGGAGAACGCTCAATCATAGGGTCGCCATGAGTCAGAGATGACTTGATGCACATAACAACTACTACTACTCCCCCCATGAAGCTCTCTCAAAGGAAGTTGACATAAAGAATGATAAATGGTTAACATATAAAGATCTACTCATAGAGGAAGATGATGGACAACTAAGATTAAGAACAAGACAAGAAATGAATGAAGTAGGAATAATATGCCAGTGGTTTTCACACAGACAGCTATCAGAAAGAATGAAAATGGATAATAAATTAATAGGATTGGTTAAAGAACCTACGGAACTACACAAGATAATATGGGGGAAAGAAAATCACCAAATCGCAAAGTTGTATAAACTATTATTGGAAAGAAATATGGAACAGGAAGTAATTAAAGAAAATATGATAAAATGGATGCAGGAATTAGGTAGAACAATTCAAACAGAGGATTGGTTTAGAGCATGGAATGATAACCAAAAAACTATTAATAAGTACAGATTTGAAAGAAAATTATATGAAAATATTATATAGATGGTATATGATACCAGAGAAATTGGCAAAGGTAAGAAAAATGAGAAAGATAAATGTTGGAGATGCAAGACAATAAAAGGAACACTATATCATATGTGGTGGGATTGTAAATTTATTAGGAAATTTTGGAAAGAAATAGAAAAAATAATCACCATAGATTTAAAAATAAAAATGGAGATGAAACCTGAAACTTATTTGTTCAATATGGTAAAGTTAAACTCAAGACAAGAAACAAAAATTTGTTTATACATATTAGGCGCAGCCAGAATTCAAGTGGCAAAACAATGGAAAGACAAGGAGGAACCTTCGGTGGAGGATTGTTTAATAAAATTACAGGAACTAATATTAATGGACAAACTAACAGACTCATTGAAAGGAAAGAGTAGAATGGAGCACGAATCTCAATGGGGGAAAGTAAAGAATTATCTCAGACAGAAATGGAAGAAAGATTCCAAACCTGTACCAAGTGACTTAAGCTTAAATTAGAAGCAGATCTGCTCTCAACAGAAGTAAAAACAAAGTAAAGCAGATTGTTAATATGGATATAAAATAAGAATTAAGAAAGGTATTATTAAGATTGCGAAGAAAATAAATGTCTGGTGGAAAATAAGGAAGTAAAAATGTTAAAGACTTACTGTTTTGCGAAAGAGATAATAGAAAGTTATTTTGGTTATGTGCTAATATTGTGATAATTATTTACCTATTTTTATATTTTCTTTTTAAAATGCAATAAAGATTAAAAGCTAAAAAAAATAACAACTACTACTACTTTTGCACATGGAACAATAATTGTAACTAATTACTTTTAAAAGATCAAGTCACTACCTCCTTCTATCTTCGTAACATTTTGCCTGATGAGAAAATCTGGTGATCCCCAAAGCTTGTAGATTTTGTCCCTTCCCAATTAGCCTAACGAAAGCTACTCTACGATACCATTTTAAAAGCACCTTTCCAAACACAGTAAGGCTTTTTCCCAAGTACATGAGTACAGGATTATAGCCTTAACTATTATTTCCCCAGCGTTTCTCCTTTCTGGGGTTCATTGAGTGGAAAGCTTGGTGGTAGAAGACTGAAATAATTTCTCTGTCTCAGAAGGCTGAGAAAAAACACCGGGGCCAAGATCGCCTGTGGTAATGAATTCTCTGCTTCTTACAAAGGCACAGTTATTCACTTTCTTCTGTAAACAAAGCACTGAGTTCTGCTCATCACGAAACTGCTTTAATCATACCTATCAACCAACAATTAACTGTGCTGGAAGAATGTCTGCCACACCAAGCACAGTTTGGGGGTTTTCACAACACAGAATTAAAATTGATTTTCAGGTGGTTTGGAGAAGTTCGTTCTGCATTTAAACAGGTAATGCTATGGAGTATATTTATTGGCAAACATGTTTGCAAACAAACGTACTCTGCAGCATTACCTGTTTAAAAAACATTTTAAAACATTTTGTAAAACCCAGTTCTTTAAAAGCTAGTTCTGGAGATCTAAGGCCCACCCAATACCATTTTAGTTATCTGTCAGAACCTCAATAAAGATGGGGCCAGCCTAACTTGTCTTGGGAATGACTGTCATTCAGATTCTCCTGCTTGATTCCGTAGAAAGGAAGGCACTCCAGACTGGATTGATGCAGGCCACGGACTGAGATGGCAACAAGAATGAGGAAGAAGGAAAGCTGCTTCTGTAGGTAAGGAAATCACATGTTAATGTTCCCCCCTTTTAAAAACCCTTTCACACATAAAGCCTTTCTCCTTCTTGTGTTACTTTTCTACTTGCATGCAGTTTTTTGTAGGCTAGCATTCAAAAATAGTATAAGGCAACTTCTACTGTTCTTAAGCAAGGCTGACCCAAGACATTTTGCTAGCTGATGTGAAAAATGAAGGCAAAACACCATAGTAGTACATTAAAAAGAAGAAGAAGAAGCTGACTTGACATGGGTATGGATTTTCTTCAGTACTGGTGATGGGACACAATTCTCCATTGCATACAAGAAGGGTTAAGGTAGCTGCATGGCTCACAGCTCCAGCTCCTGACCACCTAGGACATGCTGGCCAAGGGAACTTCCCAACTCTGCCTAATGGCAGGGCCAGTCCCATCCCTAGGTGGTCTAGTCCAGTTTTCAATGTTTGGGTCTCTCAGTGCTTTGGACTCTGTTTCTCAGAAGCCTCAGCTAGGATGGCCAATTGCAGAGGATTCTGGGAGCTAAGCACAAAATGTGAAGGGCCAAAGGTTGAGAATCATTGGTCTAGCCTGCCTCAGCAATTCCTCTGCACATATAAGTCCCATATAAGATGCTCATTTTCATCCTTTTATGGGACAACAATATTTGGCAACCTGGACCATATTTGGAACCTTATGGGAGAATGGTAAATACATTTTTTATGAATAGGAGAGGCTGCCCTCTGCATCCATCTGAGACTCTGTATGCAGAGATACGTTTCAGATTTTAAAAAGCTAAGCTCATACCATCTGAATGGCAATTGTTATAATTAAAATGCCTCTCTCCAAAGGTGCTGAGGACAGCATAATGTGAGTTTGCCATTGAATTTCAATAGACATATCCTTCCTTGGCCTTAATTTTGTGATACAGGGAAATGTGTCAGAAAGGTTTTGATCTGGACAAGTTGCCTTCTGTTGCCACTTGTCATGGCTCCGACAAATGAGACAGCTCGCAACCTCTATCTCATTGTAGTCATTGTGAAGAGACGTCTGTTCTCCTTGGTGCTCAGGGATTATGAAAAAAGGAAAATAACCAGGCCAATGGAATATAAACAACAACAGTGGTATATCAGCAGCTTACGGAACCACACACAAGCAACATGATTCTGAAATAATGCTTCCACAACCATCATCTCAAGGTTCTGAGTGGTTTTTTTTTAAAGGCTTCCACAAACCTGAAGTTTTCCCATCTTCAGTTCAGTGATATTGGGCTAGCGTTCAAGTTGGTAGTGTCATTCTGGAATTTGAAGTGCACAAAATAACTTTTCCATGCTCTGAATAATTATAGATGTCTAAGGGCACATGTTGCAGCCCCCTGTGTTGGAGGCAAATACTTTTGGTTTGATAAGTATTGGAATAGGAGACCATGGCCCACCGCTATGTACACTGTGTGGAGTTTCATATTTCGAGATGGGCCGGAACTTGAAAAATGGTGGTTCATGATGGTTCGTGGTTAGCCATGAACCATAAACCCACCAGAAAACTGAACCAGTTCGTGGTTTGGTTTTTCGATTGTGCCCAGTGGGCAGGCCTACCTGGTCCTGTTGTACCACCACCATCACCCTCTTGTTATCACTGACACCATTACTCTGCTCCACTGCCGCCGCAGGGAACAAAATTCAACATTTTATTTCGCTCTTGCAAACAGTACTAACCCACCCACCCCCCGCAAACTGGGTTGGAAACTGAACCATGATCCAGCCCTATTCATCAGTTTTTCCAGTTCGTAGCTCACTTCATGCCCATCCCTATTCATAATGAAACGAACTTTGAATAATATGTGTTACTTTACAACCATCAGGCTTATGGAATGTTTTACACAGGCATGGTTTGCCTGCTTTATGTCTGGACAAATAAACTGACTTTTTTTTCAAGAAGGAAGAAGGAGGGAGGAACAGGAATTATACATGTAGCATTGGGTGCTTTGACCTATTTCATTTCTCAAAGGCGGAAGCAAGCAGGTGTCTGTCCCTCCTCCTTCCTTCTCTCTGGCTCAATCCTATTATTTCTACTTTGCCTTTCTCTACGACGAGTCAGGGTGGAAAGTGGTCTAAAGGCCCGTTGCTACAGCCATGATTTAACAATATATTTCAGCAGATATCACCAGTAAAGCTCTCAGCTGTCATAAGGCTTAATCCCAGCACATTCGGAAACAAGATAAAAGCTTTAAGTATTTCCTCACCTCATGCTTGCACCTCTCTCTATGCATGCTGACCTTTTATATTGCTTGAGCCAAAATGTGCCTAGAAAATTCCTCCGCCATTTAGTGATACAAGAGGCTTAGTTCAGCTCATCCTTGGAAGTGCGTTTAGGATTCCATATTTTCTATTCTCCCCCTACAAAGCCTAAGTGGGTTGCACTGTTTATTTGTAAATAAAGAAATAATGTAGTATTTAATAATTATGATTATGACCATCTCCACTGTGCAGAGAAGACCAGAACAACTCTGGGAGTTTTCAACAGCTTGTCTTCTGAAAACATGGACACTGGGGTGATTATTTTTGCACTGTTAAAAGTATGATACATGAAGTCACTGCTTTGCATAAAATGTGCCTATGCTACTATCAGTGGCCAGAATCCTCTTGATTTATATTCATGTATAAGAGAACTTTGCTTTTTTTCTCTGCAGGAAGGAAGGGAAAGAAAGGAAAAAGGTGAAAAAATATTTAAAATGATTTGCTTCTCATCGAGTTTGATTTATGCTCTGGACTCACATCAGTTTGTAAATCCACTCTGGTTTGTTTCAGAACCAAATCTGGCCATTGCAATTAGATCCAGACCTCCCACAAATTGATCTGAATCAAACAAATGGGGTAGCAACTCAGGATTTGTCCAAATCAGCCCTAATTGCAGAGATTTGGGCTCTACAGGAAAATCCGTCCCCCTCTCAGCCAGAGTGCCTTCAATGTCTAACTTCAAGTGTGGGGGTGGCTTAGTCCACAATCTGCTTTCAACAGACAGCAGCTCTGCCTTGATACCGTCCAATACAGCCCACGTGCTTTAGCTGCCTCCCACCCACCTGACAGAGTTTCAGTGGATGCAATCCAACTGGCAGGTGCCTGTTGCTGTTGTTTTGCCTGTCACTTCCAGCTTGGTGCATCAGTCTAACAGGGAAATCAAAAGGCAGTCATTGGAAAACTTACCTCCCAGGAGATCCTTAAAGGTAACAAAAGGAAATGAAAAAGATCTACTTCTCTACAAATAAGGAAAGAGGAAAAATTAGTTTTGCCTGCATTTCAATACCTATTTACTAAATCTTCATGCAGTTCCTTAAAGAATACATGAATTGAAATTCAGCCCACTGCTCTGAATTTTGTAGTGCAATTCTCCAACAAAAATGCACAGAAGGTATGTCCTCTAGGGGAGAATATGGACCAAAAATGTGCATATTTGTGACAATAGGGTATCAGAAAGGTGCTATAGCAAAGGGGCTGCTTGCAAATTATGCTTGTCTTTGGAGATATACATGTAAGTGTTCTGTCTGACTTTCACAAATTCATCTTTAATGCAGAAATGAAATCCATTTAAGACTGGAAAACGGAGAATTCAAAATCTCTAACTACTGCTGGATAGCTCTGTGGTTTAGGCATCTGGTTGCAGAGCCAGAGGTTGGGAGTTCAATTCTCCACTGTGCCTCCTTGATGGAGGCTGGACTCAGTGATCCATAGGGTCCTTTCTAGCCCTGCAGTTATAAGATTATCATTGTAAGATTATCAAATCCTTCTTACAAACCATAAGGAGGCTCATTTGGATAGGAAGGGGTGTATCAAGAGCCCATTGCTGAGGACCTCATCATACCTGACTCCAGTCCTTCTTAAAGATGAGTTATATCAACTATTGTATCAGTTCGGTACCCCGTTAACTGGCATAGCTCAATTGTAAAGAATCCTGGGATTTGTAGTTTGGTGAGACACTTTGATCCCACTGCTGTAATCAGACACATAAAGCTACAAATCCAAGAATTCCACAGGATGGACCCAGTGCAACGTACCTTCTAATTTTCAGCCCTGCTGGGCGGGGCTCCACCTCTCTCATGCACAGCTTCACCCCTGCGTGCGCACACAACTCCGCCCCCCCCCCCACATGGTGGGTTCCGTCTATTGCAATCGCTGTGTGGAGGAGGAAGAAAGCTGCACGGAGGGAAGCTGAGTCCTGCCTGCGTGCGCATGTGCTCAGCTTAGCAGGAACCTTGACCCAGGGTATTTAAAGTGGTGTCAAACTGATATAACTGCACAGTGCAGATCATAGCTTGCAAACATTACTGTTTCAGATTACAACACCCAGAAGCAGTCACCCCTCATGCCGGCTGGGGGGGTGGGGTGGGATTCTGGAAACTGTAGTCCAAAAAAAGTAATGCTTCCAAACTTTGGTAAAGATGCACCTTAAGGTTCCTTGAGACTGACAAGCATTGTAGGACAACTTGTAGCCCTCAGAATGTTTGTGGGGCTGCAGCTTCGATCAGCTCTAGTAACAGTAGTCATGGCAAAGGAGGATGAGAATTGTAGTCCAAGAACATCTGAAGAGCAACAAGTGGCCTAACCTTGCTGTATGGGAATTTTTAAAACTCAGTATCTATTCCTTCCTGCAGTGCAGTCTCTGCTCAAACATTGCCATGGAGATAATACACCGGTGCCATCTTTAAGCATGGAGAACTCCATTGGGAATGGAGAGCCTGCAAGATGAAATGCATGCTTGTCTCCTTCTCTACAAAGAGGAACGGGAACAAACCAAATTCAACAAGAAAACGTCACTGTTGTTTTTCCAAAGCCTGAAGTAACTGGATGGTGATGGCAAAGAATGCCATTCCATTAGGAAGAGGCAAAGAAAAAAAATTCTCATTAATTAGATTTGCAGGATTTCCCCACCACCACCCAAGTCTGGATGCAGAGACATAAGACAACGAAGAGCCCCTTTAGGCAAGAATGTTGTGACAAGAAAATGAAAAGCCCGCTTTCAACAAAGCAGGAAGAGCTACACCAGTGTATTGCTTCTCCGAATTTACCGCCTCCAATATGAAGTGCTCTCTCCAACCTCGGCCAATTATTTTTTTTCAGATGAATGAATCCTGAAAATGCAATGGCTGAAGGAAGGCCTAAAAATAAATGTACTTGGACAGGTGAGGTTTAAAGCTAGTTAAAAGGTCAGGTGATTAGAAGTGACAGAGCCCACAAAGGATAATCTGGCTACTAGTCTCATATTTCTTTTTCTTCCTAGGAGGAAAGGCTTGGATTTGCAAGAAGGGGTCTTTACAGGAATTGGGCAAAACCCCTACCTCTCGTGGTTCTTTTTATGGTAAATGGGGGAAACAGAGTAAGTAAAGTAAAGTAAGTGAATAGATAGAGTTAGTTCTAGCCTAGAGATGGACACAAACTGGTTTGGCGCTTTGGCGTGGTTCAGTGGATTGGGCCCACAGGTATTGTACAAGCACCCCGGATTCCCCACCTCTCCTCCTCCCGTGGCCACTCACTCATAAAGGTAAAGGTTCCCCTTGACATTTAGTCCAGTCGTGTCCGACTCTAGGGCGCGGTGCTCATCCCCGTCTCCAAGCCGTAGAGCCAGCGTTTGTCCGTAAACAGTTTCCGTGGTCACGTGACTAGCACGACTAGACACGGAACGCCGTTACCTTCCCACTGTGGTGGTACCTATTTATCTACTCTCGTTTACATGCTTTCGAACTGCTAGGTTGGCAGGAGCTGGGACAAGCGACGGGAGCTCACTCTGTCGCATGGATTCGATCTTACGACGGCTGGTCTTCTGACCTTGCAGCACAGAGGCTTCTGCGGTTTAACCCGCAGCGCCACCACGTCCCACTCACTCATAGGCAGTATGAAAACACTGTTTGCTACAATTGGCACTAGCGAGGTTGTTGAAAGAATAACACTTTTTGGCGACCAACTCTTCTGTTTTGCTTCCCAATCTTCACATAAGAGATATGACAATAGTAAATACTGACAACTAATGGACAACTGTTGTAAATACATTTTGTTTTTCTTCTAGACAGGTGTGGCATCAGATAGTTTTTCTTTCTACTTCTAAGCGATAGTAGAAAAGGTAAACAAAAGCTTGCTGCTGTTTAGCAGTAAATATAAAGAATGTCTTGCTAACCAGCAGACAATCACTGCTGGGTAGCGATTATTGTAAACAGAAGCTGACACTGCTTCTTAGTGAGATAAGTAAACAACAATTAGACTATAAAAACAGCCAGTTGTTTCTCACACCACTGTAAGAAGAAAAGCAGCAAGAGACAAAATAACAGGGTATATATTGTAAACAGACAAGAGGCACTGGAATACCAACAACGGTTACATAGGCTTTTTAACTATAACCTGGTTAAAATTGGATGAGAACAGTTTGTATGGATTTTATGTGCGTCTTAATATGCTTAGAGCCAAATAATGCTTTTTGTTTTATATATTCTAATATACTTTGATTTTTTTTCTATGCTTTTACAAGATTTTTTTAAAAAATTTCCTATGCTTTTACAAGAAGGCTTTTAAGGCTTCTAAAGGTAGTAAAATCATGATGCTTTTTATTTTTAAATGATGTCTTCTAGAGATGTATTCACAGCTTAATTGCAATGTTCTTATACTTTACAATATGTGCCTACAGTTCTCTGTAACTGTAAGGATGATTTTTGCAAGATGAAATGGCATGCCTGTGACTTCTCAAAAGTTACATGTTTTTTTAACACTGTTAGATTTAATGTTATACTTATGCAACTAGAAATAATGTAGATAAATAAAACTTAGAAAATACAAATTGGAGTTGGCTGGAATGATTGCAACAAAGAAAATACTCATACCATGATACCTAGATGAATTTTGAAATGCTTGTCGTGATTGTCTGATTTCATTCTGGTATTAACCGTTTCCTAAGTTATTGTCAGTAACGATGAACCTAGAAAACCTTTGTCAGCTATAAACAAGTATAGGCTTTTGTGATTTGCCCTCTAAGTCTGCCTTTAGGTTGGCTTGTAAGGGGGATCATACAGAGTACCTGCCAGCAAAGTCTGGCAATTAGTCCCAGCTAGAGTAGACCCATTGAATCAATTGGATGTTCATGAGTATTGATTTAACAAGACCTATACAATGGGCCCATTCTATTTCAGAGTCAGAATTGGATTTATCCCATTCATTTAAGTGAGACATCATGTAATCATGACTAACTGTACATTTTAATGAGGCACAAAGCATGACTAAGACTGGATCCAATGCACAGAAAATTATTTTTTAAAAGAAATGGCGAATGGAACACGTTGAAAGATGTGACCAGCCACATGACAACAATGATGCAGACATTAATCCAATAATACCAGAACTGCAACTAGCCATTTTAGCACCTGGGGCAAGGGACACCATCATCCACATATTTCACCCTGTGTCATGGGCATAAGCCCCCTCATGGAAAAGTAGAAGAGTGTGGCACAGCCACAAAAGGAAGAAAAAATATGATTTTAAAAAGGAAGGAAGGAAGGAAGGTCAGGAGGTGTAGCTATTTATGTTCTACTCACCAGCAGTTTCTCTAGGTTTTAGTGTCTTTTAAATTTTGGTGCCCTGGGGCAAAGCCCCATTTGCGGCACCCTACTTATGACCTTGATACTTACCTGAGATGACACTCAAGTGAAGGAAGAGTGCATTTTTGTAGCTGCTTCTGTTGCAGAGTTTTGAAATTTTGTGGTTACATCCCTCAGCTGTGCAGTGGAAGTGCAGGGATTCACAGAGTATAATCACTTCAGGTTCTCAGATAATCCACCCCTCTATCAATAACTGGCACTTACAGTCTCTGAGATATTAGTAGTATAAAGAATAAAAATGTTCTGTTTACTTACAAATGTGGATATATCAACGATAAACTAATAATCAGCGTGACTCCTTTTAACAACTCTGCTTCTTGTGTACTTTAAGAGGAAAATTTCTACCAACCACTATAAATGGACATTAAGAGATTCTCTGAGGAAAAAGAACTCTCAGCAGAGAGGTGGGGATCTCTTTGAATTCTGACACAGGAGAGAACTATTAGTTCATACTGGCAGATTGGCAGTTACTCCCAGCCTAGAAAGGTCCCTCCCAGTCTAACAAATTAGAAGGCAGCATGCGAGTTTGTAAATACCCTCCAACAGCTTCCAGGCTCTAGAGCTCTAAGGCAAGGGTCTGGCCCCTTCTCTGTTGTTTCTTACACCAACAGAAAAAGACTTTCATTTCCAGCAGCCTTTTAATAATTGACGGGCTGTTCAAGAAAGGCCTTTTAGATATGCTATGTTTTTAAAACTAATTGTAATTCAATGTGCCTTATTACAACAATTGTTTTTAAATACGATATCCTTTGGTATACAGTATTTGGATCCTGTATCTGTTCTTAATTGTGGTACCAGTATTCCATTGCTTGAACTGCAGAACTGTTCATTCTGTGTGCAGCTCTTCCTTCCCCGCTGTTGGTGTAAGGAGGAATTCACTAAACCTTGTACAGGTGGAGAACCCAGATGGTTTCAAAGGGGTGATTGCCAGCTTACATAAATGTAAGCTGGAGACTTCCAGGGCAAATAGAAATCCCTCAAGCCACACAATATTCATGGTCTGCACTTGCCAACAGGATTCTGACATCCATTTTTTAATCTAGTCATGAGCCACCTTGGGTCCCATATCAGGGAGAAAAGTGGCATATGAATCAGATCAAATCAATCAATAAAATAGAGATACAGAGGATAGTACTGTCTCAGTGGTCAATCTACTACCAACTGTCCCAGTGGAGAAATTCCAGGGAGGAGAGAATCCTGAAGAGATGAAGGAGAGAGAATCCCAAAGGAGAGAGATGGAAGCAGGCAAAGATAATCTCAAAGCTTGTTCTTGCTGGTCCACCTGCTTTAAAAGGACTGTGTAAAGCTAAAGTTACTATGAAAAGTCTCAGGAACTGTTTATATGATTGAATTTCTTGTGTTTTCTTTGACCCAATCAAAGATATTTTGACACCAGGGGAAAAGAACAAAGTGGTATCCCCTTCTCTGCCATCATACCACTCTGAATAGACACATCTTATCTGATCTGGAAGCTTAGCATGGTCACACCCAATTAATACATGAATGGGAGACCACCAGGGGAATACCAGGTATCTCCTAGAAGGGCTAGGAAAGAATCTTGCCTGAGATCCTGGAGGTAGTCTGTCCCGGCATAAAGCCATTTCCTATTTGCTCGTGTTTCTACATTCGTGCATAAAAGTCAACTTGACTGCTGAACCTTACTTTAACACTGGCAGTGACAGTGTCCTCCACCATGCCTGAGGGCAGAAGATAAGCTCAAGGGATACAGGGTGGGCAGTTTGGCACGCACAACTCTGCCTTCCGAACAAGGGTCTTCCAAAAGTGATTAGGTGGCAGTGAGTAGCTCTAAGCAACGCTAAGCAAGGACCAACCCCTTAAAGGAACAGCAGGTATTTTCTGCTGTCCCTGTAGTGGATGCATAGCTCAAGAAATCCTCCACTGAAAATGGCAGCCTTCCTTTTGTGTTGTTTATAAAGTGTGCAGCAGTGAATATGATAAATGTGGCCTGTGTGCTTTCTTCTAACCGCAGACATAAATGCAACGAAAGGTCCAACCAAAGTGAAGTATTTTAATGTTCCTCTGATTTCTGCAAGAGATCTAAGCACATTCTTTAAGGAATCCACATTCTGAAGATAAGAAAATACCTGGATAGGGAGGAGTCAGAATTTCAATTTAGTTTATTTTCCATAATTACTCAAAGCAAATATCTTCCATTTTTGGAATGGAAAAAACATGAGATATTTAAAATAAACAAATCTGGAAAAATTCAAAGCTGACAGGTTCTGCGGTTCGTGCCAGTTCATTTATTGGTCAAACAGGTGTTTGGCGCTTCTCGGCCCCACCTCTTCTGTTGGGTACCCACTCAGAGGCAGCACCCTGACTTCTTTGCCCTGCCTCCTTTGGGTGGAGCCTCTGAGTTGGCACCAATCAGAGGAGGTGGGGCTTTGAAGTGCCAAATACCTTTTCAGATGATAAAGGAACCGACATGAACCACCAAACCAGTGGTTCGTGCCCATCTCTCATCATATAGTGAATCAGCTTTCCTGGAGTACAGCTCCTGTGATCCCCAGCCAGTATGGCCAGCTGTGATCCAAAAAAAGAGTAGCTTTTGCATGTTCTGGCCTAGGATTCTTATTGAAGATGAGCACGCTTCACCTTTTTTTGGGTATGCTGAGACAAGAGGAAGATGCTAGGGTGCTCATCCTCTGCTTCCTCTCCACATAATTAGTCCTATTCAGTTCCTACTTATCCACATATTTTATTCGAAATGTAAAGAGCGGAGCACCTGACCTTGCCCGCTCATCTTTGCTTTCCTCACCAAAAAGTGATGCACTTGAACAGGAAAGGCTTCTGTTTTGTGTGGAGGCTCTCCACATTGTCAAGAACCCTGAAAATTTAGAAATTCTGGTCACATGGAACACACCATCCAAACATTTTCCCTTTAGACATATCACTTTCCACATAAGCAACACCGGAGAGAGACAGGGCTTGGCACTCTCCTATCGTATGCTGAATAAATCGTTGAAATTTTATTTGTTTGTTTATTTACTTATTTGATTTATATACCACCCCATTCGTGTAATACACTATTCTCAGTGGTTCAGAATTAGAGATGGGCACAAACCACCAGTTTGGCAGTTCGTGCTCATTTGTTTTCTAGCCGAACAGGTATTTGGCGCTTCCCAGCCCTGCCTCCTCCAGTGAGCACCCACTCAGAGGCAGTGCTCCAGCCTCCCTGTTCTACCTTCTCCAGGCACTGCCTCTGAGTGGGCGCTTGCTGGAGGAGGCAGGGCTGGGAAGTGCTGAACACCTGTTCAGCTGAAAAACAAACCGGCATGAACCATTCACAACAACATGAAATAAACAAAACATATGACAATAAGCATATAATAAAAGAATGAAAAGAGTTAAAACAGTTGAAAAATTAAAACCAACGGCACCGAAAACACATGATCTCTGTAAGAACAGAGCAAAAGGCATGGCATCCTGCCTACGGCCAGATGGGCGGTATAAACATGAAATGAAATGAAATAAATCAAGAAATCAATGCCTGACCAGAGCACCACCGCATAAGCACCTGTTGATGCAAAAGCACCAGATTCTCCAGCCCTGCTCGCCAGCCATCAGGCAAACAAAGGAACGGCCAGTCGATCACTCTAACCATGTGTTTTGAGAAAATATATATGAAAATACAAGGCGGTGCTACTAAGTGGAACAGAGAACAGTTTGCTCCCTCCAGATGTAGATCAACAGCAAAATATAGCAATCTGAATGAGGCATTTGCTTCTCTCCATATTTTGAATTAATCTAAGGGACCATAAATCTCGAGAAGTCATGAGGAGAATGACAGCGGACATATTAGGGTCTCAAGAGCACTGCTGGCTGGAAAACAATTGCAGCCAATAATTCATTCAGCTGTTGCAGTTGTTTATCACCTCCCCGATCGAGGCTGCCTGATATCCTTAAAACAGACCAAGCTGGTTCTCCTTTTATGGACAAATCATTCTGCACTATGTATATTGCAGAGCATTATGATACCATGGGTCTAGCAATCAGTACCCGTGTTGTGATGGGCCCAGGAGGCAGTAGGTCATAGCAAAAATGATCCAGATGGGGTTTAAAGATGCAAAGGGGGGGAAATGCAGACAATGAAAGGTCCTTTCTGAAATAGTGAAGGTTGAATGAATGTCTGAGGAGGGGAGTGGCATCACAGCAAGAGGCTCCTCCTTCCACTTATACATGTTTATTACAGCACCTGTAGCTTGCCCCTGCATGCGATTCTTTATTAGTTACTTTTCCATCCCATCTTCCTTCTATTTCTGAATGGTAAGGAGTTCTGTTTTCTCAGAATTGCAAACTGGAAATAAATAAACAAAGGTCTTTAAATGAGGAGTATTAGATCCAGTTCAATCCTGTTTAAGGGAAAACTTCTCTTTCTTGTGAAGGTAAGGTAAAGGTAAAGGTTCCCCTTGACATTTAGTCCAGTCGTGTCCGACTCTAGGGCGCGGTGCTCATCCCCATTTCCAAGCCATAGAGCCAGCGTTTTGTCCGAAGACAGTTTCCGTGGTCACATGGCCAGCGCGACTAGACACGGAACGCCGTTACCTTCCCACCGAAGTGGTACCTATTTATCTACTTGCATTTGCATGCTTTCGAACTGCTAGGTTGGCAGGAGCTGGGACAAGCGACGGGAGCTCACTCCGACGCGTGGATTCAATCTTACAACTGCTGGTCTTCTGACCCTGCAGCACAGAGGCTTCTGCGGTTTAACCCACAGCGCCACCACGTCCCTCTTTCTTGTGAAGACCCAGTCCAAATAAGAATCTTTGTTTTAATCTTGGTTTATAAAACAGATCTTAAACAATGGTTTGATCCTGGTTTAAGACCTTGCCTAGTAAAGCAATATTAATCCATAAATTACCATTTGAACATAATTCAGAGCTCTGGTTTTAAAAAGAAAAAGGGAAAGCAGGATTATTGATGTGTCAAATCTGGCACACAGAAGAGAAAAGAAGTGTAACACAGGTAGGCCCAATAATCATTGACTAGGCAAGTTGGGGAGTTGGAGTATGAAAAAGTAACTTTTCCAAGCACTGAGGAAATTTTTACTCAATGTACAGTGCTTGCAGGAATTGTCTATAATGGTTTTTAAAACTATCTGTATGTAAGGCAAGATAAAGTAGGTCGGAGAAATAACACTACAATTTTGAATGAGTCACTGTTCAAGAAATTAAAGCTTTTCTTTCCTAGTTGTGAGGATAATAGGAGCCTCCCTTCTCTAAGAACTTAATCTAGCATATTAAATTAAGCGAAATAATCCTCTTGTATTTATAAAAAATAATTAGCTTACATTTCCTCCCTTTAAAGAAGAACATGTAAAGGGGGGAAATTGCTTAAAAGATTTTTGAAAAAGCATTTTCCGTACCAATATTATTTTTAATAAGCTAAACCATGGTGGATTTAAAACAGCAATTAATGGCAATTATAAAAGCCAAGAGTGCAGCAGTAGCCAGTTTTAATTTTAGACTAGATCTACTGAGTTAGCATGGCTCTTAAGTGCCTTCATGGCTGTTAGTATTAATTAGGTAGAAACAATAAGTTGATGTTGGAGTCAAACAATAAATGCTGAATATATTAAAGATATTTTTTTTAAAAAAAGATCCTGCTGTAGAGTACGATAAAACCTATGAAGAACATATAAAGAAGAGCAGAAGGTCTAGGCTGATCAATTATCATAAGTACTCTGTTGAGTGCACACATATTCAGATATATCCTATAAAGACATTCTATGGACTCTTTCTATGCAAACTTATGTGTTTCTTGTACCTGCCTCATTCTTGAAAATGCCACTATGAATACAGGTTCTTTCAGATGAAGCTTTTATTGCGCAATCACCTTGCCTCATTCATATTGCAGAGTCTAGAAGTCATCTTCAATTTGTGGCTTTCTCGTTAGAGTTACCAGATCAACAATATTCAACTTCAGGACCAAAACCTAGTCTGAGGAGTACAGTCCTGTCAAATCACACAGGCGATGCCCTGTGATGTCACAGAAGCAGGGCAAGCAAGGAGGGGCTGAACTGCTTGTAAGTCAGTTGATTCTGGAAACAGGCCAAAGATGCTCCTTACTCTCTGCCTTGCTCCAAACGGTGTAATGGCATGCATCTGTCCACCATCTCTCTCATCAAAATCCTCCACCAGTACTGCTCACACTGAGATGTTTCTCTCTTTTTGGAGGTCAGAGGAAGAGCTGTGCATGATTGAAGCCCCAGGACTTTCTGATAAGCAGGACTATGCCACTACCCACCACCCTCGGCTTCCCTGTTCTGTTTGAGTTTAACTGTAATTGTCACAGAAAGCAGCATAGAAATTGTGTGTTTTTTTTTCAGAAATAAGATATTGCTGAAAGATATCTCTCTAGAAATTAAAAAAAAAAATTGGTCTTGACTGGGCAGTTAAGAGCCATTAGCCTTGTCAAGGACCTGTCCCACATTTATTGAGATGGACCGATCCAGCTGCCTAAATTTTTGGACTCTTCTTGTGGGGGGGCTGTGCCTATTTCCCAATATCTGATTGGAAAATTTAATTGAGGTCACACTCTGTTTGAAAACACAGGTGCACAGCTTGGGGTTTCTCCTGGATTCACCCCTGAGCCCAGTGCCTTTGCAGTTAAAACTAGTGCACCAGCTGCACCAGTTTCTTGAGAGGTCTGATCTGGCCGTGGTGGCACATGCCCTAGTTACATCTTGGCTGGGTTACTGTAACATGCTTTATGTCGGGCTACCTTTGGACAGTGTTTGGAAATTCCAGATGGTCCAAATTCCCACAGCCAGGATGCTAACTGGGGTTGGTTACAGGGAACACATAACTGCCCTGTTACAGCAGCTCCACTGGCTGCCGATCTGTTTCTTGGCAAAGTGCTGATTTTAACCTATAAAGCCCTAAACAGCTTGGGTCCAAGCTATCTAAAAAACCACATCTCCCTCTATGAGCCTGTCTTGGCTTTAAGATCATCATGGGAGGCCTTTCTCTCAGTCCTGCCATGCTCACAGGTGCGCTTGGTGGGAACATGGGAGAGAGCCTTCTCTGTTGTTGCTCCCATAATCTGGAACTCCCTCCCATGGGAAGCTAGCTTGGCCCCATCTTTGCTGCCCTTCCGCACATAGGCAGAGACCTTTCTCTTCAGACAGGCTTTTTCTTCTTGACTGGTGGTCTGAGAGGGTTTTTTAAATGGGCTGTTGTGCTCTGTAAAAGCTGTTGCTTTAAATGTGTTTTGGTATTGATTTTGCTTACCATTTTTAACACTTGCTTAATTATTTCTTAAACTTTTGAATATTTGTATACTTACTCTTTTAGCTTTTAAATATTGTCTTTTTAATTATGTAAGTCACCTTGGGTCCTTTTTAAGGAGAAAGGCAGGGTAGAAATACTTCAAATAAATAAATAATAAAGTAAATAAACCAATTTGCAGACTATAGAAGGTGTGAAAAGGTTTTGCTTTTAGCTTTTCTGGGCCTTTCCCTCTTTTTAAGATGGACTGTTTGCAGCATAAGAATCTGCCAGGTGCAGTGAACAGTGGATCAAACATGGACTTAGGAGATGTAGGTTCAAATCCTCACTCAGCCATGGAAATTCACCAGGTGTACTATGATAAACCACTCCCTCAACATCACGCATAGCTTGAAAAGCCTGTTAGGGTTGCCGTAAATCAGAAACAACTTGACAGCACACGACAGAAATCTGTACCATACAGTGAGCCTTAGATAATGCTTGCTTCAACTACAGATGGAAAGGAAGTTTGTTAGATTTGACAATCTCAACAAAAGTAACATTTTCTCATCTCCTGAGAATTACTGCGAGACAAAACTCATATTGAGAGAAGAATGTGCAACACTGTGAGCTTAAGTGGCCATTTCTGAGGGAAGAAAAGTATGCGCTAAACAACGCATATTATTTTTAAACGCAGGCAAATAAAATAAGTGGAAAACTAGACAGAAACCCATTTTAATTAAAGGGGGAAAGAGCCATACATTAGGAAAAAAATATTCATGAGGCTTTACTGCAGGAAGCAAAACCAAAGTCTTGCCAAGCGATATGAAAAAAGGATGAGACTAAAATGTCAGTGAGATCGGCAGAAACTCAATGACATTGAAACCAAGAGATTTCCACATCTCTTGCTATGACACACAGGTGCATCAGCTAAAAAGAGGAGGACAGATTAACATCTTACTTTACAAATATTTTGTTCATGTACAAATGCATACAAATGTAACCAATTGATTAATTGGCTAAAATCCTTATAAAAAAAAGAGCTAAGATTTTATATACCAAGTGACAACCTTATGCTGGATAGCTCAGTGGTTTAAGGCATCTGGGAGTTCAATTGTCCATGGTGCTTCCTTGACAGGGGCTGGACTTGATGATCCATAAGATCTCTTCCAGCTCTACAGTTCTGAGATGATTATTATATTATTATTATATCTTTCCACATAGCTAAAGCTACAGTGTCATCGAAGCTACCAACATGAATTTGACCCAACTCCGGGAGGCAGTGGAAGACAGGAGGGCCTGGCGTGCTCTGGTCCATGGGGTCACGAAGAGTCGGACACAACTAAACGACTAAGCAACAACAACAAGGCTACAGGACCACTCTCAACGGAATGAATGAATGAATACTTTATTACGGTCAAAGACCAGTAAAACCAAATCAATATAAAATACATACATATAATTGTAGTTTCGTAAAATCAGGCAGAGTTATAAAATTTTCCATTGAAACATGATAAAACAACCCCTAATTTCCAGTTAATAACAACGTATATCCTTAGTATAAGTAAAACCTCAGCCAGTGTTATATTAAAAGCATTATATTATCCATCTAAAATCACCTACCCAAACATCTGAACACGAATAACCATTGCTGCAGCACAAAATTTGGCCACTTGTCTCGTAATATAAGGGGTATTGTCAGAGAGTAGCATCTGTACATAATCCTCCTCTGATCTCCCGGGACTCTCAATGGACAACCTAGTGCAGGCTGTATGAACAAGGGGACAGGTTCAAATTCCCAACTTTACTTGGTCAGTAACTTCCTCTCACCTTCGTTTGCCTATCTCGTAATTAGGTCACAATGAGCTTCTGATGCAACCACCAAAGTATTGGCACCTGGCACCTTGGACCACTTCTGTTTCTTCTTAGCAACTACAGTAGCCTAGTTTAGAAAAGTTATGGTATCAGAACAATTTGTTATGTAACTTAGCAGAGCTTGGAAAATTTCATTTCCTGGTCAGGCTGACCAAAGAGTTACAGACCACAAAGTAACTCTTCCATGCTTTGGAAACTCAACAAAAAGCTCCAGAAAGTGAGTAGTTGATCTAAGAGTTAGATCTGAGTTATCTATTGTATTCATTTTTGGAAAATAATTCTTCGGCAAATTGAAGAGAATGTTCTGAAATTGGGGGGGGGGGGAATCATATGCTCATACTCAAAATAATATGAAAAACAAGCCAATTTTACTAGCTATAGGGAGGAAAGATTTTATGAGCTGTTGCACTATTCTCTATTATGCCTTTGTTCCCCCTAAAAGTAATATGTAACAAGTAATGTTACATATTTCCACGTTCTATACTTTAATGCTTCTTCTTTTTCTGCCCTAGCACTGCAAGCATAGTTAGCAAGTAAGCCTCCATTAATTAAGATGGTGACTAGAGTCACCCAGGGCTGTTCCAAGGGCTGCCCCTGCCTCTTGTGACTGCAATGCACATTTGTGTGAGGAACGGTAAGAGGACCTCTTTGTCTAGGGGATCCTTTGACCTTCATGCCAGCCCTAAACAAGACATGTAAACTTCAGAGATAGGTCAGCTTCACACATAATATCAGGAGGAAAGGATGCAATTTCTTCCTTGTGGCTGTTTTTACACTAGAACATTGAAAGCAGGCGCACCAGCCATCGATACACAGAGCCGGCCCTACCATTAGGGTGAACAAGTCGGCTGAGTTGGGTAGCAGATCCTAGGGAATGGACAGTGGTGGTGAGATGTTGGAGCTGTGTCTTCCTACCACGGTCTGTTCTGGGTCCCTAAAATGGGCACTGCACTAGAGTGTTGTTTGAAGTGACATTCAAATGCCAGTCCGATTAGCTTTTGGACAAGGAATGGGTGTGTGTGTGCCATTTTGTCCTTTGCTTTGAACAACAAAATGGCTTGGGATGGCCCACTCTGCATGACCATTATTCCAGCTTTCTTCTAGCATTGAAAGCAGGTCTGAGCTGAGAATTGAACCAGGTTGGGAACTGTACTCATTGCCAAATGAGTGAAACATTGACAGATGAATTTTCATCCCAAACACACCTCTGTTGGGTATTCAGTCTGCCCTTGCCAAATTTAAAACAAAAAAGGGAGAAAATGACTCTTAAAAACCAAAAGGTTTTGCTTTTGAAAAGAACCTCTTACTCCTTTCTGAGTCTTCCCCCTCCTGTTTTTCACCACCTATATATCTGAAAGCTAAAAAGAACCCTTCTCTTCCCTTCCGCCACGTAACAATGGAATCAGCTTAGCAAATTTAAATAATTTTATGTCAAATATGCCTGTCTGAGGCTGTAATTTGCATGCTGGATTTCTAGTCAATGCCATATGAAGCAGCCAAGATACCTTATCTCACCCTGAAAGCTGGCATTATAAGAAACTAGTAAAAAATATTACATACACTTTGCATAGCAAAGAGAAGCTGGTGAGCAGCCACAAAGACCATTTGACATGGAGGTGCCCTGGATGTGTTCTAAGATGGGTACATGATAGGCTGTTGGGAAAGTGAGAGTCTGACTTCCCATTTTTATTTGTTTTTTTCAGGAACAGCTTTGCTTAAAGAACTGGTCAAAACAGAACAGATTTTTTTAAAAAAATATGTAAGGCTGCACTCCAGAACTCGCATGTGGACTTGTTAAGGCTGTTGACTTTGAGGAAACCCTGAGTTTGTAAATATGTTCAAGGACTCTGTTTTCATGCTGTCATTTTACCCTTGGGAGCCAAGTGCAAATATATGGATGTCACCACGTTTTGAATGGGTTTCTCTTGGTTTTAGAGGGGGGAGGTCTATCTACTAGAAGTTCTCCATGGTTCCATTTTAGACAGAATAAAACAAAATGCACGTAGGATAAGGCTCCTGGTGGGGCACTATGTTCTCTCTGGGGTTAGAAGCGCCATGCCTTTGAATACCAGTTACTGGAGAGTGTGAAGGAAACTGGGGTAAAGCCACTGGCTCATATCCAGCTTCTGGGTTTGCCAAAGGCCAGGAATGAGTAGAAGGTAAAGCTGGATCAACCAGTAGATGAGCAGCAATTTCTGACTTCCATGCAGAGGTTGGGAGAAGATTTGGGGCAGGAGAAGCCTGGTTCCCAGAAGCACCCACCCACCATGGCCACAGTTTGCTCTCAGTTATTTGACAACAGAAGCTACAGTATGACTTCCCAGTCAACACATGACCATATCCTGATATATGCAGCTGAAATTAAAAGAAAGTAGGGGGACCAGGTTTAAGATCATTAGCTCTGTTCAGTTCTTCTATCCAGTGCCATTCAGTTCTGAATACAATTCTTGGATTTATAATTCCTTTGTTGATTTATTAGTTACCTTTCTATCCCACTGAATCTTCAGTGAACCCAAGACAGTGTGCAAAGTCTTCTTATTTTATCCTCACAACAACTTTGAAAAATAGGTCAGGTTCAGAGGGAGAGATAAAGAGAGAGAGAGATTAGCCCAAGGTCATCCAGTTAGTTTTATGGTTTTACTGGGCACCCAACCCCAGGGTATTATTTGAACCACTGCACCTCACTGGATCTTAAATATATTTCAGAATGAAGAACACACTTGATTACAAGAATACATGTGTTGCATTTGGCTCTAATTTTTGCAGCAGGGCTCTGGTAAAGCAGCAGCAACTACCTAGATCCTGTAGTCTGGTGACAACTGCCATACACCTCTTGCTGGCCAGTATGCGAAAGAGAATGTTGTATTCAATCAGCTTCGGGTTTAATCCAGCAGGGGTCTTCACAAATTCTCACACTGTTTCCAGATTTTGTAGGGTGCCTTGAGTATTCTGATGCAGTTTTCAGTTGCATCAGCTTATTTACATCAGAATTTACATTAACAAAAGTCAAGAAAAAAGAAAAGAAAAGAAAGGAGATCTTGATTTGATTACCCATAGGGTTGAGGCAAGATTCCATCTGATCAGTGTTTTTACCAGTCCACAAAAGCTAAGGCCTGTCTCCACTGTAACTCAAGCTGTGTTGGCGGGGGCTCTTTGCCTGCCCGCTCTGGACAGCAGGCAAGCATGGGATGCGATTGCATCCCATGTGTGTAAATGAGGCAAGACCAGGGTGCCTCATTTAAGGCTGCCCAGCCCCAGCCTCGGCCTCTTTTGAGGCAAAGCGACCCACCTGGTGAGACAAGCTGGTTGACTATGGGGCCAGATAGGAATTGTTGACTCACCAATGGAATTGACCTATTTGGAAGGTGAATGGGAGTTTTTTTGGCCTATTCTGTACAGGGGTTACCCTTGGTCATTACTGGGCCAACTTGGGTTGGGTTGTCTGTAAACAGGTCACACTGGCAGCTAGTGTGGAAGGGAAATTAGTGGTGAGTTCTCAATGGGCCAGCCCACCTGACCTCCCAGCACTGTGGATCATGGGATTACAGTGCTGGGAGGGGGATGCGTGTGGTGCCTCCCCGGGCTGTGGGCTGCATAGGGTCAAGGATAGCACATATTTGGGACTTGAGAGTTGTCCTATTAGGTTTGTAGGGGAAGTCAGGTGGGACCCCTGGCTCCAAGCCGGGAGTCAGAACAGGAGGCTTCAAGTTCAATGTTTAATAAAGCTTTAGACCTTTATTCCAGGTTGGGTGGGCAATGTGTGTCTGTCAATAAATCACCATACAAAACGAATATTGATGTTGGCATACATGCAGGCATTTCATTGAAGACTGCTTTTCTACAGTATATTTGTCAATACACATCTGGAGTGTAATACGGAGGGGTGGAAACAGAAAAACAAAAAAACAAAAACAAAAAGGAAATGGAAAGCCAGGACAAACTTCACATGCTCCAATTCAAGAACTAATTTTAGAAATTCCCTCAGTTCAACCAGAACTCAGGGAGAGTGAAATGTAGGGCATGGCGAATAAAAAGAATGATAAGTAAAGGCACTGTCCTGCTTCAGGCAGCATGACAATGCTCAGCAGCTACAAATTAGCAAGGGTCAGTACTGAACTCACAGTATGGAGGCATTTCCAAGATCCAAACTTAGGTTAAGCATGAGAATGAGGTCTGAAGCAGCGCTTCAGAAACTGCCTTTTTTGGATTCCGTGGGAGCTGATGACTCTGATTTTGCAGGGTCAATTAATCTGTTTGGGCTTTTACTCTGAACTTTCCAGGAGTAATCAAAGGTGCTGAACCCTATCCACCCTGAATAGGTTCAATGTGTTGGACAGCTCCTTTAAAGTTCAAACTAAAACCCTGGGCTAACTCACCGTGCCTGTAAAAAAGAGAGTTGTAAAAAGAGTTGCTTCAGAGCTTGGACAACAGCTCCCAGGATTCTCCATCCACCACAGCTACTTGGATTTGTAGTCTAAAGAAGCCGTGTTTCTGAGATCTAGTCCAAACACAGGAGGGATGTAACAAACTGCTAGGCAATGGGGAGGGTGAAACAACCACCTGGGAGCTGGTGATAAGCCATTGTTCCACAATCATTCTTCCTGCTGTCTGTGCCTAGGATGGAAGGCTTTGAAGCCTGATTTTCAAAGCCTCTGCAAAGCACAGCTTAAAGCCAGTGGGGTCATCTGTGAAACTGGTCAATTCCTGAGGAGTGTTCTGATCATAGGTAACCCCTTATTCATGAGATCTACATCTGGTACCTCAATCAAGCTTGTACTTTGGAACGTCTCCTTGGGGCTGGGTAGCCTCTTCCACTTTGAAGCAGAGGCTATCCATAGCTTAAGAAGAAAGGTTGATTGCCATCCTCCTACAAAAATCCATCTGATCTCCCTCAAGGCCCCATGATACAAGCTGTTCCCCTGTAATGTCTCGTATAAGGAGGTCCAGGTTATTGTCCAACAAGGATTCATTCGGGGAAGGCATCAAAGGCATCAAAATTTGCTATTTCTTAATGTGGTGTGGAGAAGTGGTGAGACAGGCAAGGGGACGAATGTTTTTATTTTTCCCAAAGGTAAATCTGCTTCCTTCCAGTTTTGAGGAAGGGATGACTATTCTGGATCAAAGAAAAAGAACTGTGGAAATCTGATCATCTCCATCCTAGAGTTGACAAGGACCAGGGAAAGAGCGTGCTTTTCTTTTCTCAGTGAAATAGAAAAGGGAAAACCTTCTTAATTCTAATTTGATGTGGAGGAGCGGCATGAAGGAGAAGATTCTCAAAGAAAGGGAATCCATTAAATCTGCAGATTTCTAATACAAAGGAAAGAAGGAAAGAATCTCAGTGGGACCTCCAGAATTACTGGGTAGCTCAGTGACTTAGACATCTGACTGTGAAACCAGAGGTTGGGAGTGTGATTCCTCACTGTGCCTCCTTGATGGGCTAAACTTGACGATCCATAGGGTCCCTTCCAGCTCTGCAGTCCCAAGGTGGCACTGGTAGTGGTTATTATTATTATTATTATTTATTTCATTTATACCCCGCCTATCTGGTCTTGCGACCACTCTAGGCGGCTTCCAAACAACATAAAACAACAGATAAAATCACAAACTTATTACAAAAACAATTTCCATAACAATTATAAAACAAAAAATAAAGATAAATGGAAAAGGTAAAAAGATCAGGTATTGACTGGAGGGAAGGCCTGTATAAACATCCATTTTTTAATTGATTTTTAAAGATACCCAGCGTAGGGGCGGCACGAATCTCCGGAGGAAGATTATTCCAGAGGCGAGGAGCCACCGCCGAGAAGGCCCGATTTCTTGTTCTTTCCCTACGGGCCTCCCTCGGCGTCAAGCTCCTCAGCCTCACCTCCTGACTCGCACGGGTGATCCGGGTAGACCTTGGTGGGAGTAGGCGTTCCACCAAATATCGAGGTCCTAAACCGTTTAGGGCCTTATAAGTAAGCATTAAAACTTTGAAGTCAATGCGGAACCGAATGGGCAGCCAATGCAATGCGGCCAGAATAGGAGAGATATGCTGGTATTTTCTCACTCCACTAAGGAGTCTGGCCGCCGCATTCTGCACCACCTGAAGTTTCCGCATCAACCTCAAAGGTAGCCCCACGTAGAGCGCGTTACAGTGGTCTAATCTTGAGATTACGAGCGCATGCACCAAGGTAGTGAGCGCCCCCATATCAAGGTAGGGCCGCAGCCGGGCAATCCGCCAAAGATGGAAAAAGGCGGAGCGGACTACCGACGCCACCTGCGTTTCCATGGTGAGCGCCGGGTCCAGATGGATCCCCAAGCTGCGAACCCCACTCTTAGCAGCCAAGGCCACCCCCCCAAGCGAGAGAGAGTCATCCAAGCCGCCAACCACAGGGGCACCCACCCTCAGAACCTCCGTCTTGTCCGGGTTCAGCCTCAGCCCATTTTCCTGCATCCATTGCAATACAGTCCCCAGGCAGCGCTGAAGGGACAGGACGGCATCACCTGCAGTTGGTAAAAAGGAGATGTAGAGCTGGGTGTCATCAGCATATTGATGACACGATGCTCCACACCCCCTGATGACCCGACCCAGCGGCCTCATATAGATATTAAACAGCATTGGGGAGATAATCGACCCCTGTGGAACCCCACAATTGAGGCTCCACGGGGCCGAGACACTCTCCCCAAGCTGTACTCTCTGGGGACGGTTCTCCAAGAAGGAACGGAGCCAGGCAAACGCCAAGCCACCAATTCCCAACTCAGAGAGCCTCCCCAGGAGGATACCGTGGTCGACGGTATCAAAGGCCGCCGAGATGTCGAAGAGGACCAACAGAGATATTTTACCCCTGTCAGCCTCCCTCAACAGGTCATCATACAGGGCGACCAATGCCGTCTCTGTACCGTGGCGCGGCCTGAAGCCCGACTGAAATGGATCCAGGGCATCTGTTTCATCCAAAAGAGCCTGAAGCTGGTCAGCCACCACCCTCTCAACCACTTTGCTAATGAAAGAAACATTGGCGACGGGCCTATAATTGCCAATTTCGTCCGCCGTCATATTAGGTTTCTTTCTTATGGGCCTAATGAGTGTCTCCTTGAGGGCAGGTGGGAACCTGCCCTCAAGGAAAGACCCATTTATTATTGCAGTGGCCCATTCAGTTGTGATCGGCCTGGCTGCTTTGATTAGCCAGGCCGGGCAAGGGTCAAGGGAGGAGGTGGTGGCCCGACAGCGATCAAGCACTTTGTCCACAGTATCTGGTTATTAAGTGGGAGGAACGCTTCCCTTTTCCAAAACTCATAAGAAAAGTCTGCCTGTCTCCAATGTCTAGTGGAGAGGTGGTGAGATAGTGAGCAGATGTATCTCCTGTCCCAAAGTTGCTTCTCTTGTCTTGTCGCTCTGCCACATATGTTTGCCTCAGCTCCCAGAGATCCATTGTAGGTCTACCATTGAATGGCTTCTGACCTTACGTAAATGAGCATGAACCAGTGAGGACAAATGCCATTTTTATTCTGATATCTTGGTGCCTTGGCACCATCGAAATGTTCATGGAGTAAAAGCAGTTGCTATTTATAAAAATAATAATGGTGAAACAGCTTTTCTTTAAAAAGAGAGAGAGTAAGTACAAAATGACACTTTAAGATCCAAGTGCAAGAAGTAAATGCTGGCCCAGGCAAGCTAAGGAAATGAAATTAAATTAAATCACTATTGTTATTCTGTCAAAAAGCAGAATATCACTTCTCATTTTTAATTGTCACCTAAACAATGAACACACCATTAAGTAGATTTGCTGAAAGACTAACAGCTTCAAGCTTGTGCTGAAGCAAGAAGGGGGTAAGGTCTCTAAATGAATGGTCCCAAGACTTTCATGGTCCTGGAAAGCAAGCAAATAAGGATCGCTTTTCTGGTGCCCCTGGAATTTGGGATCAGCAACAAGCAGCACCCGGGCCAAATATGACCACTGAGAGAGTGCTGCCTTAATGGACTCTCTCTCTCTCTCTCTGTCTGTCTGTCTGTCTGTCTGTCTCCCCTCCTGCCTCACACACAGAGAGGCAGAAGACTGATCCCTGCTCCAAGGACCTTATATATTATACTTGGAAATGGGAGGACTAGCCATGGAGTCAGAGGTGGAACTCTATAATATGCACCACAGACCAGTCTTTTTATGTAGCCAACACAAAGAAATGTGAATAGGATTAATGCCGACACATTTTTCTTTGTGAGCAAAATGCAATGCAAAGATTTTGTTGCAAAGGGGATGCGTGCATCATAATAAAAAGTGCATTATGAAGCTTTTGCCGGCACTGAAGTCTGCTTAGTCCTTGGTTTCCCCCCCCCCCCCGCTCCCCTCCAAATCAGCTTCTTATTGTGTGTCCACAAATACGCACACTCCAAATAGGCATTCAGAAGGAGAGGCTGGGCGCAGGGGCAGGAAAGAGGTTAACACCGAAAAGATCATACATGGGAAATTGCCACGCACACAAAAGGACTCAATAATTACTTTGTAGTTTGGTGAAATTAAGCATTATATTCTTTATGCCTTTCAACGTGGAGTAAAAATACTCTCCGCTGATGGCCATGAAGCGAAAACATAACAGGCATATGATTACTGCACAATGCATAATGCATGTGTTTGCCGCCCATTTACAAACAATATTACGTTAATATCCCAGCAGACTTTGCTCGCCTTCTAGCTAATTGTAGCTGTAAAAATTGCAGTCCCAAAAGGTCAGGAGCAGAGGGAACAAAGGATGGAGGATGCCAGCTTGATTCTATGGTCTGTAGTGCAAAGGAGTGGACACCAGGGACTTTTTGTGTGGCAGAATTAGGGACCCACATCTTCAGAAATGGAACACCCTAGCCCAGTGGTTCCCAACCTTGGGTCTCCAGATGTTCTTGGGCTATAACTCCCAGAAATCCTGGTCAGCACAGCTAGTGGTGAAGGCTTCTGGAAGTTTTAGTCCAATAATATCTGGAGACCCAAGGTTGGGAACCATTGGTCTAGCCTTAGACTCACCCTGTCCGCTGAGACCTTCATGAGAGGAAGGGCTGTAATGGGATGATCTAGAGAGGTGAATTTGCTGCTCCACTTCAGGTAGCAAAATGTCTTGGGCCAGTCTTGCCTGTAGGAAGTACTGCAAAACAGAGAGACCTAAGAAGTAATTGGGATGATGGGGCAACATGATGGAGAATCTATAGGCAGAAAAACAGCTGAAGCGTTTTGGGGACAGCTTGGTCTTTGTCCAAAAGATAATTTGGTCAGAATAAGAAACCAGCACTTAAAGTCTATTGGCCTCTTGTGTCTGAACTGAGCTGCAAGATATGTAAGGTGGATCTTTCCTTTGAACCAAAAGTTTCCAGCCCTTCACAGGTCCATCAAAATGTTTAACATGCTGGCAGTAACAGCCATCAAGCTACTATGAGCAGTTCTTGGGAAAGTAATTTGTTTATACCACAGTTCCAAAAATCCCAACTATAACTTGGTTGGGATACAGTTCCTGACTCTCTGCATGGCTGGTGGTTTCTTGGACTTATAACCCAAAAAGGTAATTACCCAGAGCTCTGGCTGTATGGAAGTGCTGGCCACATCAGCAGCAGCATATCCTTAAGGCACAGAAATGAGGTGCAGAGTTCTCTTAATCCAGCTGCAGAGAGAGGTCTTCACCTGGGTACTTCTTTTCCTCACCTGTGCTCCTCGTGTGCATATTTTTTCCTGGATAGTCATCCAGCATTTGCTGCAAGGATCATCCTCATCTTAGAACTACAGAGCTGGAATCAAGTCCAGCCCCTGTCAAGGAGGCACAGTGGGGAATTGAACTCCCAACCTCTGGCTCTGCCTAAACCACTGAGCTATCTAGCAGTCACCCTCACTTCTTCATGTTCAGCATTTACCTAAAATGGATGAATGCGCCATACATGCACAATCCCAACCTGGCAACTATTCAAGAGTTGAAAATTCAGTAGCCCAATGATCTCTGTGGCAGGAAAGATGAAATGATGATATCTCTATGAACTATAGGAATATTGAATGAGAAACATGTGGCCCTTCAGATGTAGGACTGCAGCTCTCAATGCCCCTCGCCATTGGTTGTGTTGGTCGAGGCTGATTACAGTCCCAGTGGAATGACAAGAGATGACATGTCAAGTCTCATCCAACCTGTAGCAACCCTAATAAGGTGTGAGAGATGTTTGAGTGGTTTTACCATGGCCACATATCTCAGAGTAAATTTTCATGGATGAACAGTCCTAGGCCCTCTCTCTATCCACTCCAATCCTAGTCCCTCTTTCTATCCACTCCATCACAGTGGTTCTCCAGGGTGGGATGGGAATAAAAGAGAGAGAGGGGGGGGAGGGAGGGAGGGAGGGAGGAAGGAAGGAAATCTAAAATGTTACCGATTCCTTACCCTGACTTACAGAGGAGTGCACATATTGTGATATGAAACTCTTCCCTCTCACTATCAGGAATGTGGTACAGGATCTGACCTATCCTAAAGATCTAAGAGGATGGATCTTTTTCTTCTCTGTTTCTCTCTCTTTTTTTTTTTTTTTTGTCAGAATCAGTGTACAAGAATCGTAACAGACCTATAAGGCCACTGAGTTCAATACCCTACTCAATGCAGCAATCCAAGTTAAAATATATATGACAAGTGGCTGTTTAACTTTCTCTTGAATGCCTCCAGCATTGGGCAGCTCACCATCTCCTCAGGTAATTGGTTCCATTGTCATACTGCTCTAACAGTTGAGAAGGTTCCATGATATTCAACCAAAATCTGGCTTCCTGTAACTTGAACCCTTTCTTACATGTTTAACACTCCTCTGCATGACAACCTTTCAAGGTTTTCAAGAGTGCTATCATATCTTCCCTCAGACTCCATATCTCAGGGTACCCAGTTCTTTTAGACTTTCCTCATAGGGCTTGATTTCCAGACCCCCAACCATCCTCGCTTTCCTACTCTTAATCTGTTACGGTTTATCTGATTAAGTGTGATGTCCAGAACTGGATGCAGTACTCAAGATAAGGTCTAACCAGTGCCAAATAAGGAGGGACCAGTACTTCATGGGATTTGGAGACTATACTTCTGTTACTGCAACCCCAAGACTTCCAGCCAGCATGACCAGCAGCCATGCTACCTGGAAACTTCTGGGAGTTACAGTCCTTTTGGCCTTTTACAAGTTCTGCTAAATCATCAGGCAAAATGAAACTCTTCATTTTGCAGAACGTGATCTGCTCTCTGAATTCGTGGGATGGTGATGAGTTTAATGTGGGGTTTTAAACTTACTGTTTGCATCAGTCCTCTCACCCACCACCTGCCTCAGCTAGCTTAACAATAAAAATAGGGGGAGGGGAATCTCTGAAAGAAAGAAAATTGAGATAAATATACTACAAAAGAGCCAGGCAGTAAAGGAAGAAGATAAGAGCACCCAAAGGGAGGGACATGGTTGCAAAGGTCCCATATGGTGATAAACAACAAGGACAAAATGAAAGACATATTAATGTTTTAGTGTTGCATCTTAGCATCTTTTTCAGATGTGCTAAAAATTGCCAAGTAACCATTTGGTGTCTAAAGGATGAATCACAGTTAACAACCAGCTGTGTAAACAATAGATTCATTACTTTTCATGCTGCTTTTAAAGCTGGGGGATTTTCTTTGCTCTCGGTAAAGTTGCAAAATATGCAACTTGAGAGAAAACAGCTTCAGATTTACACTTGTAATGTGTCAAGTATGTAGGGGCCAGAGGGAATGCTGGCAGTAGCGAGCAGAGAGACCTCAAACCTGCCCCCTGTTGCCATCTGCTCTTCATGGCCATCTGCTCTCCATTGGAATCACTGGGGCTTTGGATGACTGTGGGAAGCCAAGAGCTTGGGAAAGTTACTTTTTTTTTTTACTATGGCTTGCAGAATGCGTTTGTCAGCATGATTCTTCAAGTTGTAGTTCGTGAAAGTAACTTTCAACGTTCTAGGAAATACTGCCTACCAGCAGCTGCAGCAGGACAGGACAACATCTTCCTCTAGCTTTAGGATTTGTTGGCCTGCGCCTATTCTAAGAAAAGCAACAAAAGAAGCATCGCTGGTTCACGTTTCCTGTTCTTCTTCCGTTACTGGGTCATGTTGGAAAAGGGAGAGAAAGTATATCCTTGAGAACTTGGTTCAGGAGACTATGTTTCTCTCCCTTTAACCTTCAGTGAAATACAAAAGTATGGGAGAGGGAACACAAGTCCATAATGCATCCAACAGAACCTGATACAGAAGGCAAAATCGCAGAGAGTGTGTAACTCCTTGAAACAACTAGCTTAGGTTCCTATTTCTTTGTTTAGGACAAGTCAAGTACTGCTTCTAATCTGGTCCTACTGAACTTCGGCTCTGCTTATGTACGTAAGAGTGAATTTGCTCTCATATGTTCTTCCCCCCTTTCATTAGAAACATCAGGAGATGCTTAGCTCTGCATTTCAACCTTCACTCAGCTGTAGCTGAGGGACGTGGTGGCGCTGCGGGTTAAACCGCAGAAGCCTCTGTGCTGCAAGGTTGGAAGACCTGCAGTTGTAAGATCGAATCCACGCGACGGAGTGAGCTCTCGTCGCTTGTCCCAGCTCCTGCCAACCTAGCAGTTCGAAAGCATGTAAAAATGCAAGTAGATAAATATGTACCACCACGGTGGGAAGGTAACGGCGTTCCGTGTCTAGTCGCGCTGGCCACGTGACCACGGAAACTGTCTTCGGACAAACGCTGGCTCTACGGCTTGGAAATGGGAATAAGCACCGCGCCCTAGAGTCGAACACGACTGGACTAAATGTCAAGGGGAACCTTTACCTTTACCTAAGGGTACAGGGCAAGGCTTTTTAAGTTGCGGCACCCACTTTATGGAACTTGTTTTCTTGAGGGAGCTACCTGGTTACTCCCTGCTATCTTTCCAGGGGAAATTGAGAAGACATAACTTTCTTTTCAAGTTTTCTTTTCCATGGGTGTTTGACATAATGTGTTTTAGTCTGCCCTCCAAGCCAAACATGAGCAGCATCAGCTGCATCACCACAATTTCTTTCATTTATTTATTTATTTATTTTTGAGATGTCATCTGGCCTGAGTCTCTGAGCTTGCATTCTGTTTGTCATGTGTCAACCTCACCACTTGCTTGTTGACCAACTGCAACCCACTGGGCCTGCTGGGAATATTATGCAAACCTCTTGAAAAGTCCAGGGCATGCTGTGCATCAGAAACCCATGCTTGTCTAATATTAAGGCTCCTGATTTAGGTTTCCAGACTGGTTTTTGTTTGCTCTACAGCCTTGCCAGTCTGTTGGATGTGCTTGCCCTCTTTCCTCAGCTGTTTGCTTGCCTTGGAGAGCTGGAATTTTGTCCAAGAAATTGTTTGTCCGTGGTTCTGTTCTCAGCTTGTTTGACCATAATTCTTGGGGCATCATTCTGTAAGGATACTGGAGGAAGGGAGGAGAGCATAGACGACTCTAGTTAATGTAAGTCTGGAGAGGGACTGTCATCCTGGGACTGGCTGTAACCCTGAAATATATACCTGAGCCCCAGAGAAAGTCCAAGGACAATCCATGGTCCAAGCAGAGGGGCCTAAGAATCATGAGGGGTGGTGCCCACCTAGTTCAGAACATGAGCCGTATGAGAGATAGAAATGGAGAGGAATATATGCTGTAACAGACAAACCTGAGTGAGTGGCATATTAAGGATTCAACTGGACTGAGCACAACTGAAAATATTGGGAAGCTATTTTTAAGTCAAAGGGTCAAACTCTTGTTGATGTGTTCTGTGTCCAGAGTTGCTTCTCCCATCCCAAGATGGGGTGTGTGAAGGAGAGTCTGCCAGTGAGAGGAATACTTACCTGATTACCTTTATGCAATAACATACATGAACAGATTGTGGCCAATGAATGTCATGATGTGCTGAATCCACCCATAACGGAGAAATGGCAGAATAATGCTCTGCTTCATTTATGTTGGTTTCTTCAGTTTTGCTCCAGAGTTAAAGGGACAATAAATAGGTCTGCCTCAAGACATTTTTCTGCGTATGGTAGTGCCATAAAATTCAAGACACACAACATCTGTAGTTAAAGTAGACAAAGTCAACCAAATTATTTTGGCACATGAGGCGGAGAAGCCTACATAAACCCCTCTCCATGCCTGGCAGAAAAAAACCAAATAATTTTACAATGTATTGCCTTTTTCTAGTAGTAATCTTAGAAGAGGTACTTGTATTAGTCTGTGCTGGCGTATCAGGCAAAAACAAAATAAAAATAAAGAAGACAAAAACATTGTGGTACCTTAAAGATTAACTGCTATATTTTAATGTGAGCTTTCTGAGGAAGTGGACCTGTCTACAAAAGCTCACATAAAAATATAGCAGTAAGTTTTTAAGGTGCCACAATGTTTTTGTCTTCTTTATTGTTCTTTTTCTTGTGTTTTTGCCTGATATTGCCTTTTCCTGATATTGCAAATCAACCACCTTGAGGCACCTGCCTCACTGTGCCTAACGGTAGGGCTGATCCCCTAAGCAGTAGTACTTATAGTAGTAAAAGAAGCCAGAGGACCATGGTTAGGTTGTGACAGCATCCTCCTTAAAATCATAAAATAGTTGAGTTGGAAAGGACCTATAAGGCCATCAAGTCCAACCCCCCTACTCAGTTCAGGAATCCAAGTTGCCTTGAGTCCTTTTAAGGAGAAAGGTGGGGTAAAAATATTTTTAATAAATAAAAATAAATCAATCCAAGTCAAAGCAGATTTGACAGATGGTTTTCCAATTTCCTCTTGAATGCCTCCAGTGTTGGAGCTCTTACCACGGCCTGAATTAATTGGTTTCATTGTCGTACTGCTCTAATAGTTAAGATGTTTTTTCCTGATATGCAGCTGAAATCTGGCTTACTGTAGCTTGGGCCCATTATTGTGTGTCTTACACTCTGGGATGATCGAGAACAGATCCTGCCCCTCTTCTGTGTGACAACTAGAGATAGGGGTATTCATATACGAATATCCCCCCACAGGTGGAAATAACGAGGGTCCGGTCCATGGGGCTGGACTGTCCACTCACCATTCCGCCACTGACCACTCCTGGCAGGAGGCGGAATGACAAGCCTCTCTGCCAGGTCGCAGAGTGGCTAATCCATTGCAGACAACAGCACAATAGGAAGGCTCCGTCGAAGGCACCATTCCATCAGCGGTGGAATGGTGAGTGGACAGTCCGGCCCCATGGGGCCAGACCCTCATTATTTCCACCTGTGGGGGGATATTCGTATATGAATACCATCTCTAATGACAACCTGTCAAATATTTGAAAAGTGCTATCCCTCAGTCTTCTTTTCTCAAGGCTAAACATCCCCAGTCTTTCTTCACAGGGCTTGGTTTCCAGTCCGCTAATCATCTTTATTGCCTTCCTCTGTCCTTTCTCCTTCAAGGTGGTGTCTAACTACATGGGATGGTTTGCTCCTAAAGATGGCCATTAAACAACATCTCTGCTGAAGCAAACCAGTCAACCTCCAGAATTGTCCCACCTGCACCTTTCTGACCCCTGTCAGGGGCTTCTAATTTTATTTTTATTTTTATTGTGTGTGATGGCAGGATCCCTCCATTTTGGTCCAGTCCCAGTGTGTGTTATCACTGGAAACAAACCAAAATGAGCCTCCCTCTTTTAATTTGCCAATAACATGAAGATAGCCACTTCACTATATCAGCAAATTAAACACTTCCGTGTCTCCATGGAGGGGCCAAGGAAGTGAAAAACAACCTTTAAGTGTGCATTAAAGCAGAAAATATGTGCTGCATCACTTCAAAAACAGCATTAGATACATTATGTGTTTTACAAGTGAGGTATGTAATACAAATATGCAGTGCTGTTTTCAAAGTGATGAACTGCTTATTCACTACTCAAATACACACTCTAAATGTTTTCCCACTTCCTCAGCCCCTCAATGGAGACACGGAAGTGTTTAATTTGCTAATATTGTGAAGCAGCTCTCTTCTTAGAATCATAGAATAATTGAGTTGGAAGAGACCTATAAGGTCATCGTCCAATGCCCTGCTCAACGCAGGAATCCAAATCAAAGCAGATCTGACAGATGGTTGTCCGGTTTTCTCTTGAATGCCAATTTTCTTAAACCACTTCACAATATTGGCAAATTGAGAGCAGGCTGCTGCATACCAAATTGGATCGCTTGAGGCCCAGATGCCATTTGGGTGTGGGGATCACACCCAATGGCATATCTGACCTCCTAGCAACCCTATTTAGCTTGATATAGTCTGATCCAGCCCAGCCACATAGACAAGCCCTGGCTAGGACATGAATGTATGAAATGAGTCAATAGCTAGGACACGAAGGTGTGAAATGAAGCTCAGCTCCAGACAGGAGATAACAAGGAGATCTCTGTTCATACTCACAACATCACATTCTATTGACTGGAAGATCTAGCTCATCAATGAGATGCATAAAATAGGAATGGTAATAGCTAGATGTGAATTTAGCAAACAGCCACACAGATCTAGGAAGCTGTTGTCATTTCCTCTTGCTGTTTAAAAAAACACAACTGTGAGTAATTTGTTCAGACAGCCTTAGTAATTCTTCATTTATTCATTAACACATTCTGCTGCTTTATCTTTACTTAGCTCCTCTAGTGTAAGAATGTTGTACAGATGCAGCGCATAGAGGCATAATGCTATCCAGGAGATAGCTGGAGGACAGATGGTATCCTAGATTTGCAAAGAAGCCTTTTGTATAATTAACAGTGGACTCATTACATTGGAAAACATTCACTCACATAATGTGTTTTTGTACATTCTCGCTAATATATGAAAAACCACCAATTATAATCCCGAATTCGGAAAACAGTGGTGAGGAATGAACTGATTTCATTGGAGAAATGAAGTATTACAGGTCATTTGCTCCAGTCCTTAATTTTGATGAGTCCAATTTTATAAACTGGAGTATACTTTCCAAGGCTGTCTTTGCCAATCATATATTTCCAGAAACGCATCATATTATGGGACTGGGAGAAAAGCGATGTCAAAGGGATGTTCTGGATCTCCAGAGACAAGCCTGGCGCTCAATATGTCATGGTGGCACAGGATATTTTAATCAAGCTGCATGTTTGTGTTTTGCATTTTGTCTGTACATGTGTTTGCTCTGCTGTTGTCATTGCAAGGGATCTTTGTTAACGGAGTCCGGATGCTTTATATGTAAGAAGTCCTCCAGCTCAAACGAAATCAAATGAACATCTTGGCCCTTGCTTAACCTTCACCATTAGAGAAGGAGAGTGGAAAACCTTCAGCTATTGTTTAAGAAAAGGTCACCAATGAACTGCCAAGAAGACTGAACTCGTCTCTCTGCTGGGTCTCAAGGTCAAAGGAAGAAAATCTATGGGGAAACATGAGAAACTTTGGAGGAGAAGCGGGCAGCCAAAAAAGCAAAAAAAAGGTGAAAATACAAAAGGTATCTCTATTGACCAAGTCATCCCAAGGAGCAAAATTAGACACAACTTTCATAGACTTCGACCCTTTGATTCTATTTCCAGCTAATATTCACTGATGGCAGAGGCAAATCTCAAGAGAGTCTTTACAACAAAAGAGGGGAAAAGGCTAGATTCATGTTTATGCTAAGCATACTGAAGAGCAGAAGTGTTGTCCCTCTGAGACCCTGCTATACCCTTGTGGCTTGCTGCTTTTTCAGCAGCTGTACTTTTTGGTAAGAGTAACATATTCTTCAGCTTGCCTCCCTGGAAGAATTCAGCACCATTGAGAGAAAAAATATGCATATTGTTTTCACACAGGTTGAAGAATCAGCTGGTTTTTCTTCACCTCTTCAGCACTAAGGCTCTTCCTATTCGGGGGCTTACAGAAATGCATCGGATAAATCTAGCTCTTGCTGTTATTGTTGGGTGGATCAAACCTGCTGTAGACCAAGAGCCTTCTTTCGTTTTACTAAATGTAATTTCTTGGCAAAGATTCAGATATTTGTCTTATTCCCACAACACAGAATACAGAGAACTGATTCAGGGTTTCCAAAAATACCTATCATGCTTCTTGATCCATGCCTTTTTAAAACATTCCACAGGCCAAAGGTATATTGATTTACTTAACATGTTTAGAAGTTATAGGTATCTGTGTATCAAAGGGGTGGGAGACATGAATCCTGCAGGCCACATGGAGCCCCCTCAGGCCCAGGGCTCAAAGAAGCCTTCCTGCCCCCCCCCCCAATGCATCAAAATTTAAACTTTTGTTTTAAAAAGGCCCTTTGTGTCTTGGGGGGGGCAATTTTGGCATGCTTTTCTGGGTCTGCAACACCTTTAAAACTTGTCACGCCCACAAATTTAACTCCCCCAATTCAAACTTGACTATTTCACTTCCAAGAAACTCACTTTTGTAAGAAAAAGTTTGAACGTGAGGGGTCATAGAAGCGGTCTCCAAGGTCTAGGGATGGACCCCCAAAGCTTTGAAGGTTGACTACCCTATATGACATAGAGAATTATAGGTGCTTTATCAGTGAATAGTAATGATAATAACTGCAAAGAAAAGGGGAAAGAGAGAGAAGAAAAGTCTACAGAATTACATCAGGGTGCAGTTAAGAAAAGAGTTGGGCTGGATTGGAAAACCTTGGTCATGAGTGGTCTATTGTGAGCCTCAGTGTTTTGCTCTGTGGCTCCCATGAGAACTAAACAATATAAGCAGTGGTGAGAAATCACAGAAGTTAAAATCCAAAACACCAGGAGGGATGAAGTTGGTTTAGGCACAACTAAAAAAAGGATCTTTTCAGATTTTTTAGCATTTGAATTTTAGCCAGATGCTGAGAGCTTTCACCGGCAAATATGAATGAAAACACTCATGCCGGATTTGATCGTGCAGTATAGTCATTTTCTCCCTTAGTACATAAAAGTGACATGGAGGTACAATCACCTTTCTATGTAACAAAAGGCATTTCTTGTACAGCATCCATGTAAGCCGCTTTTTCAAACCAGTTTAGTTGACTTGGTCCTCACTGAGGAAGCCTTTGGAATTTGTCCCTCTAAAAAGGGCTAGGGAAGTGTTTAACAACTTCTGTATGTGTCACACTACAGTTTCCATTATCCCCAGCCAGCAAAGGTAACATTAACATAATGGCAATCCTTGCTGTGGCAGATGGGAACTAGAGAGTGTGTTTTTACAACAAGGGTGCCGGGTTCAGGAAGATGAACTAAGGGAACTCTAAGAAATAATTCTAAAGCAATCTCAAATCATTATCATTCTTACAGATTTTTTTTTAATTCAATGTGGGGACATTGGCTAGGTCCACTAGTCATCACCATCACCCAGAATAAATTAAAAGTGCACTCTAGAAAGCATCCAGTTTCCTTCTGAACCTGTGCATTTCAGGAGGAAACTGACAGTGTGAAACAAGCTATCTTCCAGGGAACCTTGTTAACCGTAACTGAATACCTGGCTGAGGAACCTCTGAGGAGCTTCCCAGGAATCTCATCATACCCAAGGTTTTATTTTCTTGGTTGTGGTGATTGGTGTTTTTTTTTTTGGGGGGGGGCACCTTCCAAGGTTTTGCCCTTATAGAATGGTTTACAATCTTAAACCGTATAACAGGCGACAGTATGCTAAAATTATGACCAGAACATCAAAAACCAAGATGAAAATGCAGCATTAAACCTCCAAATGCAGGCATAAGTCCTATACTGGTTGTTACCTAAAAGGCTGAATAGGACTATAGCTGTGGCAGGCATGTCAACATTTCCACCACCAAGAAATCAGTTAGACCTCTGTGTGTTGAGTGCAAAGATCTGAAATGAAGTTTGCAATTGCTTTTGATTGAATGTGTTTACAGAGCTCCAGTGATAAAGAATCCTGCTTTATTAGCATCCTCTTCTTATCTTCATGCTCCATGAACTGACTGACTTCTGGGGGGAAACTAGAGGCAAGGTTTATGTACAGGCTCACCTCTGCACTACAAATATAGCCATGAAGATTCTCAGTCATCCAGGTGAGGTTATCTGGAAGTTGAGTCATGGCAACTGGACTTCTTTCATATTAGGTTGAAATGTTTCGCTACTTATCCAAGTCTGAGGAGAGTTGGTAGGAGAGCTCTGATATATCCTCCACCTTAGTTTCACTTCCCCCTGGTCTGAATAGGCTCGTTAGATGAACAAAGGACTGGGGGTGAGGGATAATCCCACTTCTGCAGCCCTTCTCCACCCATTGTCATGGGCCATTAACAGTCATTAACAGTGGTCTTTCTGGTGTGTGTGGTCCTGATCTTTCTGGGGATGGATGAAAGGGCAGCATGACAAATATAGCCCTATTCTTACATTCAGTCAGATGCCGGAACAGCATTTGCTAAATCACAGCTGCATGAAGTTGCCCAAGAGCAAGCTATATTTTAATTGAGGCTTTCATAAAGGCCACCCAAAAGAGGATCAGATGTTCTTCCTTTGGAAGGGTGCTCTAGAGATACAAGGCCATTACATAAAAGGCCCTGCTCCTCATCAACCAAGTAGCTCTCGTTGATTTAACTAAAACAGTTAACAGTTTCAGACCACAGTATCTGATTGACTGTGTGTGCCTTTCTTAACCTATCAAGGTTTTTATTTAACTAAAAATCTTGATAGGTTAAGAAAGGCACACACAGTCGATCAGATACTGTGGTCTGAAACTGTTAAGGACTTTAAAGAACATCATTTGAAATCCACTATCCAGAAAAGTGCTAGCTTTTACAAATCATTTCCTAGTTTTTGGTGTCCACTCCATAGATCTCTCTGCAAAAATATTCTATTAAGTGCTTTCCATATTGGGCTGCTATGCAAATTGATGGAAGCACAATGTTTTTAGTGAAGAAACAGAGATCTCCACAGCGATAACACAAATACTCATTTCACACAGCCAGGAAGCTCTGATAACTTACCTCTTTCGATTTCTGCATGTCGAGTTCCCCTGCTGAATAATATCGCAACCACTGGGCTAATTCTGGTTATCTCAGTCAACAGTGTCTTTGTCAACTGCTTCCTGGTTTCCTCTCATCGTGACCCCTAAAGACCAAGCAATGGTCTCTGCAGGATCTACTGCTGAGCATTGTCAGGATAATGTCTGTGCACTGATGCCTCAAAAGGAGGAAAACCTTCCTCCATCAAGTTATACAGGATTAACAGGCTTATCTCTGAAAACAGACCGAATAAGAGGCATTCTTTCAGATGAGAAAAATGCCTTCATCTCTTGACAAGTGGATCACAGAAAAAATGTATAAAGACAGACACTCGGTTTAGTTGACATTGCGTCAACATACTAAGGGTTTTGACATGGAAGAAAAGGGGGCTTGCCTAAAATCTTTCTGTGCCAATGTAAATGATGTAGGGTATATGTTGGATCTGACTTCATGGCACACAACACACATTTTGACCTGCTCCTCATTTGTTGAAGCTTGGCATGCACACTAAGGATACTATAAAAATGAAGCTGGGGGTTATTTCATTCTTTAAATACTTTAATTAAATTTTAACATCTCTAGCCAAACTCCTTTACACAATGTAGACAAGAAATTGCACGAACACGGCTACCCATACTTCCAGACCACTGTTCTACTCCTCAGCTTCCTCTGGTCAGGAAAGCAGTTATGCAGCCACTTGCATGCTTTTTCATGCAACAGACACCAAGAAGTGAGGGAAAAACCACTACATGAATGCCCTTACACATGTGGATTTTCCCAGTAGGTTTTTTGCCTCTGAGTATTTGAGGCCTGCAGTACCATCTTAGCCACTAGATGCCAGACATCCCTAACCAGTGCACACATCTGCAGTCAATATACTTTGAAGCCAGAAAAGTAGCTCAGGAGACAGAGTTATAGGGCCATCTGCTCCCCACTGCTGTAGGGCTCATCCACATGGACTTGGCATCATCTGCCCACTTCAAATAGGAGGTTGTAGAAATGCATCATGGAAACAGGTGTGCCTTGGAGTCCCAGGGTCAGGGTTTACTCAAATGGGAATGCATCCAACTCTGACAGCTGCATAACCTTGCTTCAAGTCTTCAGTGGTATAAACTACGGGCAATTGAAATACAATGAGTACAATGCCCATTGTCTTGAGCACAATGCTGGATCATGGATGCAGAGAATAAATACAAAGCAAAGAATAGTTTACAACATCCTCTGCTTCACTGGGATGATAGTGGAGTGAAGAATGAAGAGAAGTCCAATTAAGTTATCAGTTTAAAGTAAGTGAACTGTCTTATTTCTGGAATATGACAAATGAGAGGAATATTCACTGTGGGGTGGCTATGTAGAGACATATAACCCTTTCATGACCATGGCACTGTGAACAGTTCATGCACTAATCTCCTTGTGCCAAGGTCTTCTGTGTACCATGCTATTCAACTACAAAGCAGGGAAGGGGGAAACCTAGAAAAACCCTCTATAGCTGTCTTCTACAAATGCAGATACCACTTGGAGCCATTACAGAGGGAGCCCCCTGTGGTTGCTGGAAATGACCAAAAGGGCCAAATTCATCCGTAGAACCTAAAGTTCCCCATCTCTGTCTAGGGGTTTGTTTCCAGTGGTAATACTGGAAGGCTTGCTGCTTGTGTGCAAGGAGACAGATACCAGGCTAAAAGCTCTTGATTAGCCTATCCTCCTTGAATTTGTCTAATCCTTTTTAAAGAGCCATCTAAGCCATGGGTCATTGCCGTATCTTTTGGCAATAAATTCCGTAAGTTAATTATGCATTGTTTAAGCCTCCCTTTAATCAAGTCACAAGTGTGACTCATTAAAGAGACAGCAACTGCACCTTCAACAACTAAAAAAAAGATAACTAAAATCTAGTTTCTTGTAGGACTGTGATTCAGTTTCTGCTGAGAGTAAAGGTAAAGCTTTTCCAGTGAAAGATGCTATTCATATTATGTCTATTCTAATGTATTTTATTGTGAAAATAAAACCTTCATCTTCTTCAAGGAGCTCAATGCTGTATACACATTCCCCACCAAGTTCGTTTTATCCTCATAACAATCCTGCGAGTTACAAGGCCGGCTCTGTCATTAGGCAGAATGAGGCAGCAGATTTTGAGCATCATGAAAAAGAAGCAAAACTGTAGCTATTTAAATGGAATTCTTATTTAATGTTCTGGTGTCAAAAATAATTCAACTATCCTTGTGCTCTTCGGTTGGAAAGGAAGAATGACCTTTATGAATCTGCCTCAGGCCACAAGGTCTCTTGGAAAGGCTCCACTGATGGGGGAGGTTAGGATGAAATGACTAGCCTAAAACAATCCAATGGCTAAAATCCTGTTGCTTGTCATAGCAGTTGGCCCATAGAGTAGGCCCATTGAATCAATGGGGATTTAGTGAATCAACTCCTCCTCAATTTCCGTAGATTCAATAGGCCTATTCTTGTTATGAATTACCACACTAAGCAACAGGATTTCAGTCTCTGAGTTTTATCATTACTGGGGATTTGAAGTTGGATTTCCCCGGTTCTGCTGTTGGTTTAACTGTATCATGTCACAACATAGCCTATCAATATGTGAGACCTTTTGTTTCTCTTCTCAGCCTCCAGAAACAAAGTTGCCTATTTCCTGCAAATGGAAAATGGGAGCAAAATAATATAAAACAAAACTGTTTATAGTGAAAGCAGTGTTGACCCTTTGAACTTCCTACACTGATGACCTTTTATGAGCTTCTGATGGGAATATGAATATCCCGTCATGTCAATGTGGGTTTGATTGGAGTCAAATCCCACAGGGAGATAGGGAAGGGGGGAAATGCAATAAAACTTCCCAATTTCATGTTAAACCACTGACATTTTAAAAAGAACTAAACTGGCAGTTGCCTGTCTATTGTGAGTGACACTGAAGCAGAAATTCCTCAGTGAAGGTCACAGTGCTGGAAGCAAATATGCATTTTAGTAACACCTGACAAGCCGTCATTGGTAGTGATTGATGCAGAGCTCAAAAGTTACTTTTAAAAAGTAATGACCTACAGTTATAGTTCAGAAACCCCCAAACCATCATGGATCCAATGCTTAGAAGTAACTCTTTACTTGACAATTTCTTAAAAGCAGAGTATGGGTTTTCATTTCATTTCTTTGTTTCTTTATTTATATATTTGCTGGGAACTTCTGGGACTTGAGGTCCAAAACATTATGTTTCTATGCTCTTGATAAAAATAACTAAAGTTTGTTTTCCAAAATCTGAAACAGCACAAGATTCTAGCATGTGGTGCAGAAGATGCTGTCTCCCAGGCCATCTGGTTCTAATCCCAACATTGCAACATAACATGGGATGGCAACACCCAACACAATACAACCCAGTTCTTCAAGCCCTCCCCTACCATAATCATACACATTGTATATTTATTGTCTGTTAAGTACACTATCAACTAAAAGGTGGGAATCAAGCTGAAGTTTCCAACAGCAGCTGAAATCTAAGAGAATTCTCAGGGCAAAGAAGAAGAACAGAGACAGAGAGAGAGAGAGAGAGAGAGAGAGAGTTTTGAAGTTATTACACAAGAAGTTGTGTCCTACTGTATCACAAGAGACTCAGGCTTTAGGCTGAGGGCTCATCTGTAGGCACTTCACCACAAGGTTTTCTTAGGAGGAACAACCTCTTCTACAAGGGGACCCTACTCTTGTGTAGGTCCTTGCTCCAGATTACTCTTCTCTTACAGATAGGCACTTGGTCAAATTACTTCAAGTCTCACTTGAGCTTTCACCCTCTGTATTCTCTTGGGCTGTGTTCTCTGACCAAGGAACTGGTGGGCTCCCTCCCTCTTCAGAAGATGATTCCATCACTCTTTCTCCTGAAGGTCCAGGATCTTCATGGTGGTCTTCCAGCCCTAGAGACTCTGGCTTCTCCTTCTCCTCAAATGAGTCCCTAACAAATTAAGAATTTTCAACTCAGTGAATTCCACAACCCCAATGTGTGTCTTAACCAGCTGGTAGTCCTTGCACAGTCATCTGTTCTGGCCCAAAACATTTTGTGGACTAAGGCAAAGGACAAGATGATGTTCCTCCCATTCCATGTTCAAAGTCCAGCTAGACTGGAAGTTGAATCTTTCTTCCATGCTGATGATGGAACTGCGTCTTGTCCCTCACTTGAAGGCAGGTGATCAGCTAAAGGGGTCCAGCAAAGACCCCTTTATTAAACACATTCTGCTACTTACCATCATCTGTCACCTGAGACAACTGTCTAACAGTAGGGCCAGTTCTGATGCTGACTCCCATTTGGGCATGACAATTGCTCACGTTTTAAAAAAATAATGAAGCAAAATATTTTGGTGCAGAGGTGTATCTCAGCATTTTCTTGCCCGTCAGCCAGGCTCTGATATTTAGAAAGCGCTTTCTGCTTCCCCTCTTTGTCATGTGCTTGACGGGTTAGTTTTGCAGCCCTGCTAGTGAGTATGTTTCCCTTTGGTGATACAGTTAAGTATTAAGAAGCAAATAACTGCAGGCAAGATCCTATAATAACGTGGGTAATGATGACAATATTTTTGGCTCAAGCACATACACATATGCACACCTCTGGCCTGGAGCTTATTGCTCAGCTGTTGCTGATAAGAATAATAAAAAGTTGCAGGGGGATTGCCAGGGTGTTATGATCAGATCTGCATTTTCTAATTAAAGTCAGAGAAGGCGACCCTGGATGGAAGCAGCCATCCATTTCTGGAGTGTGCCGGTACAGCTAGGACACAAAAAACAGATCCAAGAAAGACTTTTCTCCCTGGTAAGACTCACAGTGGGACAGAGGAGGGCAACCCGCATGCCTCATGCAGTCCACCGACCTTATACCAACCACCAGCAAGCCATCTCTCCTTCCTTTGCCATCACTGGCACCAACGCTGATACTACAGTTGCACAGTAGAATATCTTAAAGTCATGGGAAACATGAGACACTGTAATTCCATGTCGCTCTATGGTATGGAAGAATGGCACTCTCCTGCACATGTAGAGGCCCAAAGCAGTGGTTTTAAATGCAAAGGGCTAGGGCACTGCAGACCTCATCTGGAAAATGCAGGACCTCCACCATGCCCTACTCAACCACAAGAAGCTACCCACTCCTGCAGTTGGGACTGGTGTCAAGGCCCCGAGACCCTACACCTGGTTGCAGAAGGGCCTCCGGTTTGGAGAGGATTAACTACCCCACCTGGTCCTCCTCCTCCACCCCACATTTCGCTTCCAGACTACCTCGATTCTGGTCTTCTCTGTAGTCCTCCTCTATCTAGACGGCCACCTGTGGGTCTGTTTTTGACTTCATAGCAGAGCTACTCTCCTCTGGAAGTCCCAGTCCTCCCTGGGGGGGGGGGGTTGGTCAGGCCCCTCCTGTATCTTGTTCTCCAGCTGTTCCTGATTGAGGCTGCTTGTTAGGGGCTCTGGGCCTTTGCCTTCCAACAGAGGCATCACATATGCACAATCCCTTGCATTATTCTCTTTTGAACCATTCCTGATATGTTACCTCTGATTGACAGCTATGAACTCTGAAGGAAAGACGTGCTTCTCCTCCTCCCAGGGAAAGCTTTGTAAGTGCAGACTTAAGCAAGCTGCATGTTCAAGCAACTGCAGCATCACGATCTACAAACTACCGTCTAAAAAAAGGAGGGGAGAAATCCCCAAGTGGGAATATTTGCAGTGTAAAACATGCTGTATCTATATCCTTCACCCACCCTTCTTTTAACGACAGCCTGAACCTCCGTCTCACTGCCTGGCAGAATCATAGTTATCAGAAGATAACTCAGTCTCAATAAAACACAGCGGGGGAGGGGGGGCTGTGCTTTATTAAAAGCATAGGCAATCACATCATCAGCATCATCAACAACAACAACATATCTTCCAGTGTTTTAATTTCCCTGACCCAAAGCCAGCGAATTATAGGTTGCATCCAGGGACGTGCCTGGGGTAACAACAGCTTAGATACCAAACACAGCATGATGGGGCATAGGAGAACTGCCAGAGGAAAAGCCATCAAGTGTATGTTTCCACCCTCTGAAGCAGCCATCCATTTCCGGAGTTAATGAAAACTCCCACACAGATTCCGCCATCCGATCAACATGGCTATTTCTTTTCAGATTCCCTGGGCACTCGGAGGTGGATTCACCTTTGACAGCTGGCTCAGTTCCAACAATGGTCTCCTCGTGTGAGCAGCGTAATGCCTGTCCTTTCCTATGGGATCTTTCTTTTCTTCTGTACCCCCCCAAAAACGAAGGAATGAAGCAGAGCCCTACTTTGGGCTAGACAACTGGGGGTTTGGCCAAGGGGGCCCAAATTTAGAGAGTGCAAAAATTTGAAACAGTGATTTCAGAAGACTATATCGTTTGTTAATTTGTTAATCAGAGCAAAGTGGAGTTGGATGAATGAATGAATGCAAGACACCAAAGACAAAGAAAAGGAGCAGGAGAGGAATAAATAAAAATAAGAGCAGAACAATGAAGAAAATAAAACAAAGGGAGAGGCTTTTTTTTTTAGTGCTGAATAGAAGTCAAGCAAAAAGGAGTATAAAGAAAACACAGCAACCAGTGAGAAGAAAATAGATATAAATCAATTGAAAGAACACACACAGGCATTTGTTTGTATCTATTGCTGGAAGGGTGCAAAACCATCCACCCTGAGCATGTACATTGTTCTAATTGCTCCTCCCCAGGCAGAAGGAAGGAAAGCTATATTTTGTCTTAAATACTTCCTGGAATCTTTTCACATCATGAATTGCAAAGTTTATTTGGGAGCGCGCTTTATGTTGCTTGCCCCAGGTACCAAAACTACTTCTTATGGTTCTCGGAAGCTGGTTGCCCACAAAACACAGACAAACATTGATCTGGGCAGCTGATTCAGGCAGCTTAGAAAAGTCGTATGTTTGGACTATGATTTCTGGGAGGCTCCAACCAGCATGACTACTGGTGATTCTGATTAGGGGATTCTGAGAGTGGTAGTCCAAACTTTTTTGAAGTTCTTCCAAATAAGTTTATGAAGCAAGTTCACTGTTTTATTTCTCTGTGAGCAATTGGGAAGAACCCTTGTTGATGGGTGGAGAATTACATATCATAGAACTGTTGAGTTGAAGAGGTGGGAAGCACCCCAAGAGTCATCAAGTACAACCCGCTACTAAAGCAAGAAATCCACAGTAAATGCACCCCTGAAAGGAAGCCATCCAGCCTTTGTTTAAAAACCTTCAATGAGAATCCAACCCTACTTTTCTGAGATAGCTATTCCATGGTCAAGAAGCTTTTACTGTCAAAAAAACTTATTGTTTAGTCAAAAGTTCTTGTCATACAATCTATTGCTTCAAGTCCTACCTTACTGAAAATAAGCTTGCTCTGTCTTCCACATGACAGTCAAAGCTGGATCTCATATTACCTTTTAGTCTTGTCTTCTCCAGACTATAATAATTATAATTCCATGCCATCAGGTCAACTCTAAGTTATAGCCACCCTTTCCAAGGTTTTCTAGGTACAGAGTACTCAGAACTAGCTTACCGTTCCCTTACCTGGGGACTGCAGCTTGCCCAAGTCTACATAGGCTGGCTCTTCTCCTGCCATGAGCAACAGGGACTCAAATGCCCAACCTCTGGCTCTGTAGTCAGATACCTAACTCACTGAGCTATCTATTTGTATGGATCACAGAGGGCAGACATGGCTCCAGACTCTTAGATGTCATCCACTCTTGATTCAGAAGAACTGTATCTCCTCATATATGACTGTTCAGGTTTTAACATTCTTGAATGCTTTTCTCCTCTTCACACCACCACATTTGGTGCAGATGCATGAGAGTGTCTTCTAGGTGGTTGCCCCTAGCCTATGCATTCTACTCCAGGGGACGCTGGATTGACTCCTTTCCTTTTGAATTTCTGCAAATAGATAAGTACATTTTTGTTCAGACATGCTTTTTAGCAACTGACTGACTGTTGAAGGGCCTTTCATCAAGGATGCATTCTATTCCCCTCCCCCTGTGCTTAAAATGTTTTTAAAATGTAATGCCGTGGTTGTCTCCATGTGAGCATTTGTTTCATTGTGTTTTAATATTTTAACCCACATTTATTTTTGTAATGATGTGATACACTTTAGGTCCCAGAACAAGGAGAAACGTTGGTTACAAAATAAAATAAATGTATCGGTAAAATAAAACACAGCCGATTTCCCGTCTGTTCCAGTACAAATCTATGGCCATCCCTCATCTGAGAGGAAGAAGGGACTTGAATGGTCTAAAAAAATTTGCTGTCTGAGGCAGGGCAACACATACCACCCCACCCATCATGAATCCTGGTGCCCCAGGCCAAACAAGTGATTTCGACTCTTGGGGTCGAAAATCCCACAAATGTTTCCTCTCCTCCGCACAGTAAAAAAGCAATAATAACAAATGAAATAACTAAACTTTCTCTCTTTCTTTCTTTATTAATTATTTATTTATTTGTGTTTTTTTTAATCCCATCCTTCTCCCCACAGGAGGCTCAAGGTGGCTCACAAGAATTAGAACTATACACGAATCACTGATTTTAAAATGCGGTCCAAACAATTTTAAAAACAATGAAACACTTATCAATATTAAAACCGTGATTTCAAATTCAATACATGTAGCATTCCGGAGACCCTCACTCACTACTGCTTAAGAATCTGAAAAGGAAAGTCTTTGCCTACTCAAGAGGAAGGAGCCAACCTACATTCATGGGGCAGCCCATTCCAAAGTCTGGGAGCAGCCACTGAGAAAGCCCTTTCTTCCATGACACTGCTCTCCAATCTGCCACCGGTGGTGACCACCTCCCTCTGCCCAATGGTGGAGCTGGCACTGGGGAAAGCAACTTCCTTTGACCAATGGCCATGCCACTCAAAAAAAAAAACCCAGAGGATCACGGAAGTGCATCTCTGGGCAAGGACTGCCCTTGCCCCCCATGTTACTTGTCCTGAAAGAGATGCCTCACAAAATGTCACCACCCAATCCAAGACAAATATTTTCTGAAGCAGGCCCCATGGGTTTCTTTGGTTTGTATTGGTTTATAACAGTTTTGTCAAGTTTGTGAGCAATAATGTTGAGATAAGGTCTAGAACATTTGTTGTGGCTCACGGTAACCCTAACAGGGTTCTTGAGGTATGCAAAATGTTGAAGGCGTGGTTTACCGTTGCTATCCACCAAGTAAGTTAGTGTGGCTGAGCAGGGATTTGAACTCCTAGTCTAGCACTCTATCATCACACTGGATCTCATCAGAATATCATTACACAGATATTACTTACATCATGAAATTGTACAATAATTTTAGCCACTGAACCAAGCCTGCTTGGCCTCACTGGTTTATGTCACGCCTACACGCCCTGTTTTGCCGATACATCCAATGCTCGTTTTGATGGGATTCATTCCCCAAGGAAGGGCTGCTTCGATCCAGCTCCAGGCTTCTCTTACATTTGATCCAGTTCACTGCTGGTAGGTGGAAAGTGACTTTCCTTCCAGCAACCACCATGATTGGGAGAAGAAGGGTCCAGTCCTTAATGGCCAGCTCGTTCTCTTGGTTGGAGAGGAAGCATGTCACACACTCACCTCCCACCCCACCCTTGACCATCCGGAAGATGAGGGCACATGAGACTTACTGTATATTCCTGATCTCCCATTTCCCTTTAAAATACTAGGAGGAGCCCATAGGCAGAGTGAGAAAGAAAGAGAGAGACTCATTCCAAACCGGAAATCGATCTCCTTCTGAATAAACTATTCTATTCCAGCTCCCTTCCCTTCCAACCCCTCCCCTCTCCGCCCCTCCCCCTCCGCCCCTCCATCACTCTCACTCTCACAACCACGTCTCCCTTCTCTATCCAGCCCCGGCACCTGCTCCTTCTCTCTTGACATCACTTCTTGTTGCTTTCCATTGCGGACTTCTAGCCTGAGGGAACTCTCTCTCTCTCTCTCTCCCCCCCCCCCTTTCTCTCGAGGGGGGCTGGGTGGGAATCCTTCCTCGGTCTTCCTCTCCATCACTGTCTCGTTCTTCCAAGAGGGGAAAGCCTCTTTCTGGCTAAATCTCTGAGGATTCTTGGGTAGCATCCTTCTTGTTAGTCTTAGTTTTTAAACATATATATATATCTCTGGTCTCCCTGGCCCATTCTTTTTTTTTTTTTCCTTCTTACCCCGGGTACTTTGCACATCTCCTCTTCCGTGGTGCCTATCCGTCCGCCCCCCCCCCCCCGCCTTCTCTCTCTCTCTCTCTTTCTCTCTCTCTCTTTGGGGGGAGGGGAGGAATAGGCTTACTATTAAGATGGCTTGAAAGAAAATGGGGAAGGGATGGGGAAGGGATGCTGATTTGTGGGTCGGTGGGTGCCGGTTCCTGTGTGAGCGGGGGGGGGGGGGGGGGAGAGAAGGGCGTTTCGTGTGGATCCGGAGCCTGCTGCCCAGTCCCTGGCGAAATGCAGGCGCGCGGGGAGGGGGGGGGGGGAGGCGGCGTTCACGCGTCCTGACCTGGAGCATCTCAACGGGAAAGAGGACCGAGGAAGGGATTCGAGTTAAAGTTCGTGTGTGAGCGGGGAGGGACCTTCCTCCTTCGGGTGGACTCGGAAGCCCAGGCGTGAGGACCAAAAAGGGCGGGATGATGATGATGATGATGATGATGATGATGAGCAGTCTCGGATCGGGTTGAAGACATTTCCCGTTTAGACATAAATCAACACGCGATGTGAAAAAAAAAAAGGGGGGGGGACGCCCTGGACTCATGTGGAAGCGGCTCCCCACCCGCGCCCCCCCCCCATCATCCTCACCGCTTCGCCCACCCCGTTTGGCAAAGATCGGAAGAAATGAAAGAAGTTGGAGGCACTTTTTGCCAGACGCGCGTCACCCTAACGTGCTCTTACCCCCCACCCACCCACACCCACCCACCCACACACACACACACACACACACACATATACACACCTCGCATATCCTCTGCCGCCCCCCCCCCTTTTTTTTTTTTCTTTTTTTTTTTGCCGCCTCGCTTCTGTCCTGCCCAGCCCCAGTTCTGGTCCATGACAGGCAGAGAAGCGCACGCCTCCGAGGCGAGTGGACTTGGCAACGTGTTTCTCTCTCTCTCCCCCCCCCCCATCTCCAACCCCAACACCCCCCCCAAAAAAAAAAATAAACCTTGGGGTGACTTTTCTGCGGAGGACTGGCGTGCTCTGGGGTCTGACGCTTTAAAACCCAGCGATCGAGGCTCCAAGGAAAAGACAGCTTAATCTCTCTCCCTCTCTCTTTCTCTCCCTCTTTGCTGGACTGGACTCTCCATCCCTGCCCGGCGCTCGGCACGTCAGCGGGTGAATTTTCCTCCCCTCGGTCGCACCGTGTGTGGATTTGAGCGAGGCCAGGGGGAGGAGGGGGCGTCCGGCGAGGCGGGGCGGACCGAGGAGGCGTCCACGGCTCGGGGGGGGGGGGGGTGCCGGCAGCTGGCTTGGCCACTCGGCGGGGAAAGGCGGGATCCGGAGAGCCTCCTGGAGCCGGGCGAAGGGAGGAAAGGCGAAGCGGGCGGAGGACGCTCGGAGGGAGGCGAGAGGAAGAGGAGGAGGAGGAGGAGGAGGAGGAAAAAGCCTTCGGGAGCAGGGAAAAAAAAAAAGAAAGGACACCGAGAAGAAAGGGAACAAGCCACTCGCCTGCTGGTGGCTTCCTTGGCGCTCGCCGGGCGATCCGAGCCCAGATGGGTTTCGGAAGGAAACCTCCGGTCCCCTCGTCGCTTTTGGACCCCAAAGAACCCCCTTCCCCTCAAGGAAGTTGAACACTGCTTGCCGCAGAATCGAGCGAGGAGGAGGAGGAGGGGGAAATTAATCATAATTGATAATAAGAAGAATAATAAAGAGGAAGAGCAACAGTTATCATCGTCGACCCGGCAAATCTGCCATTCGGTTCTCAGGATCCTTTTTTTTTTTCCTTCCCTCTTTTTCCCACCATCACGACCGCAATTCCTCTGGACCGACTGCCTGTGGATTTTATAGGTGCTTCCCGAAAAGGAAAGGAAAAAAAAGGAGGAGGAAGAAGAGGATTTGAGAGAGGTGAAGAACATCATTGCGCTGGGTGGCTTGGGGTAATATTTATTACATTTTCCAAAAAAAAAAAAAAAATTATTCCAGTTTTCCTTTTCTTAAATCATCCTCGCCCTGGACCAGCATCCAGTCATCCCTCCGTGTCTTTCCTCTGCCATGGGATTGAAGATTTCTTAGCCCGGTGGCTCTGACCAGCCTTTCCACTGGCTTCTCTCCTTGCCCTGCACTCAAAAGCCGACATATATGAGATGGAAAAGCGAGGGCTGTTCGGTGCCCTTTGTTACCTGATGCTTAATGCCCCCTTGGTGTTCATGGTACAGGGTAAGTCCCAAACTTCTGATCTCCTCCTTTCTCTTGGGCAAATAAAGCAGCCAATTCACAGCCACTAGCTGGTGTCATGCATGTATACATTCGTGGGGTTTTAGTGGAAGAGCATTCTCCTGTGTGTTACAAGGGGTGGGATAGTCTGCCTTCCCCTGCTGCCAAAAAAAAAATGCTTTGCAAAAGATGTCTTAGCAGCTTTGATGGCTTAAAAGCCATCGGTAGAACCAGACTGCTATCCCTCATATGGTGGGTGTTGTTGTTCCAAAACATGCATTTACTTATATTTGGCTGAGATGCTCCCCTGTCTGGGTCCCTCTGTAAGCTGCTTGTTTCAGGAAAAGCAAGGGAGCCCCGACTGTTGCAAATGCAGAGGTCTGGATCCTGAAGCCAGCGGGTGCATGCAGAGTGCATTGCCGGGGCTGCAGGGATGGAGGGAGTGCCTGCACTTTGCTGCAGAGAATCAGAATCCAAAGCAAGCGGGAGGTTGGGAAAGGGTTGGGGGGTCCGGTATCACGTTCCTAAATGCATAGCCCTTGGAAATGTGTCCAAGCCGTGGTTGTCCTGACAACAGGGATGCCTCCCTGCAGACTTTATGAGCATCAATTCTGAAAACTTTTGGGCTCTTTTTTGCCACTTGTCTGATATGGATGGATGCCCAGACTGCAGTGATCATGGGTGGGGGTGGGCAGTTGCCAGAGGTGGGGGTGGGGGATTCCCATTTCCTCTTTCATAGGGGAGAGATGCCTAGTGCACCTTGGTTTCCCTCCCCCCTGCTATTGGATAGCCCTTGATTTAGATTTTATGAATGAATTGGTGAAGGGTGTTGCTGTACGGAGCAGCTCGTCTAGATGGCCTCCAGATTTCCATGGTTCTTTAATTCCATGGGTGGTGTGCACGATTTGATTTGTGTCTGATAATTCAAGGAAGCTGAAAAACTCTCCACACATGTATGCACGTGAACACACACACACACACACACGTCTACAAGCCTGCAATGTTTTGCCTTGCTTTTCAGATTGTAGAAAAATCAGCCTGATTATGTCTTTAAAAACAACATCAAGAATTCTTCCCTATGCCACCCTCTCCTCTTTGTCGTTCTTTTCGTCTTCAGCTACATTTACCGAAGTTCCTAAAGATGTGACTGTTAGGGAGGGAGATGATATTGAGATGCCTTGTGCTTTTCGGGCCAGTGGATCCACCTCTTACTCCCTGGAAATCCAGTGGTGGTACCTTAAAGAACCGGCACGAGAGCTTGCCCACGAATTAGCCATCGGTGGCCCTGGCAGCAGAAGCAAGGTAATAAAGACAATGATATGTGCATAGACCATGAATCAATGTGATTTATTAGAGGCTGCAGGGTCGATAGGAACAGAAAAGCAAGAGTAGGTCGGGCTTTTTTTTTTAAGTCGTGTACTAATATCTATGGGGGGGGGGACCTGTATTTCCAAGGTTGCCTACATTGATCATCTCATCAGTCCATGCAGGGTGGATTCAGACAAGTAAGCAACTAAGCCCACTGTGTGGGTTATGTGCTATACTGTTGCTTCTGACTTCTGGTGACACTGCAAGGGTTTTCAAGGTATGTGAGATGTTTAAGCCCACTAGGAGGTGCAATATTGGATACAGAGGCCCTTTGGATACATGTTCAGAAATGTGGTGGATTTGTGCTTGGTTCACAAGTCCATGTTTGGAACTTCAAGTGGTGACATATATGGATGAATGAATGACACACCAGCAATCAGAGCCCACCTTCAGGGCTTGCGTATTGCCACTCATCCTCTCAGTAGAAAATGGCTCTTCAGCATCTTCCCATGGTCAGCTGCAAGATCTCTGAGTGAGAAGGAATGAGGTGGTGTTATATGCTTGTATGAACTGGCCTTAAATGTTGAGTGTGCAGCTCAACAGGGTCAGGCTTGTCATCCCACACTTCAAAGATTCCCAGAATGGAGCCAGCCTCGCCACATCCTGTTTTGGCCATAATGCACCATGATGTTGTCAGGATAGGTTGCCACTAGGAACAACATTTACCCTGTGGTGACTACCCTACCTTGGTTGTCTGAATCCTCCCAAGCTTGAAGAAAAATGAAGTTGAAATGGATTGATGAGAGAATTTGCACAAACCTCCATGAAGATGATGTGTGGGCTGGGACATGAACTGGGGTGGAAGGGTGATGCTAGACTTTGTTTAATGGACAACCCAAAATGGGTTGTTTTGATGTACTTGTGTGAAATGCTTTAAGTTGGGTTATTGTCCCTCCCTATGCACACACAAATGAACTACAAACTCTCTTCCTGAACAGGTTTAATCCCTTTAAGCAGTATTATTTGATATCCAGCCAACCTTACCATAGCTAATCTGCCCTTTGTGGGAGGTGGCGTAGGGTAGGGTTAAGATGGGTAATACTCTGTGCACAAGTGAATGGTAATTGTTGGTGGGTCTGTTCTTCATTCTCGGCTTGGAGGGGGATTGCGTGGAACATAACATGGAAATATGTGAAGCTGCCTTACCGTGACTCATATCTTTGGTCCATCTATCCCAGTCTTGTCAAATTTAACTCACAGAAGTTCTCCAGGATTTCAGGCAGCAATGTTCCTTGGAATTATTTGGAGATGTTTGGTTAAAAAATGTTGTGGCTCCCCATCAAAGCATTAATCAGGTCATACCCTGTTAAGCTTCCAAAATCTGATGAGATAGGGTGAGTTCAGGGTGGCTGGTGTTCCAGAAACCTCCTGTGTGGTGCAATGTGCCATGGATGCTGATGTGCCACAAGACTTCTGCTCTGCATATTTACCCCCACCCCTCCTTACCTGCTCTCTGTTTCAATGTTTAGGTTCCTATGAATACTCAGAATCAAAAGTGGAAGGTCAATTCCCATCAGAAAAGTGCAGAACAAATAACGGGATATAGTCATTTAACCAGGGTGTGTTGGTGAACTGAAAATGGGTAGTTGGTTGCACCAGCTGAAGCCTTAGGGAATTGTTACTCTGGTTCTCCAGGTAGGGAGACAAATATTAGAATGAGTAGCACTAGAGGAGACAATGTGATTTTTCCCCCTATGAGATATGACTTTGAAGCCTGAACAACTGTCTCTACTTGTTCCCAGTTGATTCCAGGACTCACCTGGGCAGGTGTACTGCTCCAGATCTCTAAGAGGGCCCAAGAGCATGCACCTACCAGCCCACTCCTTAGTCCCCTCCCCTCGCTTTTTGACTTGTTAACATTGGTCTCTCTGTGCCATTTGGAGCAGAGTGAAGAGTGGAGCACCAGCATTGTGACTTGTGAACCATCTTTTTGCACAAGCCTTGGCAACAGGGCAAAACTTTGGGGGGGGAGGTAGGCGGAAATACCCCCTGGCCTAATCTACCTCTGTGACATCACATGGACCTGTCTTTCCTCCCTTAGGATTTGGCCCTAAATGGAATGTAGGTGATCTGACAACCCTGGCACTAAGTCTTGAATATAGTTAAGACCTGTCATAGCCGCGTGCAGGAGGAAGTTAATGCAAATGTAGCTTGCTCTAAAGCTCTGCCTTCTGAAATTTCCTCTGCTTGGCAACTATCGACAGTACAGGAACCCTGCATTCTTTTTTCATCCAGCCACTCTAGTCATGAAGTTTACCTGGGACTAGGTATTATAGTTTGGCCCTACCTTACAGAAATGTTTTGAGAATGAGACATGAGAAGGTCTGTGTAATCTACCCTGGATGTTTGGAGGATGGACAGGGTTAAAAATGTAACAAATAGTACTACTGCCTGATTCTGTTACCCTTAGTACAACAATCTGCATGGGAATTAATTCATTCCATGTGCATTAGAAAGGAAGCAACATTTCTAAGGAAGAGTACATACTTCCTTTTTATTATTTGTATTATTTATGTATTTATTCATTTATTCTGTACTCTGCATTTCCACCAAAAATGATGCTCGAGGAGTCATTTTACATGGTGCACCCATCTCTTACTATTTATTTCTAACTGTTTTGAAATTAGGTATTTCAAAATGGGTTGTTTTCCCCAAATGGTGTGCACTGTCTAGTGACATCAGTTTCAAACATAATAATATTACAAATAGTAATCGTACTACTATTCCTGTATGGGAACATAGTAATATTACGATTTTGTTCTTTTTTTAGCCTGCCAAAATGAAAAACAGGGTCAATAAAAAATATACTTTAGGTTTTACTCAAAAGACAACAAATTTTGTCATCTCTCCCAGGAGCGATGGTCATAGAGGTGCCACCGCTGGATAGGTGCTGTCTCTCATTCCCTCCAGAATTCTTCATTGGCGTACAAGGGAGGACTCCATAAGTTATCTTAATTCTTTCTCTACTAGTGTAGGTGGTCCTTGACCCCAGACTATTACAGACTTTCAAGGTCAAAACCACCAACTTTGGATTGTGGACAAGGAGCCAGTTTTGAGGCAGAACCAGCGTCCTAAGATTCACATACTTTCAGAAAGCTTTATCACAGAAGGCATGTTGCATCGACTTTACCACCATGCATGCTCCTTCTCTGATGTACCAGAAAGGATATTTCTTTTGAAATTACTATGTGGAGTTTTTAGGAGTAATTATATTAAAAAAACATTTTTAAATTTTAAAAAAAACCTACTGCCTTTTCAATAGTTCACAATGTTCTAACTAAGTAACCAACTGAGTATTGCAACTCTTACAAAATCATTGTTGCTGTTGTTAACTAACTTCATCTTATTAGAGGTGACCTTAGTGGCAGCAATGCTACTGATCTGCCTGTTTCTTTAGTGATCAAACAGTAGTTCTCAGCCCTTGGGTCTCCAGACATTTTGGACATCTGTTTTCTGGAGCCCCGTCTAACATGGGGAATGATATGGACTTGTGGGAGTTGTAGCCGAAAATATCCATAAGGCCAAAAGGCTGAGAACTGTTGAATCTCATAGAAGATTTGCCTCAATGATCAAATCTGCCCTGGCCATATGGAATGTTAAAAGAAACAGGAGAGATCAAACAATTAGCACAGAGACACTAGATTCTTCTAAAACCCTTGTAAAGGAGTGTGATGGTACGGGGCACTTTCATACACCGTGTGTGTCCCCCGAAAAATGCAACATGCAGCTATAACTAACACATATTTCCAAATGTGTGTCATAACAGATCCCAGTCCTGTGTGATCTATCAGCAACATCCAGAATCAGGGTTGAGCTCTACCTTTATTGGACCACTGAAACATAATTTAAAAGAGTCGTTTCAAGAGCCTCTTTTCACCAGAGTGGACATACAGATACAAGTGTACGTGAGAAAATGAGGACTGCTTGTACAGTTGCCTGTCAAATATATTCAGGGTGCTACCACATAAAGTGCAAAGTGGCTCTTTCCCCCCCCCCCCCCGCCTTGTTTCTACAAACTCAGTGTGTAAACCATGCCAATACCTTGATTAGGTTGAGTGTCTCTTTCTGACAGCCCAATAAGCAGATCTAGGGGTGGGTTGCTTGACAGGATGAACTTTTCTCTGGGGATGATTCATGCTGATTGTTACCTCTCCCCTCCTTTCCCTTTCCTTTCTACCTTGCTCTTGTAGGGTGGGACCTGTGCATACGTCCACCCCCACCCCCTGAGACACTGCAGAATAACTCTGCAGTGGGATGATATATCTTCCCTCTGGCGTGTGCTAATTAAATTGTAGCAAAGGGGAAAGAGGCTACGTCTTTGAGGTTCTTCCTTGAGCTAGATAAAACATTGTGTATTTAACAAAGAATAAAATAAAATGCATGTCCAGACTCATACTCAGCAGCCCACTTATTGGCAAAACAAAGCAAACTATTGTTACATAATGGGAATAAGCAAAATGTCCTCTTCTATGGTGGGTACATGTAAATACCGTAGGGAGACCTATAGAAGCAGGGGACAATAATTCTCTGATTAAATACATCCACCCACACACTCATATGTACATGATCACCTTTTCAATGAAGAGCAGGCCACACCACTGCAACTCTAAACTCTGAACTGCTGGATAGCTCACTGGTTTAGGTAGAAGTTGGGAGTTCAATTCCCCACTGGGCCTCCTTGACAGGATCTGGACTCGGCGATCCATAGGGTCCTTTCCAGTTCTGCAGTTCTGTGATGCTGATGATCTAAATCACACTGTTGTTCTTTTTCTCTGTAAGGATGAGTGGTAGCTGTTTACTTATATAAAAGAAAGAGGTGAACCCAGAAAGATCACCAGAATGAGATCTAGCTCGGTTTTCCCCAAGTAAGGATAATTGCAACCTTTTGGGTCTCTCCTATAAAATGAAATGGAAGAATCTATTAAGAATCAACCTTGCTCCAGTATGCATAACTCTGCCTCTTCATCTGCATAGATCCATCCTGAGTTCTATTTTTGGTCACAGTGGAATGCAATCTGTGGCCTTTCCCATATAACAAGTGGGATCTGCACGTTTGACTAATGCAGTGTAGGGTACAGCTGTTCAGGATTCCCCTCCAGTTCTCATTCCCACGAACACCACTTTCTGGTTTGCCATTTTTATCCCAACCGTCCTTACACAGTCACTGAGCTAGTCCTAACTGGGTTATGGTGGGTGGGGGCAGACGTCCTTTCTTAAACTAGCTTGGTGGAATGCTTCTCCCATCATGAAGTGTCCATACCTGCAGGTCAACTTCTGGAGCTTTCCCTGGGCCTGTCCAGAAGCTATTTAGATCGCTTTTGGTGCACTTTGGTTTGGATCAAATTATGGTGGCTACACGTGTTTTGACTGAGAGCACTCCAACCTGCCCCCTTTTAGAGCTGCCCCACAACTTTCTGGCAGAATGCTAGGGCTTCTGGGTTTTTTCTTTGTTTTTTTGTTTGTTTTTGTTTTGTTTTTTGCATGATTAGGTGTGCTCCTAATTACCTAGTTAGTTTGCACCCAGAGGGAACTCAGGGCAGTGTTAATTGAGGTGACAACTCTGTGACATATTAGGTGGGTTGTTACATTTTAATGAATGATGAAAAAAAAAAACCGTCCTTTATTTTCGTTCTCTCTACCACTTATTTTCTCTATTGATGCTGCGCTATGCTAGATAAACGAGCTACATTGGTGATATTATGTGTACCATGCTAGGTAGCTGCATTGCTGTTTTGCTATGAAACCGAAAGAAAGAAAGTCACTACAGCCTGCTGAGTGGCAGCTGTGGGGAAAGATGGGCAAGGGGGTTATGTTGGCCCCCACACCGCCCAAATTCATCAACAAATCATAGCATCTCTCCGTTGCCTCTCGATATGGCTTAGTAGTTGCTGGGGGAGGGAGGAGATGTATGGAAATTAAATAAAAGCAACCACTGGAAAAACCAGCTAGATTGAAGACTGGCTTTGATTGAACACACACACCCCTCTGAAGAATAAAGCACCTATCTTTGGAGCATCTCCTCCAGCTTTTGAAGCCACCAGTGCTTCCTCACTGCCACCTCATAGAGGGAGCAAGAGAGGAACTGACTAACCAACCCCATGGACTCCACTCCCACAAGGCAGCAGAGTACCAGCAGAGTCCTGGCTGAGGGGAAAGGCAGGAAAAGGGGGAGGTTACCTCCCTTCCATCTCCCTAACCTTCACCCTAAAAGTTTCTCCTCACACCAGCACCACCTCTACTGCCTCCTTGCTCGTGGGTAAATTGGGTAAACCTTACTCATGGGTTAGCTGGCAATCCAAAGACCTATCTGAACACTTCTCATGGGAGAATAAACATCTCCAGTGTGAGCCAAAGAATCGCTCAAGTGCAAAATAAGATAGCTCACACTGAAGATAAGGACCTTTTACATGCAAACCAGAGTGCTTCAAATTCCCCCACCTGGACAGGACCCCAGAGGGTGGGCTTTTTTTGGTTTGGGCATCTGATTGTGGAATGATCTCACCAGGGAGGCCTGCTTGTCCCCTTTTCATTGCCAGATTCAAATATTTCTCTAATTCCAAATATTCTGTGAGGTGTTATTGGCCATTTTATAAATATTGTATCTCAGCCAGTTGATTATCCCTTTAACTTATTCTGAAATACGGTAATGTGTGTGTGTGTTTGTAACTTTTGCATAGTTTAATTGTTGTAAAACACTTGGAGTCTTCCTTAGAGAAAGGTGTAAAAAAAAAACTAGTTGTAATAATAGTACTTCTAAAAACCCTACAGTTCCCCTAAAGCTTCCAACATTTCCATCTTCAGTGGGTGGTAACATTTTGGCTACATAACCAATGGCATTTGTTTGGCATCAGCCAAATTTCCTACCATCACCAATACCACCCTATAATATGAACAGTCTGATCTTATTCTGGAAGCTAAACAGGGTTGGGCTTGGTTCATACTTAGGAGAGAGGCCATCAGAGAGTAAAGGGATCTCCATTTAGGAAAAGGAAAGAATCATGTATGAAACCCAGACAACCATTGTTGTCAGTGAAAGGTGATGATACTGGGCTATAGGAATGGGACTTTCAGATAACTACAAACCCCATAATTTTCCTTTCTGCAAGTTCTACATGAGAGACAGACACTTTACAGAGACCTAAATGTGGCTCACCTGGGAGAAAAGCCTAAACTGCAAGGCTTTGAGGCCTACCTAGGCCTAGTTCTACCAAAGCTTCCTGTTCCTGCACCAGTGCTCGCTGGGAGCTTTCTAAACATGAAGCTAGGCCCAGCTAGGCGTCTGGTTTAGGCCTTTCTCCCTGGTGAACCTGTTTATGTTCTGTAAAGTGTCTGTCTGTTAGGCAGAACTCTCAGAATGGAGAATTATGGGATTTGTAGTCCCAAAAATAAAAGAAAAAATCCCATCCCTCCTGAGCTAGATGGACTAATGGCCTGACACAGTATAAGGCAGCTTCCTCTGTTCCTATGATAAGTTGTGCTTTTGTATCTATACCACTCTGCAAGAAAACGTTTCTTAGAATGCCCTAAAGCTTACAATATTTCCCAACCACTGAGCTAAAGCACCTAAAAGGAGGAAAATAAATAGCTGACACTGAACCAAATATAAAGCACAGGGACAAGCTTGACATTATGTAGGCGATCTGTGACTAGATTTCTCCATGTCATTTTCTTCTCTGAAAAGTAGCTACAAGGAAGCGGCTATTTTGATCAGAGTGATGACAGGGTTGGGTGAGAATCCTAACCAGTGCAGGTGTGCCTCTGTGCTTCCTTCTCTGTAGCCAATAAAGGTTCCAGGAGCAACAGGATGTTGGGCCACAGCATGGCAGATGCTGGACACCCCCCCCCCCCACAAACACACACACCTTCTGCTGTGCAATGGCCCTAATCCAGATTTTCCCGAGCCCATGATTGCTTTTACAAGAGACGTTCCCATCATAAATTCTATAGTAAGCAAGTACAACACAGGTTCCTGCTACTAGAGGATAATCATGAGATGAGAAGCACCAGCTAAGCCTTTTAAAAGACGATCAAGAGGGGAGCCCAAACCCATGAGAAGCAATTACTCTGGATTTACTTCTTGAATGCAAAACTTGAAGTGCCTTTAAAGTCAGGACCTTGCCTCTTCCTACAGTACACAGAAATTAGGGCTGAGCTAGAGGGATAAACTAGAGGGACGTGGTGGCGCTAAGGGTTAAACTGCAGAAGCCTCTGTGCTGCAAGGTCGGAAGACCAGCAGTCGTAAGATCGAAAGCATGTAAAAATGCTAGTAGATAAATAGGTACCACCATGGTGGGAAGGTAACAGTGTTCCGTGTCTAGTCACGCTGGCCACGTGACCGCGGAAACTGTCTATGGACAAACGCTGGCTCTACGGCTTGGAAAATGGGGATGAGCACCGTCCCCTAGAGTCGGACACGACTGGACTAAATGTCAAGGGGAACCTTTACCTTTACCTAGAGGGATAAACATTTTTCATACTCACTTTCTGCAATTTGAAGAAATGCAAAATGGGGCATTCTGGCTATATCTTTCTGACCACCTCCCAAAAACTCATGCTTTGGTGCCATTTTCTTTACTTCTGCCAATGCAGAGATAGGTTATGAGCATGGAGAAATTTTAGGTGATGCATACACACCTCCTGTCCTGGTCCATTAGTTGCCCAAACATCAATGGCAAGCAAAACTAATTCAGAGTGAGGGCATTGCCCTTAGTAACATCATCAAATAGGTTGTTGCCACAGCAAAGCCCTCACTCTGAACTGTCTTTCCTTGTTGCCAGTGTAACTGTTCTATAGCCTAATCTGATTGGCTCTGGGATGTAGACGCTCTTCCCTAGAAAGATCTAGGGGGTTGACTAATTACAAGATGCTGTAGAAGCAATGCTTTTGTGCTTACAAAATGTTCTGTTGGAAACAATCAGCATGGCCCTACTAAATTGTGCAGAAATATGAAAATATGAAAATGTGCTTGCTTTGCATAACTTTGTTAGAGGTCAGATTTTTCTCAGTGAAGAATATGAAGGTGTTTTTTGGAGTTTTTTTACGTTTCTATTTTTAAAGCACAGAGTAACACCACCTTTGGTTTGAATGCACCTAGAAATGAGGAAAGTTGTCTTTTTTGCACTATAATTCCCAGAATTCCCCAGCCATCATAGCCACTCCCCCTTCGAAATCTGCTCTAATCCACCAGCAATGCACACTGCAAAAATCCAGCTGAATCACAACAATGCATAATGCACAACACCGGCATTTTTGAGCTCGGTGTGCTACCATACTGGCTTCTTGTCATCTGTTCACCAAAGCCACGCTGAAGAGGAGATTAGACTAGACCAGATGACTTTTTAAAGATCATACTCTGAGATCCTCAAAGCAGATGGCAGTCAGAAAGGCCTTTTCAGTGGTGGCACCTGAGGTTCAGAACAGTTTTTCAGAGAGGCTAGCCTGATGCTCACTCTGGTGTCCTTCTTTTTTTTAATTATTTTTAACTCTATGAAAATAACCAACATTAAAACATCTAATAAACAAACTTGAATCAAAAGACAAAGTACATCCATTGTGCACCCGACTGCCAAGACTGTTAAGGATTAACCATTTGAACCATTGATGCTTTCAGGGGCCCCTTCCCTCCCAAAATTATATAGACTGGTGTCTTTCCAAAGCTAAGCAAAATCTTTTTCATTTTCCCAGGCTTCTAGATATTTGTTTGATCTTTTTTTCATTTGAGAGAGTCATTTTACAGAGTTGCGGTTTTCAGTTTATTTCAATGCACTGGTCTTTTTTTTAAAGCAAGAGCAAGGAATCTTTGACTCTTTAGATATTTTGAGCCTAGAAACACTCAGAATCATAAAATAATGGAACTGGAAGGGGCCTATAAGGCCATCGAGTCGAACCCCCTCCTCAATGCAGGAATCCTAATCAAAGCAGATCCGACAGAGGGACGCCCAATTTTCTCTTGAATGCCTTCAGTGTGGGAGTGCTCACCACCTCCCGAGGTCATTGGTTCCATTGTCATACTGCTCTAACAGTGAATAAGTTTTTTCCTGATATTCAGCCTGAATCTGGTTCCCTGTAGCTTGAGCTCATTGTTGTGTGCCCTGTACTCTAAGATGCTCAAAAACAGATCCTGCCCCTCCTCTGTATGACAGCCTTTTAAGTATTTGAAAAGTGCTATTCTATCTCCCCCCAGTCTTCTTTTCTCAAAGCTAAACATGTCCAGCTCTTTCAGTCTTTCCTCACAGGGCTTGGTTTCCAGTCCCCTGATCATCCTTGTAGCCTCCCTCTGAACTTGTCCCAGTTTGTTGGCATCCTTCTTAAAGTGCAGTGTCCAGAACTGGACACAGTACTCGAAATGAGGTCTAACCAGTGCTGAATACAGGGGAACTAGTACCTCACGGGATTTCAAGATCATACTTCTGTTAATGCATCCTAAAATAGCATTTGCTCTTTTTTTGCAGCCGTATCGCACTGTTGGATCATATTCAGCTCATGATCTACAATAATTCCAAGATCCTTCTCACTCGACTCATAGTTTTACTGAGCCAAGTATCCCCCATTTTATAACTGTGCAGCTGGGGGGGGGGGTTCACTAGATGTAGAACTTTGCATTTTTCCTGGTTAAATTTCATTCTGTTGTTTTCAGTCCAGTGCTCAAGCCTATCAAGATATTTTGGAATGTTGTCCCTGTCTTCCAGGGTATTAGGCATTCCGCCCAATTTTATGTCCACAAATTTGATAAGTATTCTCTGTACCCCCCCTCATCCAAGTCATTAATGAAAATGAATCTTTGACCCTCCAGAGGTTTTGTGCCCACGATTCATTAGTAGTGACCATATAGTAGGGGGTTAAGGAGTTGTAGGCTAAACTGCCACATTGCTATTTTGTTCTGAATGTTTCATTGTAAGCCATCTTAATGGATTTAATACTGCTTGTAGGATACAGTTTAAATCCAAAGAAGGATAACAGGAAAGACTGGTAGAATAATAGATCAAAAGCCAGTAGTCAGAGGCAATGTCTTCCTCGTTCCTGCCACTACTGCTTCTCATTTCTGGGCTCCCCTTGGAACTGTAACTACTTGCTATATAATCAATTAACTTTCTTGCAGTCCATTCTTTGCCTCAACTGCTACTATCCGGTCACAAGATACAATAACTATATCACAGCAATCTACTGAGGGCACTTGTATTTCACCTGAACAACCTACCCAGTGAGTTAAGAAGCAATTGAGTGTGTCTTCAATTGAGGCAAGGCAGTTTGCCATTAACCCTGTTCAAGCGACAGCAAGCAAGGTGTTCTGGGGAAGGTGTGTGTGTGTGTGTGTGTGTGTGTGTGTGTGTGTGTGATGCTCATCCACTTCAAAAGTTCCTGTTTAATTCTTCCATCTCTCTTTTTACAGGTAACGAATAAGGATGCCACAAAGATCAGTGTAAGTGTATCTTCAAATGCATTCTACTTCTCTGTGGGCTGAGGAGGGGCAACAGGTCTGGGGCAGAGAATACCCGTTGCATTTCAGAAGCATAATCCTACCAAAAAAAAGAACGAAGGTGGCAGATTTGGGAGATTCCTCTCCTTCTTCAAACCTGGAAGAGCTGCTGCTGCTTCTAAGACATTCCCACAGTGAGCTAGATGGTGATCTGTCTTGGTACACAGGCAACTCCTCAAATGTCGCTTAATCTCATCCCGATCTGCATCCTTTTAATCCATTAGAGCAGCTGTTCCCAACCTTGGGTCCCCATATGTTCTTGGACTACGAATCCCAAACATCTTGGCCAGTATAGCTAGTGGCGAACCCCACTGTCTGGATAGCACTCTGGTGATTTCGTTGCACATGCAATGACAATAAAGTGTTATTCTAGAGGAAGGCTCTGGAATCTTTTTATACCTTTGGGGTAAAATGTGTTGGGAACTCCAGGCCAGCGCAGAGAGCTGACATCAGGAATGGGCAGGGAGATGGCAAGGGTGAAATCCCCCCTATCACTCCCCCCCTCTCTGTTACACCCTCTTCTCCCTATGATGCCCCTCCCCTTTCAGCCGCCATTTTCTCCTTTTCTCCATCCCTTTCTTTCTCTATTCCTTTCTCTCCCTCTAACATCTCTTTGTCTCTCATTCTCTTTCTGCCTCCCCTTCTTCTTCTCTCTCTCTCTCTCTCTCTCTCTCTCTCCCTCCCCTCTCTCGTTCTCATTCTGCCATCTTATTTTATCCCATCTTTTCTTCTCAACTTACCGGAGAAGTACAGAACATTCTTGCCAAAGGTTCAAACGGATCGCACGAAGAAGATCTTTAAAATTAGACCAAGAACAACCCTAGGACTTTGCATGGCCCATCCCAGTCCCAGAACACCTTAAGAACCAGCTTATATACAGGCAGACATTCAGAAGAAGGAAGTAATAAAGATTTTGCTAGAGAGCACTATTCCAATTTGCAAAAAGGGGAGCCGGTGATCCAAATGAAAAAGGCTCTTTTTGTCCTTAAGGGAATGTGGATTCTTTTGCAGGGGGGGTGTCTTATGGCATATCGAAGGTCAAAAGATTCATGTAGCTTGTTTCTTTCCCGGCATGCTGTTTCTCGAGGTGGAGGAAGCATTTTTTCCAATGTGCAATGCCTCACTAACAGCCAGAAGTGACATGGTTTAGGAGAAGCTTTACTGTTTTTTTAATCAATACATAAACTGACCATAACTTTTAGAGTATCTCCTGTAACATCACAAATTTAAAAATTTATTGGACATCCAGGTTATAGACCCCTAGGTTCTTCCTGGAGATAAATGCTTGCGAGATGCCAGATTTTCCCCCTCCCCCAAACCCATGGCTATGGATCTGCATGGGGAATGTCCCAACATTAGTTTCAGTCACAGCAAAATGAAATGATGCACTCTCTTTCCTTCTCCTGTGGGCTTGTGTGCATTATTGTCTTTTGGTTGATTGCATCATAGACTTCAGGGGAATAACGCTATCGTTTATCCCACCTCTGTCCCATTCATTTTTATTATATTGCAATAGAATGCTTGCTATTGATTTGAAGCACCCTCCTATTATTGGTTTCTTCTTGAAATATTTCCTGGTGCAAGAGTGTCACCAGGGATTGTTCCAGGATGCAGGAGGGCACCGCTGAATAATAGCATCTTAGTGCAGTGTCTTAGTGCAATTCTTAAGGGTGCACCACATTGTGTGCCATTATAACACAGTGTGTTTGTCTGTATACATAAAATAATGCATCAATTTAGGATTTTGGGCAAAGATCCCCCACTTCTCCTTCCATAGCCACCAATGTCCTTGTGTGTTCTTGTGAAACGTTCAAGTTCTCCTTGATAAAGATTTCCGAAAACCAAAACCTTGATGGACCTGTGATTTACTTTAAAAGGGGGTTACTTGGAAAAAAAAAAAAGAAAAAAATCATAGAAGCATAGAATAATTGAGTTGGAAGGGGCCTATATGGCCATCGAGTCCAATCCCCTGTTCAATGCAGGAATGAAAATCAAAGTCGGTCTGGCAAATGGTTGTTCAATTTTCTCTTGAATGCCTCCAGCGTTGGAGTGCTAACCAACTCCTGAGGTAATTGGTTCCATTGTTGTACTGCTCTAACAGTTAGGAAGTATTTCCTGATATTCAACCAAAATCTGGTTTCCTGTAACTTAAGCCCATTGTTGCATGTCCTACATTCTGGGATGATCGAGAACAGATCCTGCCCCTCTTCTGTATGACAATCATTCAAGTATTTGAAAAGTGCTATCATTTGTCCCCTCATTTTTATTTTCTCAAGGCTAAACATGCCCAGTTCTTTCAGTCTTTCCTCATAGGGCTTGGTTTCTAGTCCCTTGATCATCCTTGCCACCCTCCTCTGAGCTTGTTCTAGTTTGCCGCCATCCTTCTTAAATCATAGGCCTTCAAAGGCATTTGGCAAGGTTAGAATTATCTGCCCCGATTTCTGGTGATCAAAAGAGAAATAAGAAGGGCAATAGAAAACCACACATTGGTGTGTGCGTGAAAGAATGTGAGTATATTTCAGATCAAAGGAAAGACCTGTGAATGGTGCAGACTCCTTGCGGATTGCATTTTGGAGGCAGATGTTGTGGGTTCCTTGTCAGAAAGAAGAACGAAAGGGGGAGGAATATATTGCTCTATTTTTGGAAGAGAATCAGGATTGCTCCTGGCAATGAGATCACATTGAACTTTGAGGGACCTGATGCATCTTCCCCCCCCCTCCATGCTCCAAGAATGTGCAATGCTGACTTTGATTGCTATGTGCTTTGTGGAAGATTAAATGCAGATGCTGTTGTTGTTGTTGTTTTCATTTGGTAAAAAGAATGGTGGGCTGAATTTATGGTGATGGGGCAGCAATGAAGCATGAGTGGATGGTTGCTGTTGGGTACATTTATTTTCTGCAAGAGGATGAGGGTGGGATTAGAGAAGCCCAGCATGTTGGGGTCAGTTTTGGACAGATGATACATTTTAAATGCATTATTGCTGGAAGAAGAGTAGATGGCTAGGATTAGTGACTGACTGTTGACTGCAGCGGAAAGACACTTTTAATTAAGGGAAGGCGGAAATGGAATTAGAGGGTGTGTGAGTGAGTGACCCAGGGTTTTGAAGTATTCATTGGGGGTAGGGAGGAAAATGGCCAGAAGCAATGACTAGCGGCAGTGGAATATTTGAATCTTTATTTTCGGATGAAGACAGATTAGATTTTAAAGACGGAGGGAAAGAGCAGAACCAAAAAGCATTTTGCAATCAGTTTAGAGAAGATCATAAGAATGACTTGATTGTTCAAAGAGTTGTTCCAGTAACTGGATGCTACATCAAAGGGATGAAGGCAGCACCTCATTCTGACAGAAAGAGGGGCAAGCCTCAATTTCTTCAAAAGGTTTTTTTCCCCCCTTGAGAGCCACTATTTGTGATTCCTCGTATTGGAGGACTTCTTTATGGTCTAGGGAGGAAAACAGACTCTGCACATGCTTAGAGGCACTCTTATTCAAGGGCTGGCATCATATTGTGAAATTCTGTATGTGAAGGGGAAGTTGTGCAAGTGGTTTCCATGATTTTCTAGTTTTCTGTCACATGCCTTGGTGTGCAACCGAGTATATAGCTGACCTCAGTATGACTGAACACGCAGCTGACATCTGGAATGATTGCTCGTGCTAGTTATACAATATTGAGCTTACATTGTACAAACCTAGTAGGATTCTGGCCAAGGTATTTGAGCACATGTTCCAGCTCTGACGTCAAGAACAGGTTCCAGGGCAGCTCTTTGGTTAGCCATAGCTTCAAATTAAACTCTGGCTTAATCTACAAAGCCATCTCTGGTTTGTAATCTGATTATCACTGACTTTCCCCAAATACAACGTACCTTAATCACTCAAAATGCTTTTGCCACCAGTTCCAAAATTTCATCTCCTAGGAGATGTTGGAGGTAGGCCTATTCTATTCAAGGCTAGCCATCTTCAAGTATCTGTGACCTTTACACATGCTTTTAGCAATGATGACATGTTTGGAACTGAATCAAGAAACCTGAATTTTAGGGCAAATTTTTTATTACTTGTCTAGAAGTGCTGGTCTAGCTTGTGAAGAGGACTGTCCTTATTGGCTCAGTGGCTTAGGCATCTGGCTGAGGAGCCAGAGGTTGGGAGTTCAATTCCTCACTGTGTCTCCTTGATAGGGGCTGGACTCGATGATCCATAGAGTCCCTTCCAGCTCTGCGGTTCTGCATTTATGGTGGCCTTTTGAACTATATACTGAAAAAAACGGCTCTGGATTGCATGCACAAAGACCAGTTCAAGGTGTGTTTCCCCAGATGTTGCTAGACTACAGTTCACAGAATTCCTAACTATTGGCCATGCTAGTTTGGGGTTTCTGTGAGTTGAAGACCACCAACATCTGTGAACCAAAGTGTGGAAACCACTGGCTCTACCAGGTTGCAGCTGCAGTGCCCAGAAGGCAAAGAAGCAAAGATCCTTTCACTTGCAGCAGCCACAGAATACTCTGTCTATATTTTTGGTTGTATTAAATCTACATTGTGATTTGAATGACTGCACCAATTACAGACAGGAAAAGGGAAAGGGGGGGAAAGCAGTTTGGATGAAGGGCTTAACTCTATCCTTTTGCAGAATGAAAGAATGAAGATTAGCAAGGAGTATGTTTGAAACACTATGAAAGAATGCTTAATCGCATTGCCACATAAAATCTATATTGGATTTAATTACTGAGGGCAACTTGTAACTAAGCGGGAGCTGGGGAAAATGCAAATCATGTGGGGAAAGGATGATTTCACCACCATGAATGCAAGTCTAACCAAGGTGTATAAAGGCTGGCTGGATTGACACTAAGCTAGCTGAGGGTGTGCCGAATCTGAACAGCCCTCCTAGCCAAGGGATGCTGGAAGTTGCTTAGTGGCTGTGATGCTGGACTGAGAGGGGTTTGGGTCTGAGGCAATGCAGCTCCTCCCTCCCGCTGACTGACCCACCGTTTCCCACCTCTTTTATGGCTCTTTGGCCAGCTGACCTCAGCCAGTGCAGCGGTTGGGCTGGCAGGTCTGAGATCAGCCAGCACAAGACGGTTGTACCGTTGTACCGGCACAAAGGCCTTCGTGCGGTCTCAAGGGCTGTTCTGGCGGCACACAACTCTTTTGTCCATTCCAAAGCCGCTACAGCCAGCATTGTCTTTGAGCAGGAATTCCACTGCCAATAAGAAGCATACAACAGAGAGAGAAAATGTGTGAGCATTTGAGGCTTTTGCCTTTTGTGTCTCAGCATCCGAGTAAGAGCCGTGGTTTATTTTTGTTAGTTTTGCAGTGGGAGGTCAGTTTTATTTGCTGTAGTTTGTTTGGGAGAGACAGAAGAGAGAAATGCAAAGTCAACCATTGCTCTTTGAACTGAGAAGGATTTAGAATACAGGAGAAGAGAAATGGGCAATGATTTGATGAGACACAGGAGACATTGTGGCACAGAGGGAAAGCATCTGTTTTCCTGTTAGAAAGTCCCAGGTTTAATCTGTTGAATCTCCATTTAAAAAAAAAAGTGGGGGCTTAGGTGGCAGCTAATAGGAAAGGCCTCCATCTTTGTCCTTGGAAAGACTATGTTGGATCAGACGTATAAACTATCTGACCTGGTCTTGCATTCCTAGCCATTGCTTACACATTCAAGTCAGACATACAGCATATCTCTGAAGGGTAAGCATTTGGTGGGTACTTATGGCATGTGGTTACTTTTCAGAGTGTGTTGATACAAAACCTTGAACCTTCTGGATTGTTGAGCTGAGGTCTACCCAAGTTAAACTGCCAACCCACAGCCCTATCTGGCAACACTGTAAGAGAACTTGGGGGACCCCCATCAGGTTGTACATGGTTCTGCTGGTGATTATAAAGGTAACATTGCCCTTAAGTGATAGCTTGCTTTATCTCTTGTGTACTGAATCAAACTTGTTCTTCCTGGTCATGGTTTCAGAGTGATGGCTTCATTTACAAACCATTTAGCCTGCCAGATTCACACGGCATTGAAAGCAGCTTTCTATGGCCATGAGTGTGTTTATGTGTATGAAGCATGTGACTTTTAATTAGGGTTTACTTGCTGGGTACATGTAAATTGAATTATGTACAGTTCCTAGGATAGCATTGTTGACATCCACTCAAATTGAGTGTTGGGAGAGTGAGAACAGTCAAAAGAAAATATTTCTTTACCCAGTGTGTTGTTAATCTGTGGAACTCCTTGCCACAGGATGTGGTGATGGCATCTGGCCTAGATGCCTTTAAAAGGGATTGGACATATTTCTGGAGGAAAAGTCCATCGCAGGTTATAAGCCATGATGGGGATGTAAAATCTCGAGGCTTAAAAGGAAGGTACCTCAAAATGCCAGATGCAGGGGAGGGGTATCAAGAGACAGGTAGCTAGTTGTCTCGTGTGCTCCCAGAGGCATCTGGTGGGGCCACTGTGAAATACAGGGAGCTGGACTAGATGGGCCATCGGCCTGATCCAAGGACTCTTCTTATGTTCTTATAACAGGCAATAAATAAATGCCAAAGTGCCATTAGAATTGTAGTATTTATTCAGGTGGGATCCCCGGGTCTGTAGCCAGCAATATTGAGGTGAAAGGGTCTACTAGTGCATGGAGGTCATGGCAGAATCTTTGGAATAGGCAGCTTTAGCATGTTATATAATATAAAATACTATAATATGTTATATCATATAAAACTTAGACAACCACCTGGCAGATATCCTTTGATCTACATTCCTGCATCGAACAGACTTGATGGCCCTTCCAACTTCACTATTCTATGATTCTGTAATATAATCCTATACAAGAGCTCTCCCAACCCGTGCCCTTCAGTACTGTCAGCATTCCAGTGGGCCAACAGATGTGTTACCTCCCAGTGGAAGGCCACCGGTCTGTGGTAGGGTGCTATGCATACATACAATGGTAGTAAGTCCCATTGAACCCAACTGTACTTATTTCTGATTCAACAAGCCATTGCTTGTAATTTCCCTACTGTGTTAGTTCTTGACAAAAAGCTTGGAAATGTTTTCTAAACTACAACTGCAAGAATCCCAGAGCCAGCAAGGATATGTGAGCATGTTCACAGGAGGATTCTGGGAACTGGGATATCCAGTTTTGTAGTCCAACAAGTAACATTTCCAAGCTCTGTTCTTAACAAGTCACTGGGAGGGGCTAAAGACCATATACTATGGATTTGCTTTTTACATATGTAGGCTAGATCTTGGAGGGTGAACTGGGATATCCCTGAGGGGGAACAGAGAGAGACTTTACAGCCATGTCCCCACCCACAGCTACTACCTGAGGGAATGCTTACGCCTTCAGAAGTACATATAATAATTCTCATGTATATATCCTTACTGCTTTGCAATATGGTGGGATCACTGTGTTTGCACATCCGTCCACCGGAGAAAGGCAGGGTTATTCAGAAACCAGGAATTTATTCCTCTGCAGAAACGATCTACTATTTCTGCTTATTACAGGATTTGTAAAACTAACCCCACAATGAATGCTCTCAAGTTGTCCCTGGGTTTGTCGTGGTTGGTTGCTACTCACTGGCTACTCACTGGCCCCCAGGCATGTCTACTGGGAAACAAACCCCTCTGAGTTCAGTGGGGTTTAGACCCAAGAAAGCATGCATGGGATTGGAGCTTCAAGCATGCAGAGGTGGGGGGGGGGGGACTAGACAGAGGGATGGATAGACAGAGGGGATCTCAGCACTTGGAGAAGTTTCATTTTAGACTACAACTGGCTGGGGCATTCTGGGAGTTGTAGTCCAGGAGACGGCGCTGGTCTTCATCTCCCCTTCCTTCCCCTTCCGAGTGGACGGCTCAGGCGGCTCTTTCTCTCTCTCTCTCCTTCCTCCCCGTTTGCTCCAGACGGTGCGCGTCCAAGGCAACGACATCTCGCACCGGCTGCGGCTGTCGGGGGTGCGGCGGCAGGACGAGGGCGTCTACGAGTGCCGAGTGTCGGACTACACGGACGAAGACACGCAGGAGCACAAAGCCCAGGCCTGGCTCCGCGTCCTGGCCCGCTTCTCGCCCCCCGACGTGCAAGCCGCCGAAGCCGTCTCGCACATCCAGAGCAGCGGCCCGCGCCGGAGCAGCCCGTCGGGACGCGCCACGGCCGAGCCCGGCTTGGGAGACAAGCGCCTCCTGCCGGCGCAGGGCGAAACGGCAGCCGCCGCCTCTTCTTCTTCTTCCTCCTCCTCCTCCTCCTCGTCCTCAGCCGCCGCGTCCTCGTCCTCCTCTTCTTCCTCGTCGTCGTCTTCGTCCGCCTCTTCCAGCACCACGACCGTGGCGGCGGCGGCGGCGGCGGCCGCCTCGTCGGCCTCGCCTCCTCCCGGGAAAGCCATCATCCTCCGGCAGCAGCACGGATCAGGTAAGGCGGCGGTGGAGGCGCAGCGCCACCCGACGACGCCAGGCGGGAAGCGCAGGGAGCTGGCCGTGGTGCTGCCCGCGCCGCGGCGGCGCCTGCGGCTCTCTTTTTGGCAGACGGCGAATCTGGCCTATATTATGGCCTTTGCTATAAAGGGATCCCATAGGCATCCATGTGTGTGTGTAGCGTTGAAATGGGCCCTTTTGAGAGCTCGAACTAGCTCCCGGATCTCCATTTTGGAGAGGTAGGGTTTGGTGGAAGGTCCTCGCTGTTCCTTTCTGATCTTTTTTTTTCTATTTGCAATCTTCTTTTTGTTGGTTTAAAAGGAATAATCATAAACAGAACTCAATTTTCCCCCCATTCTTTTCCTTTCCTTTTAAAACGCTCCTAATCTAACAGCCAGAAGGGCCACAGGGATTCTGGGAGTCATAGTCCCCCAAAAAAGGAACTTTTTTAAAAGTCTTTATATACACACACCTTCCAAGGAGAGCAAAAGGTTCTTTTCAAATTCTAGCTGTCTTCTTTCCTTCTTAAACGGAATCGGTTTCTCCCAAAACAAAACAAATCCTGAGATTTGAGCCTGAGAAACCCAGAAAATCTCTCAACGGAAGGTGTAGAAGAAGGATTCAACATTTGTCCTGGCATATTTGTTTTTGATCATGACTATAAGCTTTTGCTCTTTTGGAAGTGGCTAAAGGTGGAGGATCGCCTCTCTTTGATGCTGTTGTTAAGATGTCTGCTACATTTATGGGAGTTTGTCTTAATGATACCTTTACCTGCTGAGTGGTGCAGTTTAAAAGCCCTTACTTTGTTCTAGAGAATGCTTTATAACTACTGCATGCTGAAGGGCTTGTGTCACGTATTGAGTGAAATGGGAAGCTGTGCCTTGCCGAATGCCTTCTAATCTACATCTTAGGGATGATAACACATACCTATCTTGCGAACCTGGTATTAACAATCAAGGGGTGATTTATGTGAATTGTTCACAGCACTCTGAAGCACAGCATAGTACTCTGTAACAGTTGTTGTGCTTGCAGTACAGCTGTGAAATCTGAAGGAAGCTAAATGTTCTCTTGCAAAAACTGTCCTAACAGGCATAGAGTTTGGTTGTGACATGGAATGATGTGTAATACAGGAATGGGGAAACATAACCTACGGCAGTGGTTCTCAAACTTGGGTAACCCAGGTGTTCTTGGACTGCAACTCCCAGAAACCCCAGCCAGTACAGTTGGTGGTAAAGACTTCTGGGAATTGCAGTCCAAGAACACCTGGTTTACCCAAGCTTGGGAACCACTGACCACTGAGATTGCCCAGCCTCTTTCAGAGGTGTGACATCTAAGTGGAGTAACTTTTTGATGCCTAGTCTTGAGCTGACAGTTCTGGCCATAAGCCCCACGGAATGCTATGAAACTTGTTTCCAAGGTATCTAAAAATCAGATGTCAGAATTAGCAAGCATGCCTTGATAGTGGGTAAAGCAGCAGGCATTAGGAAGTAGATGGTTTTATACCAAATACTTAGTCACCCTTGTAAACAGCTTCTGAACGCTATAGCAAAGAAGTATTTGTATCACTGGTTGATGTGCTTTGGAAAACACAATGTTCATGATTAAGCATGTCTTGTCTATTGGTCTCTCACATATGATATGTGAAATATAATGGCTAATACTCAGTGAGATCTGAATTAGAAAGGTCCCACCTACAAACACTCAGGAGGTGGCCCTTAGACAACCTGCTTCTCTGTTAGCTTCAGCCATGCCTGTAAATTGGGAATGATAATGATAATTTTTCTTACCATGTTTGGAGAACTGCTTGGGTACTGTAAACAAAGCAATTTGAGGAAGTGAAAAATGCTACGTAATGTGTTGTTGCTGCTGTATAGTAACAGCTTCCTGCCCTCCCTCAAAGAGAAAAATACATTCTAAATAATTTCATAGTACAGAAATTTTTGTATTTATCAAAGCTCGATTTGATTGCCTTTGGTCCACAGAAAGTGTTTAATGGAGCAGGATCTTAAAGTGATGAAGTTATGCTTTGTCATACATTGTCAACGTGTATTTTAGATGGGTTTATTCTTTGTCTTTTTTACAAATATAAAGCAAGGCGAAATGTCTCGTTGTATCAAAGCTGGTATGGGCTGCTGTTTCTGACAGTAGAGCAAATATTAGAGGAAGCTGTGAAGTCACAGATGATGTGGAGTTTCCAGAACCTCCACCGATTTTGCATCTTTTTGTTCTACCATTTCTTTCATTGAACTCAGATCCTATAAGTGTTTGCTGGAATAGTGCAGAAAGATGGAAAAGCAGAAAATATGTGTTTACTTCACTCATTATAGTTTTTCATTACTTAGCTTTTTGGGGAAAGAAGCAAACCATTTCCTGGGGTTGGGGAAGGAAAGCAGTCAGTAGAGGTAGGGTGCTGGCTTCATCTCCTGTTGCAGATTTCCCCAAAGCAGTAGTTCTCGACCTCTGCTCTTTAGATGTCCTGGACTTCATCTCCCAAAATGACCTGACATTGGCTCTGCTGGAGGGAGCTTCTGGGAGCTGAAGTCCAAATCATAATGAGGTGTCAATAAGAAGGAGAAGGAGAAGAGCAGGTGTATCAATGTTTCTTAGTCTCCGGTCTTCCAGATGTTTTGCACTTCAACTCCCAGAATTCCCTGACTATTGCTCATACTACCTTAGGCACCTGGGAATTGAAATGTCTGGAGAGCACTTGGTTGAGAACAGCTGACCCTGAATATTCATAGCCAGTTCTGAAGCTGAACACTCATGGGCAATGCACAGTCCATGAGTCATATGCAGTAGTGTAGTGGTAAATTTAGAAATGCGAGTGCTCATCATGACAGTCCTTAGAGACAACCAGCTTCCACTACCCCATAAAATGAGAGTCAAAAAGGCAGGCTGCTGGATCAATTATTTTATTAAAAAAAATTAGAAGCTAATATTTTGAAAACTTAATCACTTTTAATTGCTTGTTCAAGAACAAACCACCCTCATGTACTTTGAATTACAACCGGGATACCTTGCCAGGGAGGAAAGAGCGAAGCTGGAGAGGTGGCTAATGTCATAGTCCCTACTACTCAGAAAGTTCTAGGACTTCAGTCCTTTGAGACATGGCTCCACTACACCGCTGGCCACATGCAGCCATCAGATGCCTCTTATGCAACCCATCACAAGTGTCCATGGGGCTGCTGCCATGCCCCCGTTTCCTTCTTCATATTGCCATTCCTGATACAATTGTGTTGGGGAAAAGAACACAAGAAGATGACTCTTCCCAGACACAATCACATTTTTGCAGGCTATCCAGGGTGTGATTTAATTGGGCAAGATGGTATGTAGGGAAAGTTGCCACTGTTCTCAGTCTACTTCACTGAAATCATATGTCTCTTCTTCATCCCTCTCTGCCCAAACCATGGCCTGGAGGAGCCATGCAGTTAGTTCTACATCTCAGAGGTTTAAAACTTCCTGTCCATCTACTTTATGCCAAAATGAATAGGAAGAAAGCATGTGTTCCTTTGTGTACATACTGTACATATTTGAGTGTGTGCACATGAGTGTTCCTATTCGTGTGCAGACGTGAATGTGCACTTGCCTCTGGCCAGGTGATCTCTGACCATCACTGAAAAAAAAGCTCACCCATTCTGTTGTCTGATCCCATCAGGACTATCATTATGCTAGTCTGTAGAAGTACCAACTCATGCAGGTATTTGGAGGAACTGTGTCTACTTTGACTTGTGCCACCTGAACTGATCTCCAAGACCAAGTGCGTCGGCAAAGTATTCCCTTCCAAATGTTGTTGGACTACAACTCCATCAACCCTAGCCAATGGTGGATGATGGGGTTGCATTCCAACAGCATCTGGAGGGCTATACTTTCCTTGCTCCAGAACTGGAACCAGACCTGCTATTTGGACTGGGCCATTTTCAGACACCAAAAAAAGGAGATCACTGCCTGATCAAACTGTTCATCTAGAAATGCCAGTGGCGGATTGAAACAAATCTTTAACACTAAGCCTTTTCAAGCAGTTCCATAAAGCAGGAAGTAAGACCCTGTGTTCTTTGTGTGGCTTTCCACCACAACATCATTGCTTACTCCCTTGCTCAAAAGTCTAGAGCAGCCATTCCCAACCCCTCCACCCTCTTTTTTTTTTTTTTGGCCACACCCATAAACACAATATGAAATAAATACAGGCTGAATCAGGATTGAATGAGTTGCATAACAAACCTTATAAGGTGGTGTGTGAAGAATTGTTTCCAGTCTGTGGCCCCTTCAAATGTGCCAGGGACCCCCATATGGCCCCCAGTGTGAATGGCTGGGCTACAGTATAGAATAGGGGCCTCTATACCCCAGGCTTAATCTGGATTGTGGAGGTTCTCCATCCAGCCTGCAACATGTCCACCTGTTCCCACCCTCAAAAAACTCACATCACTTGTTCAGGGAGATTCTTTGGCCCTTGGAATTTCGGGTTGAAAAGCAAACACACCCTACTCATCTCTGATCACTGGAGTAAATCCCATTCTTATCTCAAATCACTAGAGGCAAAATCACACCCAATGTCCATGCTGTGAAAGAAAGCTAAAGCAAACAAAGAAGAATGTCCAAAACTGACTGGTTTATCTTTTGGTACCTTTACTGGAGTTCTCTGTGGCTTTTAATGGCCCCAAATACATGAGGGCTAATTTCACTTTCATGGGCCAGTTTTTTAAGGAAGGAATAAATCCATTCTGATCCATAGCTGATTTATTTAGCTTTATGTAGACTGCCTGTGGGATGCATCGTGCATATGCCCTAATGAAAGAGCCAAATCAAATTGTAATGGGCACAGTGCCATGCTGACAGATGGGCATAAACATTTGCAGCTAAAAGAGCATGTCAGATATGTCTGTTAGGGCAGGATCTCCTGCTCAGATTATCTAGTCTCATCTAATCTATCTATTGCGCTGTTCTGCATCTTTAGTGATTTTACACATCCATGAATTGGGGACATGCTGTTAATGAGTCATTCAAAATCTGAATTAGTGGTTGGGCAGAAAATTTCATAGACAGTAATAAAGAGACTAATTTGGACCAAATTATTATTATTATTATTATTATTATTATTATTATTATTATTATTATTATTATTATTATTATTGCACAGTGGAAAGGGAAGATATTTAGTGTGATACCCTGTACCTTTTGATATATTCTAAAAGTATGCAACCCTGTACCTTTGCAGGTTTTGTCCGTGCCTTGATAGTAAACATCCTGCTGAAAACCTTCTCCGTGCTACCTTGAATTCCATCATAGGGGAAAGAAAACATTACCTAAATGTAATAAGCAAATGAGTTGACGAACAGGCAAAGAATTATGGACTTGGGCTGGGAGAAACTCCTTGATTTTATTAACTGAGTCACTATTGTTCACAGTCTGAAATAGCAGTCGCTGTAGGGTCAAAAGGGAGAGAAGCACGTGTCACCCCAGGTTCTTCAGAAGAAAGGGAAGATAAAATAAAAGCACTGGTTTGGACATAAAATGACAGCGATGGAAAAGGTTTCAGCATTTCTGTAGCCTAATGCTTGTGGATGTAGGAAATTTGCTCTTATAGCATCCCTGATGGGTGGCCATCCGGCCTCTGTTTAGAAACCTGCAGTGCGGTCACCTTCATCTTCTGAAACTACATGTTCTGGGTTTAACTACTCATACAATCAGAAAAGGTCTTCCATCTATTGTGCCACACAATCTCCTCCTTTGCAGTTTGGACCTATGAATTTGGTACCATCAGGGACAACAAAGAGCAGATTTGCTGCATTGCTTACGGTGGGGGGGCCTTCATTGGGAATGTAACAAAATGGTCACAATAATTCCTGTTCCATCAAAGTTCACCTTCTCCTACCATTCGGAGTCCTTGACGAGAACATCCTCCCTCCTCTGAGATTTTGCCGCTGGAAGGCAAAAGCAAAATAACATCCCTTTTCTCCTCTAAATCAGCCCTGACTTTCTGTGCAAGAAGGACATGTGCCCCTACATAGAATACCAGGTCAAAGGGGGATGAAATGGCTTAGAGAAGTCAGTCTTTGCTTCTGTTCTTTTATAAAGAATTTCAAAATAAAATAATCCTCACCCTGCCACTGGGAAGATATTTTCTGCTGATGTCAAATCAATAGTTGTTACACAAATGGAGCATCTGTTACAGAAAAGATGAAAAACTACATAACTGCTGCCTTGTTATGTGGATTTTTAAGACTCAGGAGCATCCGATGGATTGCTTAATAATTAATAATTACATATCATCAAGTAGATTCTGACTTACCCTTTCCAGGGCTTTCTAGGCGTAGAGAATTCTTAGAAGCGGTTTACCATTCCTTTCTTCTGAGGGCATCCTGGGACTGTGCAGCTTGCCACAGGCTTTGGTTTGTTATCGTCCAAAATAGAAGCTGAGTCTGTCAAAGCTTTTTTTTTCCCCTTCACATCGAGAGATCAGGTATCTTGACACGATGAGCAGAGAGAGTAGAGAGAGTGGTGCAGATGTTGCTTCTAGTGTGAACAGCAGGGTGGGCCCAAGGTAATGCTGACAGACGCAAAGGATACGATGGAGTCCAGGGGTTGACTAGATGGGCCACCAAACCTTATCTAGAGATGTTTCAGCAGGTTCCATGGCACCAGAGATCAAAATGCTAGCTTAGAGGCTGATGGGCAGCTCTGTCCTCTAACATCATGCTGCCGATCCCCAATATGCAACTTGAGGCAAGTGCCTTATGATGCCTAATGGTAGGGCCAGCTGTGGCTCACACTCAGATGGTGAAAACAACATATGGCAAGAGATGAGTGCAAGGGTAAGGTGACTTACTAGTGTAAACTGTTCCATGTCCATCAGAAACCACAGCCCGATGGCACAATTGTAAATGCCACACAAAGAGCAAAGCTTGCAGTTAGATGTATAGATTCCATTAGTGAATACTGCCATTTTAATAACCCGAAACCTGTTGTGTAAATCAGTGGGTTTCATTATATACAGTGCATCGTGTGAGCATAAACCTTTAGAGACTTTAATACCCACACACCCCACTTCCGGAATTTTAAAAAAGGTCCTTTTTTTATAGGTAAAAAGGTAAAGATTCCCCTTGACAATTTGTCCAGTCGTGCCTGACTCTAGGGGGCAGTGCTCATCTCCGTTTCCAACCCATAGAGCTAGCGTTTGTCCGAAGACAATCTTCTGTGGTCACGTGGCCAGCGTGACTGGACACGGAACACCGTTACCGTCCCACCGTGGTGGTACCTATTTATCTACTTGCATTTTGCATTTTGCATGCTTTCGAACCGCTAGGTTGACGGGAGCTGGGACAAGCGACAGGGGCTCACTCCGCGTGGATTCCATCTTACGACTGCAGGTCTTCTGACCTTGCAGCACAGAGGCTTCTGCGGTTTAACCCGCAGCGCCACCACAACTCCCAAAATCCTGAGCTGTCCATGCTGGCTGGGGGTTATGGGCGTTGTAGTCAAAAAATAACTTTTCCAAGCTCTGCCTAGTCCTAAAGAAGTCTAAATGAACCTCAGAAGCTCTTGATGTGTATGTTTTTTCCTCCCACAAGGAGGTCTTCATTTTTAAGATATCTTGGCGACAAGTTGCTGCATGTTTCATAGCTTAAGTTAAATACAGAAGCAAAACTAGTTATTTTAGGAATATACCAATTTGTGTTTTGTTATTTTGGTGTGTGTTTTGTTTCCTGGGGTTAGCAAAACATACGCTTTTGGCAGGCAGGTCTGAAATAATCTGCTAAAAGTACACATTCAAAGCTTCGTTCACTGTATGTTCTAAAGCCTTTGCTTCCGATAGTTCTCAATATCTAGTTTTTATTACACTCTTTGGTTTTCAATCAGAAAATAATTTCAATAGTGAAGGGGAAGGGGGGGAAGGGCTTAGTGGTGCTGTGTGTGTCTGGCATACACAAGGGCCCTGACATTTCCAGTTGACAAAACAGGTCTAGAAGATCCAATGGCCTTGATAGGGAGAGACTGTAGCTGAGAAACGGAGCAGTTGCTTTGCATGTAGAAGGTGGCAGGTTCTATCCTTCTATCCTCAGCACTTCTGGTCACTAGGAATCAGGTGGCAAGTGGGAAAACAGTGTTCTGGATGAGACTATCCAGAGATTTATCAACAGTCAGACAAGGATAGGTTGGGGGTGTGAAGTGAAGCTCACAGACATTCCAAGTTTTTTTTTTAAAGCCTCCTCCCCCAAGCCTAAAACAGGATGATGGGACCAAAAACATGAGGTAACCCATAGAGGCATGGGGCTGGTCTACCAAAATCTCAGGGCATATATTCTCCCCAGACTTGGAAGTTCTCCACCCAGGAACAGATGGCTAAAGGGTATAACGCAGGTTTTTTAAAAGGGATGAAACCCCTGCGGCAGAGTCGACCTGCCAGGTAACAGGAGGTGGCTGCCTCAGGTGGCAGGATACCAAGAGCCGTGAATTGCACACACCTACACATCGAGAAAGAAAGAAGGCTGACCGCCGAAGAATGGATGCTTTTGAATTGTGGTGCTGGAGGAGACTCTTGAGAGTCCCCTGGACTGCAAGGAGAACAAACCTATGCATTCTGAAGGAAATCAACCCTGAGTGCTCACTGGAAGGACAGATCCTGAAGCTGAGGCTCCAATACTTTGGCCATCTCATGAGAAGAGAAGACTCCCTGGAAAAGACCCTGATGTTGGGAAAGTGTGAAGGCAAGAGGAGAAGGGGACGACAGAGGATGAGATGGTTGGACAGTGTCATCGAAGCAACCAACATGAATTTGACCCAACTTCAGGAGGCAGTGGAAGACAGGAGGGCCTGGCGTGCTCTGGTCCATGGGGTCACGAAGAGTCGGACACGACTAAATGACTAAACAACAACACACATTGAGAGTGCCTCCACTACTGCTGTCTTGCCTCCTTCCCTTCCTTCACCCTCACAGCACCAACTGCTGCTTCTTTGCCCCATCCTTCCGCTCCTTCTCCTCGCTTACATCACCTGAGGACGCTGCACCATTCTCTCTTTCCTGCTAGCTTTATCTTGTGCTACGGCCTCTCTGCCCACCGCAGTCCGGTGCTGCTTGTTCAAAGAAGGCAGGATGAAAAGCAGACAGCAGCCTGGGGAGGTAACAAAGAGCACGGGTGAACACCTTGGTCCGGGCACATGCCCTCTCCCAGACCACAGAATACTGACCCACACTGTAAACCTCCTCCCCAGTTAGGACTTTTAAAAGCCTCTCGTGGCCTGTAGGGAACATGAGGACAATGTCTCAACATTTCTAGGGGCCCAGACCTGCTTTTGGTGCAAGGGGCTGTTTTCAAAAAACAGAAGTAACTAGATTTCAGGTCTGGGGTTTTTTTTGGGGGGGGGGGGGGTGTCTTCCAGGGTCTAAAACAGGTTTTTTAAAAATAGCAAAATTGTCCCCTTGACCTCTCAGGCTAGGGACATTTTAAAGTAAAAACAGCCCAAAAATGGGAGCGTTTCAGATTGCTGGGGTCCACATTGAGAACTAATTATAGAGAACTCATTATTTGTAACTAGTTACTCCCAACCTCTGCTTCACTATAAACAGTAACAGAGTTTTAAGAGTTGGATGTATACCTAGAAGTCATTTAGTCTAAGCAACTATACAACGCAGGGATTTCAGATCTACAGAATCCTTGACAGATACCCATCCAGTGTCTGTTTAAATACCTCTAAGAAAGGAACACAACCTGCACAACAGAATTTAGTTTATTAACTTTGCCAGTTACAAAACACTCAGGAGTATATAATACAATGTCATGATATAAAAGAGACCCAGAATGCAGCAGCTATTCTACTTAACTAGATATAAAATACCAGAAAGTATATTATTCAGCCTAAATGAAATCAGAACGTGATTCTTAAATGTCATGAGGTAATAAACATGCAAAAGGAACTTCTTATTAAATACGCATCACTGGCTTTTTAAAAGCCAGTCCTGTTAAGGACTCTTTTGGATTTGGGTAAGGTCAAGTGAGGGAACAAGCTTTTCTTGTAATGGGATGTTGATTAATTCCTAAACTGGAGAGTGTAAAAATGTCATTAGAGTCTACAGGAGAAAATGAATAGCTGCTAGGACTTCTTGATTGGGAAAGTTAGTGACAGTCAAGGGATATATTTGGTGGCACTTAATTCCTAAAATGAGCGATTGTGGGTTCAAACGTGTCTGGAATGTACAGGCTCCGATGTGGACTCATCAAAAGAAAGAGAGACTTGTATTTATTGTGTCATGTACAGTATTTGTATGGATTAAACCTCATTTTAGGTGCATAGAATGGTTCTCAGGTGGCAGGCAGGCAGGCAGGCGGGCGGATAAACAGACAAACAGACAGACATGGAAAACTGTCTTTTAATTCCCAGAATTCCTCAGTGACCATTCTGGCTGGGGGATTCTGGGAGCTGAGTTGTGGTCCACAACATTTTTTTCTGACTCTCTAATATGTACAGAGGGTGGACAAGAGCCAATATGGTTTACTGCTTAAGCGCTGAGCTTGGGAGATCCCGGTTTAATCCTCTACTGAGCCACAAAACACACTAATTGACAGTCACTCTTCCTCTCACATCAACATACTTCACAAGGTTGTTGTGACTGCAAAGTAGAGAAGAAGAAAGAGAGCCATTTATGCCGTATGGAAGTCTTTGGGGGAAAGAGAGAATATAAATATAACAAACAGATTGAATGTTATTTTCAGGTGACTTGAGATGTACCCACACACAAACATACATACACACACACAGAGGACAGCAAGATGAGATCTCAGAGGTATCCAATTAGTTTTTGCATAAGGTTTGTGTAACTTGCCACATGGATCCTAGATCAAATCAAGCTTAACTATCTTGTTGAAACTGCGGTTGTCCTACTTTGGGCACATCTTAAGAAGGCAGGATTCTCTGGAAAAGACAGTAATGCTGGGAAAGGGGAAAGGCAGCAGGAAAAGAGGAAGACCAAATATGAGATGGACTGACTCCCTAAAGGAAGCCACAAGCTTATGTTTGCAAGAGCTGAATAGGGCTGTTGAGAATGGGACATTTTGGAAAGTGCTCATTCACAGGGTCACCATAAGTCATAAGCAACTTGATGGCACATTACAACAACTTTCCACAGCTAACTGAGGAAGTGCCATGGCACATCTTCACTACATGCTTGGTCATAAGCCTGACTGCACAACTCAGATATACCCCAGCACCTCATCAGTTAGCCACAACAAGTTGCACAAACTTTATACAAGGGCCAATAAGATTTTGGACAATGTCCAACGCAATGAGGGATTCAAGAAGGTACCTTTATATTCCTCTCCTGCTTGGCTTGTTTATTTATGGATTATAGATTAGTCATCCTATAGTTCTGAGGGCAAAATAGTTTAATAAAACAACCAATCAAAACAAGTGGCAATGAAAAACAAGCACCTCAAGAAATTGTAGTAATATCATGAAATAAAAATGCTTAACAAGACAACAAAGCAGCAATACAAGACAATTAAAAGTCCTAAGAGAATAAGAAGTTATTTGCCCAGTGCCAAGAGTAAAGTGCCAGATAGATTTCTCTGGTAAAGTTCCCCATAATTGGCGACCCATTTGTGAAATGGCACCTTCCTGAGTGGCCAGCAGATGTACCTCAGCATGTGAGAAGACCTGGAACAATGTCTCTGAGGATGAATATACAAGTAGAGACACACCTTCAGGTATGAGTATCTGATTGGCCACTTTTTGAGGCCGGAACACTAAGCTGGACCAGAGCTTGGAGAAGTTAGGGGGAGTTGGACGACAACCCTCAGCATCTCCTAGCTAACCTGGCTGCTGTCCATGCTAACTAAGAATCCTGGACATTCTCCAGAAGGTGATGTCTCCAAGCACTAGACTAGGTAGATCTAGCATAAGAGGACTTATATTGGAGGCCAGGACCTACCACTTGTTGGTGGGAGGGCTCTGCTCTCAGAAGGCCTCTCTGACAGATCTACCCCTACATGCCACTCATCCCATTCACCAGGGTCCTCTGTGTAGCATTTTTACGGGTGCTCCAGGAGCCACCCTAGAGGATGAGGAAATCCATTCCTGCACATCTGTATGTGTCTTCATCCATGTGTGTATGCGTCTCTGTCCGTGTGTGTGCATCTGTGTGTGTAGATGTGTATGCTGAATCCTGCTGTCAGCACAATATATTGGTGCCCTCTCAGGTACCAATAATAATTGCCATCTGAGGATAGAAATTATATCACCAGGACCAAGTGGGTTCTATACCACCAGGAGTTCTACCAAATGTCATATTAATACGTCCCTCTTCTTCTGTTTGCCTTAATACATGAACAATGACCCCTTAAGGTTTTTGCACTCTAATGTGCTTTTCTCTCTAACCCAGATGTGTAGGAGTTGGTTTATAAACTTATGCACCAATGGGGATAGAGACACCCTGCAAAGGCTCCTATCCTTTAAAGAATTAAAGAGACATAACCCCAACTAAGTTAATTCAACAGCCTAAAAACTCAACCTGTTTCCTTGCTGTAAAAATATTAAAACAGCTATTATCCTGTGAAAAGCCTCAGGGAGTAGAAAGTGTAACATTCCCACCCCTATCCACTGTGCGATATCGCTGCCCCCCACCAGCCTTGCAAGTACATCCATGAAAGCTGTTAGGTGGAGAGAGGGGTTAGTAGCTGTTCTAGCCCACCTGCTTTTATTTATTTTTAACAGTCATTAGTGACACATTGGTAACATCTTCTTTTTTCTGAACCAGCTCTCTTGCAGATGACATAAATTTCCATCCTAGTTACTTGGGAAAAATTCTAAATCACCACAGTTGACTAAATGGATAAACTAACCTGAGCTAAGTATGTGTAAGTTCTCCTTATCTAAGTGAGACAGGCAAAGTAAAATTTCCCCAGTCCCTTTAAGATTGTGTACCTCCAGGTTTACCTTCCTTTCTCTATGGTGAAGACATCCAGACCACTCATCTCCCTGACACTGCTATACTTTTCCTATCTACCACTGCTTTTCCTTTGGATTATTAGAGAGCCAGGAAGCAAAAAATAGCAGAGGAGCCACCCAGTCAAGGAGTCCTGCTGAACTAACAGGTGAAGGAGATGTTGAAACAGAAATTGCTAAGCATCAACTAAACAGCTTCATAACTGTCCTTACTGGACCGCCCATTGCTAGTGTGTCATCTGGGCCCCATTCTAGCATATATGTTGGTCCCACTCTTGCCCTCCCAAGTAGAAGTCAGCAATAGAAGGTGCTGATACCTTTTCATTTGGGCCTCCACTTGGACTCCTCCCCTTTCAGCTCCAGGGATTATTTTAGGAGCCTGAACCAAGAGTGGTGGACTGAGACCACACGGGCCCTCCCTAACTGATGCTGTCATGGCTGCAGTGTCTTGTGGGTAGTTAGTTATCTTGGGTGATCTGATTGTTTTCTTGGAGACCTTCTGCTGACTTCTCTTCCATCTCATAGGTTTTAGCAGAGATTGCTAGAAAAGTTCCATTTTTGGACTAGGAGTCCTACAACCCACCTGCCAGCAGGTCTGCTAGTCATATTGTATGGACAATTCTGGAAGCTGCAATATGAAAAAGTATCTTATCCAAGCTGTAGACCTGAGGTCTCTCAATGAGGTTCAAGGATGAGGATGAAGAAATCTTCTCATGATCCAGTCATGATCTAGTCTGGTCCAGGAGACAAAGCTGATAGGGTGTGATATCTGCTTTGCATAACAATGAGTGCCAGCACTCAGAACATGGAAGGACTGATGCCTTGTTCCCAGGTCAACAAGATGCAGGTCACTCGAGAGGACCAGATGTTTTAGAGAAGGCAGAAGGCTATACAGGGTTTGCAACGGTATATTTCTCAGTGGGAAGAAAGCAGCCAAGGAAGAGCCCTTGACTCCAAGGTGGGGCAAAGGAAGTAAGTGCAAGTCCTCCTCCTCTCCATATCCCAGGTTTGGCCAAGACTGGAGTTGATTCAAAGTAAAACAACCTGCACTTGGACAAGGACCATGATTAATCTAGTTGAAGATCGCTCTCCCACCACTTGGAAGTAATCTGTTGCGAGCAACATTGTTACCTGTAACTATTTATTTTCTGAGTTAACACCGTCATGATGGCGTTATATTTCCAAGGCAGTCAAATGAATAGGAACAAAATTGGTGTGACAAGTAACACTGTTTAGTTCATTTCAAAAGCAGTGATGGGTTGTGAGGTTGCCCTTTCAGAGACATTTTGGAACAGTATTTCAAATGTTGTGCCGTTCTCCTCTCAGTTCTAAAATAGGTGAGTTGGCTTCTTTCCAAATTAACAGAAGGCAACATAAAAGTGACTAGCAGTGCGAATAGTAACCTAATGTGTTGCTTTTTCAAGGATCTAATGAGTAACAAAAACAAGTTACTTTTCAAACACTCTGATGAAGAATAGGAATATGATACTGTTAAAAAGTAATTCTCTAAGCCCCAGGGCTTCCTGAATGATCAGAATACAATCAGGATTTTACTAGGAAATAAATAAAACCATGTAAGTCATAGTAGCAACTTGCAGTTAATTAATGAGGTGCCAGCCATGCACCTGGTTGCATGCCGGTCATGTGAGCAGGCTCACAGCCAGCTCCCTATTAATTACCAGCAGTTCGCCAACATGGCTTACTTGAGCTCACTTAACATGAAGTAAAATCCCAATAGGATTCCAGCCAAGAAGGATGTTTTTGTTTATGTCCACACAAAAGTAACCCCCTTGAAATCAATGGGACATACTCATTTGTATGTCCCATTGGTAAATGGGACATACAAATGGTAAATGTGTGTAGGATTCCAATTCTTCATTGAGAAGGGGGTGTTTTTATGCATGACAAAGCTGTGTTTTAAAAAAAAACAATAATGGCACAGAAAGTTTGGAATAGTGGGACTTGAGGCAGAAAAAAAACATGCAAAGCATCCGTTAGCAAGTGGGTATTTTGTTCTTCTTTCTCACTTGGGAGCCTCTGTCTGCATTGCATTAGGAATAAGATGAACTGATTATGGCTTTTTAATTTAAGGAGTGCATCTAGTGGGAAGTTCACAACGACTATGTCCTATTGTACTGCTACAAACAAGGCAATGACAGAGCAATTGTGTTTGTATTAAACAACTCCACTAGGGCTTTGCATTGGTAAAAGCAGACATGTCAGTAATATGGGGTTATTTGTCACAACAATCCTTTGCAACCATTACTTTGGGGTTGTTACCAATTGGGAGGCAATTGGCTGTCATCGGAGAATGGGAACACTTTAGCAGAATAGCTTCTTGTGAGGATGTCTTTGGGCAAAGCAAGTGTACCACAGTATTAAGCCTGTCAGAGAGCCAGGGAGTTAGCAGCCCTATTCAGGCATGCTTTAAAGTATGCAGAGTCTACACACGTTATGGGAAGCAAGCTAGCCCTGCCTCATAGAATCAGAATAATGGAGTTCGAAGCAGTCTATAAAGTCATCAAGTCCAACCCCCTGCAGGCATCCAAATCAAAGCAGATCTGACAGTTCTCCTCTGCCATCTCTTTACTTATGGAAATATGATTGTCTGAAGGCCTCTGTACATGAAGAGCTTCTCCACATAAGCCACTATTCCCACTCAACCCCCAAAAAAAGCAGGATTCTAGTTCCCACAGAGAAGCTACCTGGGTACAAAAACCTCCCTCTCTTCAGACAGTCATGTTCTCAAGATTAAAGAGATGATGGTGGCGCTGTGGGTTAAACCGCAGAAGCCTCTGTGCTGCAGGGTCAGAAGACCAGCAGTCGTAAGATCGAATCCACACGACGGAGTGAGCTCCCGTCACTTGTCCCAGCTCCTGCCAACCTAGCAGTTCAAAAGCATGCAAATGCAAGTAGATAAATAGGTACCACCTCGGTGGGAAGGTAACGGTGTTCCGTGTCTAAGTCGCACTGGCCACGTGACCACGGAAACTGTCTTCGGACAAAACGCTGGCTCTACGGCTTGGAAACGGGGATGAGCACCGCGCCCTAGAGTCAGACACGACTGGACTAAATGTCAAGGGGAACCTTTAACTTTACCTAGAGAGGTATAGTGCATTCCCTCTGTGTGTGGGAACTGCACATGCTTCAATTCACAACTATAATATGAAGGTATATAAGGCAGCAACCTTGCTGAAGTTTGAGAGATTAGACCAGAGGTCATATGCCCCCCCTCCCCGGGAGGACCCGGTCCATTTGAACGGGGCCACAGACTGGAAACAATTCTTCACACACCACCTTATAAGGTTCGTTATGCAACTTATACAATCCTGATTTGGCCTACGTTCATTTCATATTGTGTTTATGATTGAGGCAAAAAAAAAAATCAGAATGGATGGGTTAGAGGGTGGTTTGGGCTTGCATAAGATGTGTCTTCTTGAATCAGAGTTTTGAAATGGTTGTTTTTGTGGACTACAATTTCCAGAATTCTCCAGCCAAGGGTTCTGGGAATTTCAGTCCAAAAAAGAATCTTTTCTTAGCTCTGCGCTGAGGACCCTGTTGGAAAAAAATGACAGGATTTGAAATGTAAATTATGGTTTGTTTCATTCTCATGCGGCAAACCACATAATGGCCAAAATCTTCTTGAGTACCTGCACAATTGGCATAACATTTGACTCTGGAAGCATATTGGCCCAAGTTAAGAAGTCACCATGGATGTTATCAGCTGCAAGTTGAGTCTTACAATGAACTGATAATGTCTATGGTGGTTTCTTAACTTGAGGCAATTTGCCTGCAAAAGTTACGCCATTTGTGCTATGCCAGCATAACTAGTTAAGAGGATTTTAGCCAATGTGATATTTCTTTTGCTTTCCATGAAATGGGGAAAAGTTTTCTGCTAACTTCAGAGAGATTTTCCTGTTTTTGCACATTTTTGATAATCTGGAGTAGTGGGAAATGTGATAAATATTGCCACCTTGCATGAGCTAATGAGTGTAGGGACATAAATAGGTTGTTTGTGTCTTTTTTATCAATCTGCCTGTCCCTTGCTTGCTTAGGAGGAAAGCACCGGTTTTGTGCTGCCACATTTTGTGAAAACTAGAGAAAGCACAACAGACAGAAGTGTTTGTTGTCCTTCTCTCACACTGGAGGCAAGAATTCTTGCCAGAGATGCAGAATTCTCAGTAGGTGGCATCGCTGTGTGAAGACAGCTTGTTTTGATGAGAAACAAGGTGTGATTTTTTTTCCCCAAACCCCTTAGTCAGGGTAATACCCATTTTTAAATGACTGAGTCTACGTACTTGCTTTCATCTTACCAGTTGTGTACAACTTTGGTCATGTTCACCAAATTTCCTGTTGCTTCCCACGACACAAGAAAAGGAAGTCATGGAAGCAACAGTAGCTAACCAGTGAGGCATCCATCATGTTTCAGTTGCATGCCTGTTTGTGTGCACAGTCGCATGCCAGGCTTATGCCTGGCATGTCATCAGTTGCCCTTGACTGCTTCCACTATGTCCCCTTTATCCACAGTAAAAGGCAACAGAATATTGACAATGGATATTTATTAACTTAAATGGCCTCCGCCACTGTTGCTGGTGTGAAGATCTCTAAAATGTGAGCTTGCTGGAATAAATCAAAGGAGATCACAATGTGAAACCTGGGCTAAAAATCAAAATCAGATTTGTAGGATCTGGGTTTACAAAGCTTCGTGCAAGACCTCAGCAACTTTGTAAGTAGTTTCAGGTGATTGTTGCTAAGCAGAAACAGACAAGAAAGTCCAGTAGTGAACTGAAATGAGAGTAGGCCTATTGAATCAGCATTAAGGCAACTCCTCCATAAATCCCATTGATTCAATGGGCCTATTCTAGCTGCAGCTTACTGCTAGAGGATTTTAGTTCCTTTGACAGAAAGCTAAGATTTATAAACCTGCATTATGATGTAAAGCCAAGGCAGAAAATTAAGGAATGAAATGTAAACATCACGAGTCCAAGAAAGTTCAAAACATTCTAATCATTTTGCTTTTATCTTATATGGGAATTTAATCTGAACTATCAAGAGAATCATAAAAGAGCTCCACTGATTTTCTTGGCTGACATTCAATAACTGTTCAAGTACCAGATAGAAAATATGGAATTCAAAAGCAAATTCCACAAGTTCTTCCTCTAGATTTTTCAAAATTGACAGTTTATGTATTTTAAAAAAAATGCAAAATTGCAAAGTTTGGAAGTTTATGAAGATGTGATGAAGTTGTAAAAATTGTTGCATTTACATATAACACTAACCCATGGTTTAGCATTACAAGGACAAGCCCTGAAAGTCCTGACCATGAAGAAGTTCTGCTTCCATTGTTTTAAAACAGGGCAGTGCAACATTATGTATGAACCCTAAACTGTGGCTTGTCAAAATAAGTCAGCTTTATAAACTATGGTTTTAGCAAACCAGAAAACCATGATCAAGACTAACCATGTTGAAGTGTGATGTTAAGCTGCAGTTAGTCAAAACTGGATAGAAATTAGTATGAACGCCCCACAGCCACAACATTTAAAAAAGGAGTTTGGGATCAGAAAAGGAGGAGTTTGGAGGCACATAGAATCATAGAAAAGTGAAGTTGGAAGGGGCCTACAAGGCCATCAAGTCCAACCCCCTGCTCAATGCAGGAATACAATCAAAGCATATCTGCCAAATGATTATCTAAGGGTTTTTTTTTTAATGCCTCCAGTGTTGGAGCACTCACCAACTCCCGAGGTAACTGGTTCCACTGTCGTACTGCTCTAACAGTTAGGACGTTTTTCCCGATATTCAACCGAAACCTGGCTTCCTTTAACTTAAGCCCATTGTTGCATGTCCTGCACTCTGGGATGATCGAGAACCCATCTTGCCCCTCCTCTGTATGACAGCCTTTCAGATATTTGAAAAGTACTTTCATATCATCCCTCAGTCTTCTTTTCTCAAAGCTAAACATGCCCAATTCTTTCATTCCTCATAAGGCTTGGTCTCCACCCCCCTGATCATAATTTACACAAACTTGTTCTCATCCTCATAACACTAAACCATGGTTTAGCGTTATGTGCAGCTGTAACCAATGACTAATTCAGACATCACCTCAAACCATGATTTGTACTAACATAATGAAGAATCCATACCACAGCTTGAGTTCCATGATGTACAACAGACAGCTTAAAATGTCTTGTCTGTTTTCCCTTTCCCATCTACTCTGTCATAAATTCACTTCCAACTCTAGCATGGAACAGACTTTTTAAGGTAGGACAAGACACATTTATATGGTAAAGCAAATTCTCAGATCAATGTCTTCCAGTGTCTCCCTCTCAGTTTTGCATCCATTTTTTAGATGAAACCAACCACCTATAGTTATTAGTCATTTTGATTTTTTTTAAAGCCTCTCACTGTGATTGGCTGAGCTGCCGTGATGTCAGAGAAGCTAGAAATGTCTCTGCCTGGCAATGTGTCTATATCTGACAAATGGACAGAGGACGTGTGAGGGCTGACAAGAAAAGGGAGGGCTGTGAGAGGGCAGCAGACAAGGCAAGTAACAAAGGACAGAAGATACGACTGGGAAGAAAAGTGGCTTCAACCAAGTAGGATTAGAGTAAGATGACTGGTCTGAAAAGGGGAATATGAGTAAAGAGGAAAGTTGCAGCTAGTCATGAGCTGCTGAAGTAAAGCGGAGCCATGTAGCCAATACAAAACACAAATGTAAGAGTAGGCAATACATTAGACCACTAAAAAGAAAAAATCATCATACAATATGTGAGCTTTCATGGATCAAGATCACTTCATCAGGCTTGTTACTAGCACAAGGAACTTAAAAGTCTAAAAGTTCATGGCAAGACGAATTTTGCCAGGCACGTCTTTCTTAGATATAAGTCAGGAAAGCTGCAGGCTGCGTTAGAGTTGTTGTTTGAAAGTTACAGCTGAGGCAGCTGTGGATTGGGCATCCCACATCCCTTCTTTCAAACAAAGAAGCACAGGCCATGCACAGACACCTTCCCATTTGGCCTTTCTTTGAAACAGACATTTCTCTGCTTGGCCAGGGCAGGAGACCGTTCTTCACATCATAGTTTGTGATAACAAGCCCAAGGTGTTCTTTTAGAACTCTGTTCTTACCTCCGTGACAAATGTTAGCTTAGCAGTGATGTAGCAAAACACTTAAAAAGGTAGCTAGCCACAGATCATTATTTTTTCCCACATGGACAGACCCTGACAGCTCGCACTGACTTTCATAGCAACCCAGCAGTAAAACGGCATCATGATTGCAAAATTTGGTGGTGGGTGTTTTATATCTTTGGGGGGGGGGGTCGGAGGATGTTTTTCTTGGGCAACTATTTTCTGTACTTCAGTTGCGATGCAAGTGAGGAAGAAGAATGCAGAATAAAAACTAACCGATAGTGGAAACCACAGTATTTAAGGGGAGATGTAACTCAATGGGAGAACACAGGTTTTGCATTCAGAGTTCCAGGTTCCATCCCAGGTGTCTTGTAGTGCAGTGGTTAAACTGCAGCACTGCAGCCAAAACTCTGCTCACGACCTAGGTTCAATCCAGGTAGCCGGCTTGAGGTTCAATCAGCTTTCCAGCTCAGGGGGGGGGGACAGCAATGTGTAGCCTGCATAATTAAATTGTAAATCACCCAGAGAGTGCTTTAAGTGCTATAGGGTGGTATATAAGCAGCACATTTTGCTTTGCTTTTGCTTTGTCTTCCAATTGTTTTTTGTTTGCTTGATTTATATGGCCACCCATCACAGAGCACTCTGGGGAACACACAGAAGCAAAGACTGAAATATAAAATGTAAAAATTGAAATAGAATCATTTAACGACAGTAACAGAGAACTAGCACAGAAGGTTTCTTCCTTGTGAAGAATCTAACCAGAAATAGCATCTCTGAATAGAACATAGAACGTTCAGCCACCATCAAGAGGCAGATCTCTTTAAAGCCTGGGTGAATGAAAAGAGTACTACACTTGACTCCAAAGAGACTAAATAGAAGCTACCAGCTGAGCTTATCTCAGGAAGCTATTCTGCAGCCTAGGTGCCCATGCCGAGAAGCCCATGTTCCTAGAAATTGCTCACCTCACGTTACTTTGTGGGCACACATAGGAGAGCCTTTGGAGAGGATCTTAAAGCTTGTAGGTGTGTACGGGGAAGACACACTTCCAAGGCAGCAGGGAGCAGATTATGGGAAAGACTCTGCCTGAGACCCTAGTGCTAAGAGCCCAGGGCCCATCCTTGCCAGAGCTGTAACTAAAACAAAGCAATCAGGCCTTTCTTCCCAGGTCCCCAAAATCAGATGGCACCAAAAAATATTGCTGCTGAAAGAAGGGAAACTTGCCCGTTGTTAATGGAGTCACATCCTTTGCTGCTGGAAGAAGGCAACCCCACCTGCCTCAAACGTGTGCATTGCATCCAGTTCCTTGTCTTCCTGGCAGAACCAACATGGCCGCCATGGACTCGACCCCAGGTGTTTCTCCATCCCCTGTAAGCAAACACCAGCCGTATGAGATCCAGTCGTAGCCATCAAGGCAGAGAAGCCCCAGATACTGAAATGGCTAGAACAGCCTTGGAACCTCTCACCATTTTCACATAAACACACACACACACGCACACACACACACACACTACCACCAGACCATGCCAGGCTGCACCAGCTGCTTTTTTCAAACCTAGAATTGACCAGAAAGGCTATGTTGGGCCTAAAACAGGACTGGTTAGACATACAATTGTATCCCTGGGACCTTCTGGGAGAATAACTGGCACTTTAAGCCAAAACCAGTTTTCCCCATGGAGGGAGGGGGTCACACGAGGGGACTTGCAGCCACAGGCAGTAAACCGTACTGAACCAGTAGGACATGAAGCCTGTTCTAATTTTTTAAAAGAGGCAGCTTCCTGTGTGTAATGGGAATTACTTATTGGAGAAGAAGCTGCTTTGATTCCAGGACCATCATCCTGAACAGAATAAATAGTATATGAGAACAACATAATGACTTACCCAACTAGAAAGTAAGATGGCTCAGTGGGCAAGCCAAGGTAGTTTAAGGCAAGGCTGGTCAGAAGCAGGGCGGACTTGATTTAAATCAAATTGATTTAAGTCACAATTTAAATCACTAGTCAGTAATCGTTTTATTTTTTTAAAGTACCATTTAAAGTTTTGAAAAATCCTATTTAAATTTTAAAAATCATATTTTAAATTTTTTAAATTTAAATCAGGTTGTTGTTTTTGTTTTTTGTTTTTTTTTTTTACTGGCTAATGATTTAAACTGGGCAGAAAACACCCTCACTGGTAGGTTTTTTGATAATTTGTAACAGATCCACAAGTATTTCAATAACAACCAGAACGTGACTTCTCCCACCTAACTTAAGCTGCTGAAATGGAATACCAGGAGTGGATCTTTGTGCTGAAGAACTGTACACTTAGTCCAGTTTTCACATTAGAAACAATTATCTGGCCTTGGTTGGTGGACCGTCTTCTGCTACCCAGAGTAGATCCAACAATCCTGAATTCAGATCAGTCCTAGTCTTGTGAATGTGGGAACGCGGATTGCTATCTCCAATGCGCCATGAAAGCATGTTGAAGGGCGTTGAGCAAACCATGGTCTAACCCCACCTGCTGCTCATGATGCATCTGAAGATTGAACAGGTTGGCATCTTGAACACCAATGCAAGGTCAGAGCTGGCTCCAGCTTTAAGTAAGTTCCTGGCCAAGTGTCTTTGGGTGTACTTCGTTTGTCCTTTGGCCCAGACAGGATTACCTGGTTTGTGGTGTCAGCAAACAGAGTAGCACGGAGCAACTACATCTAGTAGTTAATTTCCCACAATGCCCCCAAAACGACATTCGTTCATGGGAAATTTAAAGGATGGCTAGATGCAGCTGCCTGGTGCTGCTTCGTAGGATGAGCCAAGAAAAGTAAGCATGACAGGTTGGCATAAGCAGCAGGCCCGAGCTCAGAGTGTATCAGCTAACCCGGTTTATGGTGCCAGCTCTACTTAAGTATGCAGATAGGGTAACAACAGTTGATGAATAATTTTTACACACTAGTTGTTATTTTATCTGCTCGATTTCTACCCCAATTCCCCCTCCGCCCCACTGGGACTCAATGTGGTTCACAACAGGATCAAAGACAGACAGACAGGCCAAAAGATGATAACATAAATGCACAACAAAATGAATCCGGATATTGAAACACTGTTGAATTTTTAAGAAACAAGTTTAAAACACATTGCTTCCCAAGTCCAGTACCCATTTGCTAAAAGGCCAATGGCTATAAATCATTCAGTTGCCAAAAGCTGTCCTGAATAAAAAAGGTGTTTGCCCAAAAGAAGAAGGACAACAGGGGCTAGCCTAGCTTCCTTTAGAAAAGAATTTCAGAGCCTGAGAACAACCATAAAGCATTATATGAAAAGTGCTATGCAGATGATAAGTACCTTGAATTGTGCATGCATAGCTGTAGAGTAGTCACTTTCATATACCTGTTTTCCTTCCCTCCTGAATCTCCGTTTGAGATAACTTGCTTCCTCTCTCCTGGCTTTCCAAAGCATGTGTGACTGAGAGACTGGGATACAAACTGAGACATCCTCAGTTTGAAATTCACCTCCACCAGGAACCCTCCTTTTATAGCTTCAGTATATAAGGGGGATATGCATGACGGGGGATAATAATGCTGACTTTACAAATTTATAGTAAGAATTGCTTTTAGCTGCAACCAAAGACTCCTGCGTAAACTTCAGAGTCAGGGAGTAAAGGAATAGATTGATAAATAAGCTGAAAACAAGAATAAAGGCATAATGGAAGATTTAATAAGATTTTTTAAAACTTGTTTATAAATGATTTGGCATTAGCAATTAACAGTAAGGTGGCCAGATTTGCTGATGATATCCAATTGTTCAGGGTGGTAAAAACAAAAACGAACACTGAAAACCTCCAGAAGACATCCAGAAGGATCTATTAATTGGAAGCTGACCAACAACACTTCTGATTTTACCAATACCATCCCCCAGTGCCTTCTCATTGGTGAGCAGGGATTTGAATCCAGGGCTTCTGAGTACAAGTCTGACACTCTGTCAGTACACTGGCTCTCAAATGGAAGTTGCTTTTTCCCAGTTACCTATTCCCTGAGTGTTTCCTTTGCATAAGCTCGGCACGAAAACCACAGTGAAAACGCTAACATTTTAATACAGTAGACAAATAGACATTAAAATAAAAACTGCAGCCCAAAATAGAGGATGTTATGGCACTGGGGAAGGGTTCTGCTTAAGATTCATCTGAACCAGACAAATGGTCTGACTCAGAAAAGCGGCATGCACTAAAATGCACAAAAATACTTCAGTTTCTATTATTACTACCTAGCATTCAGAGAAGTGCCAGCAGTTTGACTGAAGCTCTGCACAGCCAAAGTGACACAGTTCTTGCCTGGAAGGTCTGTAATCCTAGCCTTAGAAAGGCCAGGTGGAGCAGGAGGATAGTGGAAGACTCTTGCAGGGATTTTGAAGAGGCAAGTCGGGTGGGGGTGAAAGAGCAGAGGCGGTCAGAATACAGGGGCTTAAGAAAGCTTTGCTGCAAGAAGCCAAGCTTGAGACAGAAGAGGGAATGAGTGGAATAGAAAGAACGAAGCAAAGCAAAAAAAAAAAAGCATGCTGCAAAAACCTAGACTTAGATGGGGAAGGGAGGGAACACTGTGAAAACAAGAGTCTTCAGGGAGAAGGAAGTCTGTCCTAGAAATGTGAAAATTGCTCAGCCTGCTTGCGTGTTCTTTCTGTACTTCTTTCTTGGTGAGTTACAAGCACCAGAGCCTGGTGACTTCGAATTCATGGTGGTGGGGGAGGAAGACTCTGCTCTGGGTTCGAGTTGGAACTTTACAGGAGCTGTCCAGGTTCTGAACCCCACCCCATAAGCACGTTCATCACTTGGGACAGTTCCTGTCAAGTCCAGACTGAAAAATCAGCCTCCACTCCTTGTGAGACATGGGTCAGGATCCTGTGGTTTAAAGGTGGAACAGATAGGCAACCTCATAAGTTTCCTCCCCACCCATAAGGCTCCCTGTCCTCTTGCCATTCTCATGCTGATCGTGAGACTGGCCATGCAATGGAGTCAGGTGACTGGTTCATCAAGCTCAGGGTTGCTGACACTGATTGGCTGCTGTTCCCCAGAGACAGGGCTTTCTCAGCCCTTTCTAGAGATCCCAGGCATTAAACTTGGGACTTTCTGTGCCCAATGCTCACATCCTATCGTTGAACGATGGTTCTTCCCCAGCAGGAGCAGCAGCAGCAGCTTGGTAGAGGGGCCAGGAAGAATCAAAGTGATGTCATAGTTAGTATCTAGTGTTGGACCGAAACCTCGAGGCTCAAATACCAACTTCTTCCTGAGCTACGAAATACACGGGGCGACCATTGGCCAGTCACTTTCTCTTAGCCAAACCAACCTCCCTCAGAGATTTCCTGTGGGGATAAATTGGGGTAGAGAGGAACTATTCTTGAGCTTACTAGCAGAATACAGTGGAACCTCTACTTAGGAACTTAATCCGTATTGGAATGCTGTTCTTAAGTTGAAACGTTCGTAAGTAGAGGCAAAATTTCCCATAGGAATGCATTGAAAACCATTTAATCCGTTCCGGCTGTTTTTCGTTCTTATCTAGAGGCGCCGTTCACAAGTAGAGGCATTAGTTCCCATAGGAACTAATGCAAAGCCGGTTAATCCGTACTCTACCACTAGGGGGAGAAATATTTTTTTTAACCTAAGATGACCTAAGGTTAAAAAAAGGGCAGGAAAGGTTTTTTTCGGTTCGTAAGTTGGAGCTCCGTTCGCAAGTAGAGGCAAAATTTAGCGAACGGAGCTGTTCGTAAGTTGGATCGTTCGTAGCTAGGGATGTTCGTAAGTAGAGGTTCCACTGTAGCAGGATATAAATGTAACTAACAAACCAGGAAAAGCCTGCCCTGTTTAAGTCCATATAAAGGTTTTTTTAAAGCAGTTCAGGAGATGAGGTATCTGGTTGTGAAACCAGAGGTTGGGAGTTCAATTCCCTACTGTGCCTGGACTCAATGATCCATAGGTCCCTTCCAGCTTTGCAGTTCTAAAATTATGATGATGATGATTTTGCAGAATCTCTTGAAATAGTGACTAGTCAATACCTTAAGTAACTAAAAAGGCAGTTGTACTTAATGGAAGATGCTATCCAGGGAAATTGAAGTGCCCAAGTCTAATTGATTTCAGTGGCACAGGATATTCCTATGAATGTTTACTCAAATGTAGACTCCAGACTTTCAATGGATTCAGAGCAGGGTAGATAAAATCAATGACTTGTTTTTAAAAAAAATCAATTTAAATCACAATTTAATTTTTTAAACATGATTTTTTTTTCATTTAAATCAATTTGATTTAAATCCAATCCACCCTAACTTCAGAGCTCGGAAAAGTTACTTATTTGAACTACAATGAACTGCAGGATAACTCAGTGACTTAGGTCTCTGGCTGTGGAGTCAGAGGTTGGGAGTTCAATTCCCCACTGTGCCTCCTGGACAAGGGTTGGACTCAATGATCCTTCCAGCTCTGCAGTTCAAAGGTTATTATAATTGCCAGAATCTCCTAGCCAGAACACTATGGGAATTGGAATCCAAAAGGAAACATTTCCAGACTCAATTTGGGTTGCTTTGCATTCCTAAAGACCAAATTGGATCGATTTGAGTTTCTAAAGACCCTCTATATGTTTGTGTGAATTGCATTGCATTGCACTGCAGGTGTCCCGTCAGAGACAGAACTTGGGTTTCATGCCACCAGAAATGCAGCATTTTCTCAGAGGGCTGATCTGCCAGGTATCCGAGTTACAGTCACTGAGTGGTGTCTACATGCTGAGTATAGGATGTAACATTTTCTGACTATCCTCAGGTTTGATCAGCTTTCCAGAAGAGACTTATCCCTAATTAATGGCTTTTATGACCGCCTGGCAGTCCGTTCAGCCAGGGAAGTTCTGACGTCTAACCAGGCACAGCTTGAGTCTTCATCGTAATAGCCTTGACATTTTCAGAATCTTTGAAGTCACCTTAGCGTGAGTTTAGATTCCAGCCAGCTAATTGTTCCCATTCATTTCACTGTAGATCTTTCCTACACTGCCCAGTTGTTCAATCTAAGAGGTGCAAGGGCTTTGTGATTCTTCAGGGTTGAGATAAAGCACATTGCAAGCTGCAGGTTCGGGAGAAAGCCTAAGGTGCCCTTAGGAGCCCCCCCTTCGTGTCCCTGCTGCCCACCCACTCACTGAACTGAGTCTTAAGATGTGCAACCATCAGACAAAGAGCATGCAACAGATGTAGGGACTCGCTCTGTCTTTTCACTCTTTCTCCTTGTTGCTCAGATAGGGCAGGTGGAGGAACAATGGCGCCTGTAAGGATGAGAAACAGCAGGGCCCAAGAGATCCAGGGACTGGCAGGGGATCTCCGCTTCATCAGATTCTCAAATGATATCTACTTCTAATGCTAAGCAGGTCTTTTGTAAAGCTAATGAGTCTTAATTACCCATTACTACAGATATAGCACAGGAGATATATTGTTGCTGGGTATATAAATTCTCCTTCTCTGCCTGCTACTGCAGAAATTCCACAGAAGGGAGCAGGGAAACCTGAGGCGGTGGCAGGGATATTGTCATCCTTGCTAACCAGGAAGTCCCAGAGCATCAGCCCTGCAGGCCCTGATTCCGCTACAGCAATGGTTCTCCCTCGCACAGAGTGGCTGAACCGTATGCTTTGGATTCCTTCTCTAGTTTAAGGAAGCACACTACATCCTTGGATTCTAGAAAGCCAACCTTTTCTTATGTATATTACAAACACAATTCTAAACTTCACAACTTTAGCGACAAAGACAGTCCCACAGCTGCATAATACAAAATGTGTGTGTATATTCTGGGTTCCATGTACCAACAGGGCATCAATCAGAAGCTGCTTAAAGAAGCATCCCAGAAAATATCTTTACTCCCAGAGTCAAGGAACATCTACCCATGTCTTCTCCTATACAGCCCAAAACACAACTCTATAAAACCTACTATAACTCCAACAAGCAGAACTTTAAGTTCCTGAAATAAGATACAAACAGGGCACATAATAACACGGCAAAGAATGTTCATTCCCCCCCTGCACACATCACATGAAATTTCATTGACTAATCCTGTTTTTTACAGCCTCGCGTGCTATCTGGAGAAAGTATGACTGAGAGGGATTCTTCTGGGCTAGGGTGACTGTCAATCTTTCCAGCACTGGCCAAATCTTGAAATCTGCCTGATTTCAAAGAGAGCCCCAGCTCTCTACTGAGAGCTTTTCCCCCTCTTTTGAGTCTGTTGAAGTCTATTGTTGAAAGCAGTCATGTTTCTTAGTTTGCTATTTGATCTGTTCACAACTGTAAGTAAAGAAAATGTTGCTTATTCTTCTACTTTCTGACAGAGTGCCACTTAATGAGAAAGGGGGTGGACTACTCTGGAGAACTTGACGCTATTCTGCTCTGTGAACCTCTGCACTACTGCTGAACAGCTAGAGAAATTTAACAAGAAATTCATAATTCTGCAAAAAAAAATCCAAGGTTTTATGGGCCTTAATCCCTGCTTGCTTTGAACAGAAGCCCCATTTCCCCACATCTTCCCCTTCCTGGGTGTGCTGTAGCATTCCAGATGTTTATGTATTGCATCGTTCCTCACCAGCATAGTCAAAGAGACGAAACGCTAGGAGTGACTGTCCAGAAGATCTGATGGGCTATATGTTTCTCACTCCTGATCTAAACTGAAATTTTAGGTACACAGCCCTTTCCTTTAAGATTCCAACCCACTGAGCTAAACTGATTAGTCTTCAGGGGTAACAGAAGTAGCCCAGGGGCATCGCATTGGCTAATGTTTCTCTTTTTATAAGAAGCAGGGCTAAGGTATTCCTCACACACAAACAATTTATTTTGCTACACACCACTAATCCATGGTGGTGCAACCCTGGGCAAACATTTATGCAAAGTTTTTAATTTAAAAAAAAATGCCCCCCCAAACAAAGGAAACCAGCCATATTCCTGCAAATTGGCTGCTCCGAAACCTCTTCGGGGCTTTGCAAATCGGATTGCATTGAAATCTCATAGCAAGGCTGCAGGTTTGGGGGGGGGGGGGTGAGTGTTATCGATTGACGGAGTGTTTTTATTAATAAAAATGGAGAGAGAGAGAGAGAACCTGCTCATTTTGCTAGTTTTCTCAGTCCTAAAAAAAATTAGAAGAGCCAGAATTTGTTTTATTTGCAGGTGAGTATTTCTAAAAATGCTCCTTAGGCAAGAGTTCATGAGCTGATAGCCTTATCCTGGGTCAATTCAGTGGTTCTGTGTAAAATCCACGAATACCGACTATGGCCAGAGGTTGGAAAATTTGGTTTCTTGGACAGTAACTCCCAGAATCTCCAAGACATCATGGTGACCATCCACTCTCATGTCGGTTTTCTTCTTACTGTACATTTATCTTCTTCTAAGCTTCAAACTAGATGATTACAGCTTGCATGTTATTATGGACAGAGCTCCTTGGAATGATAAAACACCTTGTGTGCCTCACTCCATAGTCTTCAGTTTAGCTTGCTTCTGTTTTGTGTTTGGTCATCTGGAGTCAGGAGTATTTGTGAGTCGGGCTCTGTTTTTAAGAATTGTGTGCTTGGAAGGAAAGCATAAAAGGAAGATATAAGCATTTCCCTTGCCATCTTATAGGTGTTATATTATGTTCTTTCATTCTTTTTGGGGGGAAGCATATCTGTACCAAAGTTTTTCAACAGATTCTGGAAGCTGTACTCCAAAGAAGAAACATTTTTCGAGCAAACAGTAGATGCCTCACTTTTCTGGCAGATGTTATTCCCAGGCCATCCGTTTAATACTCTTAAAGTGCAGATGCCAGGTTCACAAAAGTGCTGCTGGATCAGACAAAAGATTGATATGGTCCTGTTTTCAACAGGGGCTGAAGAGAAGCCCAGAACATGAGAGCCATAAACCTTTCCTACTTGTGTCGCCCAGCAGCTGGCATTCATGCTGACTCAGAACCTCATGGCTTTTAGCGACCATGAATAGAAGTCATTGTTTTCCCATCCATCTTTAACCTCAGGCTGTCTACCACAGAAGATCTGAGACAAACACCTCTGTGTGAAAAACCAAGGCTGGCCCTATCATCAGGCAGAAACCACTGGTCCTTGTATCCACAGCTGTAAGTAGCATCTAATTCCAGGAGGTTTCAGTGCCAAAACCTAAGACCAGAGAGGGGCAGTGTGATATAGGGTTTCCTCGTGATATCCAAGAGTCGTCTGCTTTCTGCTGAGGTTGTCTTTACATGCAGCCCTATCTACGGCAAACATCTGTGGGGAGTTTTCCAGGTTGCCTGTGGCTACATGAACTTGTGGTAGATGCACCTACTAGCACATGTGACTTTCTTTTCCCCAGGCCTCGGTCTGCGGTTACAAGGTTGTAGGCTTATAACCTGAATCACAATGCGGGTTTTCCATTCCCAGTCTTGGTTCAAAACACATGATGGGTGCAGGCACCCCCTGCATTGCTTTCCTTGTCTGTGTTCTTTTCTTTTTTTAAAATAGAGTGCTAATGTTAGCACGTTCCATATGCGCTGTCTCCGACGCATTTTTTTGTATCACCTGGCAGGACAAAGTTCCAAATAGAGTAGTCCTAGAACAAGCTGGAATTTTTAGCATGTATACATTACTGAAACAGCGACGTCTACGTTGGCTCGGGCATGTCGTGAGAATGGCTGATGGTCGGATTCCAAAAGATCTCCTGTATGGAGAATTAGTGCAGGGAAATCGCCCCAGAGGGAGACCACAGCTGCGATACAAGGATATCTGCAACTGGGATCTGGAGGCCTTAGGAATGGACCTCAACAGATGGGAAACCTTGACATCTGAGCATTCAGCCTGGAGGCAGGCAGTGCATCATGGCCTCTCCCACTTTGAAGAGACACTTGTCCAGCAGGCTGAGGCAAAGAGGCAGTCCCGAACCCAGCCAAATCAGGGAGCTGGGCAGGGGACAGATTGTATTTGTCTTTAGTGTGGAAGGGATTGTCACTCTCGAATTGGCCTTCTCAGCCACAGTAGTCGCTGTTCCAAGTCCTCCATACAGAGCACGATACCATAGTCTCTCGAGACTGAAGGATGCCTAATCAAACCAAATCAAATCAAGCTAATGTTAAAAAAAAAAAAACTCTCTTGAGGCCAGTGAGTCCGGGGTCCAAATGGGTATCGGTAGAATTGGATATCCAGCCTTTACAACTTTCTTACACACACAAATCGATCTTTTTCCCCTTCCAGCATCACTTACCCTGAGATTTGTTTTTCCTCCTGGTAACCCAGGAAAGCATTGGAGCTCCTTGAGACCTTCGCTGCCACCTTGAGACTGGCAATCCCAGCTCTATCCCCTCCTGCATATTGCAATGTGGGAAGGAGGTGCTGGTGATTTCTTTATTGGGGGGCGGGGCACATTTTCAGAAAGAAATCATTTGTTTATGAAGTCTTTATGAAAAGGTTTAAAAAAAACATGTCCTTCATCAGAAGATACCAAGTTCGTTAAGAATAAGAACAAGCTGTTAAGTCAACTCAGACTTGTGGTGACCCTTTTCAGGATTGTCCAGGTAGAGGGTACTCAGAAGTGGTTTACCATTCCCTTCTTCGGGGGGTGTCCTGGGACTGTGCAGCTTGTCCAAGGCCACCACTGGCTGGTTCTACTCACAGGAGGCACAGTGGGGAATCAAACTCCCAACCTCTGGCTCTGCAGCCAGATACCTAAACCACTGAGTTCTTTCAGTTGGCCCAAGTTGATATATAGAACGAGAGCTTTAAAAGTGCACGAAACTCACAAAATATCATTAAAAACACTGAATGTCATCACAAAAGAGATCAACAGGCAATAGAATGTGCATGGACAGATTTAATATTTGTCTAAGACCAATAGATAGAACAAGAAGTCACATGAGGCAGATTATTTTGGTTGCAATGAAAAGGCAGAAAGTTGTTAGAGATTTAAGTTATCACTGCTGCTGTTTTCTGAGATGCTTCGCACCTCAACATGGATGATTGGGGCCACCATTTGCTTCTGCACCTGTGGAGCAGAATGCATTAGGCTATCTCCACGTCCTGGTGAAAAGGTAGCTCTTTGCAATACCTAAATTAGAGGACAATCCTAAATTACCCAGATGACCAATGGCCAGCCAAGCTGACACCAGGCCCACTGAAAGTGTGATGAATCCAAACCAACCTCACCCCTGGATTTAGGGTGTTGAAACTTATTCACAATTAAAGATGGGCATGAATGAGGAAAACAGTGGTTTGTGATGGTTCATGGTTCATCGCTATTCACAGACCAGGAACGTTCACAACCTTTCCAACAAAACAAACCGTTTCATGATTTGTGCAATTTGGGACTTCTGGGAATGGTAAAACAGCCCCTGCATGAGTCAGAGATGGCAAACTTGCAGCAAATCTTCAGCTGACTCTTCTCCATATCCCTGCCAAGATTGGAGAAGATTGGATTTGAGATGTCCAAACTATAGCCTTCTAAAGTAGGTTCCCCCAGGAAAGCGCTCTTTACCAGCTGGCTAAAGAGCAATTTCCTCAGGGGACCTGCTTTGCAGGAGCTATAACTCACACATCCCAAATCTAGTCTTTGCCAAATTTGTAGGAGGTGTAGAGGAGAGTCGTCCCAAGAGTCTGTCCAAGTTTGGCGAAGATTGGATTTGGGACATTCGAGTTCTCGCCCCCATATCAATCCCCAAAGCCAATAATAGTTCAGCATTTCGTCTCATTTTGGGCAGGCGTGTTTTCCTGAAGCATCTCGAAATTAACGACAAAATGGCCCAATCCATGGTGGTTTTTGCTTCATGGTTCATTTCATGCCCATCTATATACATAACAACCCTCACCTTGACTTTTGCACCAGCATTCTGGCAGTTTCCTTGGGCTGGAGGAGGTTTGGAGATGGTGTAACACAGCGATTCTGTCACTGCACTTCTGTCCTACCTTCCTTTTGGCTCTTCTGCCGGCAGATCTGAGCCAGCACAGTACTTGTGCCACTGGATTGCCTTTTTGGCAGATCTCTGAGAGGGTTCTGCTAGCAGAAAGGGCTTATTCCTACAGCAGGCACATCTTTGAGGTCCGACTGCACTTTTAGCAGGATAAAGGAAGGAATCTAATAAACCTCCGTAGGAAGAATGTGTCAAAGCTTAGTCAATGTTCAAAAAACGCTTGGTCTCCAGTATTCACCTGCTGCTTCTTAAGGCAATGCTGTGTGTAGAGCAGTGGTCCCCAACCTTGGGCCTCCAGATGTTCTTGGACTACCACTCCCAGAAGTCTTCACCACCACCTCTGCTGGCCAGGATTTCTGGGAGTTGAAGTCCAAGAACATCTGGAGGCCCAAGGTTGGGGACCACTGGTGTAGAGAACAGGCGTCCAAGCCAGAAAATGAAGAGAAGTCAGCCCTAAGATACATTTGTATTTACATAATTGTGTGCAGCTGAGATACAAGGCCTGTGATGGAGATTCAGTCGGAGATTTTTGTGGCAGGGGAGATGAGGATGGAGTCTTGCATTGATTGGCTGAAATGTCCTGATGTCACAGAGGAAAGGGGCAGGTGGGAAGAACTCCGGAAAGGTGGACAAAAAGGGGCAGAAGCCCTAAAATAAACACGGAAGAATTATGTTTTATCCAGTGTTTACTGAATACCATACCGTGAAATTGTCTTCCCAGTCTACCTTGCATGTTTCTTCCACCCTGATGATCTCATTTTCCTTTATGGTAGGGTGTGTACAGTATATTGCAGACAGAAAATGTATTTTCTTGTCCTGTGTCCGTAGTTGGCAATGAAAGTGTCAAGGTGAATCTTGCTGCTTATGGCCAAAAGCAAAATTGGTTCTCATCCTATTGATCCAGGAAAACTGGAACAAAGCCATGGTGTCTTTCATTTTCTTCTACAGTAATGGATTGGTGATATCCATCATCTGTCAAAAAACCATATTCAAGATTAAAGTGTATATTTCAGCTTCAATTACTGGCATGCCAAAATGTGAGCGAATTGCCTGGACGCTCCTGTCCCTTGGTCCAGATGAGGGGCAAGATATACATGGGGTGTATCAAGCCTGCTTTGATCCGCAGATCATTCACCAGGAGGTAGACCACCTGTTAGTGCCATGTGCCCAGGCTGCAACCCATTTGTCTGCTTTGCCCTTCTGAAAAAGCCCCAATCCAACCAACTGGCTGTTGAGGAAAAGGGGCTGGATTAAATGCCCACCATATTTTCTTCCTCACCCCCTAAAAAAATTGATCATCAACAGAATTTTGACTTTAAAGCATGGGTGGACAGCCATCAACAGTTTGAGGAGCACTCCTCTCCCATTTTGGACAAGCGCGAGGCATGAATGTGCCATTTTTAAAAAAAGAAGGAAACAGATTATTTGACCCCACTCAAAAAAAAAAGATCTGAGGTCAAAAAAAGACTTAAAATGAAGAATTGTACACCATAGAGGTTTTTGGGCAGGAGGTGTGATTCTCTATCTGAGGGGCAATTTTTTAGCATATGGGAGCTTCACTGGGTCATATGAAGTTTCCACCTCTGCTTTAAAGGCTGAACTGTAACATCCTCATCTCCTTATCCCTGGCCAGGCCTTTCCCAAGATATTTTGCTGCTCAGAGCAGGACAAAATGGTGACCCCCTCTCCCTTAAGCCTACAAATGCTCAGCGGTATTGCTGTTGTATTTTAATTCCACAGCATTAAGAACCCAGCAACCTCCACCACAAGGAGAGCTTTAGAGGGTCACAACCAGCCTTCGGACATGCATCCCCCCCCCCCAAGAGAGACAGATGTCTGGGGGGAGATGTGCCTCTGTTACCCCTAACATCTGCAGCCTCATTCTGCCTAACGGTAGGGCCGGCCCTTTCCTATAGTCTGATTCATACCTGTACATTTATGCTTGGGCTTCTGGAGAGAGTGTAGAATTTCACACCTTCAAAAAGAGAAGCTTTTTCATTTGAAGTGTAACAAGGGCTCCCCACACCGAACCACAACCTGAAAAGCTACATATATGCCAAGGGTTTCTGAAATGCTGCAAAAATTGAATCTCTTTTCTCTCTCTCTCTCTTTTTTTCCCCCCTCCAGGTACAGAACCTATTTATGCTACAGATCCCATCCTCTGTTCGTTCCTGTTAATGTTACATAAGCTTGTACACTTATTATTAAATCACTGATGGACTTTTTTACCCAGTAAATCCTCAGCCAAACAGAAAGGAATCTATTTAAAACAAAATGTCGGGGGGGAGGAAAGGAAAGGAACCCTCGGCAACCAGTGGAATCTTTAAAATGGACAGAAGAGAGAAAGATTGGAAAAGAAGCATGATGACATTCTACGGGGGAGGGATAAAGCATATTTTTGGGGACATTACACAAAGATCAGCCACCTGAAATAATGCATCTAGTTCCAGATTCTATGGTATTAATGCCGTATTCTACACAAGGTAGCTTTTATTTCTCTCTCTTTTTTTTCCAGTTTTTTTCCCCCCTTTGGAAAACCTTTCCTTCAACAATTAATTTTGCACGAACTGTTGAGCAGTTGCTTTTATGATGAAATGTAAAGACATGGGGAGGGCAAAGTTCTTCTAAAGAAGAGCACTATTTTTAGTAGATTATTGTGGTTAGACTTTTTGTTATTATTATTATTATTGCTATTATTTCCTTTCCCCGCCCCCCTTCCCCATCCTCTCTCTTTTTAAATTAAATTATTTCTTTTGGAAACATTGATTTTAAAACAAAGGCACATCTTACCATAATGGATATTCACTGTCGATAATATTTATTTTTAAATAAAAAAAGATTGGAAACAAGGTAAGACATTTGTTTATAAACCGTATTGTATATTGCTGAATAACAGTTGAATAAAAAAAGAGATTTTGAAATAATGTTCGTGCAGCGAGATGTAAAATGGCATATTTTTGCACTGCGAGGTTGGCTGTGCTGTAGCCAGAAACTTTCTTAGAGGCTTTTTTTTTTCTTAATAAGGCTAAACACAGACAGATTTACCCACAGGAAAACAGGAAACTATCCTATTCTCAAAACATGAGGGGAAAAAAATTCCTTTGGGGATCACTGTTCCAGGAATTCATTTGTTAAACGGCCATGCTGGCTGGATCTCAGGGAGTCCGTCTGAAAAAGTAACTTCATGAAGTGTTGTACTAAATCAGATCCTTGATCCACCTAGCCTCATATTGACAAAATTAGAGGGGGGGGGGGGGTAAAGAAAAACCAGGGGAAAAAATATTGTGGTACTTTTTCTCCTTATCCCGCCCTTTTCCTTTCCTTTCCTTCTCCCCCCCCCCAAACATTCTGCCAATTTTGCCAACATTCTTAGACAGACTATTACAAGCACTTCCTTGAAAATTCATATTGTTGACACTGACTGGCAGCAGCTCTCTAGGACTTTAGTCAGGAATCTGGAGATGCCAGGGATTGAACCAATGTCTTTCTGCATCCAAAGCCTGTGGTCTACCAATGAGCTACGTATGTCCCTTCTCTTAAGATCTCTGCCTTTCACCTTTTAGGCCTTGTGTACTTTTCCACCCTCTTCCAGCTGAAGGAGTAATTGCCACTGATCATTATTCTAACCACAACCAATGGTAATATATGGTCCACTTTGCTGAAAGCTACTACTGACTGAGTAGCAGGACTGCTAAGGTAGGGGGGAAACCAATCTTTTGCTTGACCAAGTTGCCAGGCAGAGGAAGAGGTACAGAGATATTGATGTTGCCTGATTACCAGTGATCAAGATGGCGAAAACATCAGTGACCCACTATGGACACCGTCGGCCATCTGCACAATATGACATTAGCTGCCAAACCTGTGCTACACCACATGGCCTTCAACTGTAAAACCGGTTTGCAGAACTGGCATTTCCAATTGTTTCTAATCTGTCTTTAATTTTCAAATCTCTTTTATTGGAGGTGAGTCAAGGAGACTCTGTGGTCAGGAGAGTGATTAAGAAATACAGCAAAGAGTCTCATGGCATCATAAAGACTTAACAGGTCTTAAGCAGTTGTGATCGGTGTGTTGCAGTCCATGAACACTTATGCCAAATAAAACTTGTTAACCTTTCAGATGTTACAAGACTCTTTGTTGTTCTTGCTGCAGCAGAATAACGCAGCCACCGCACTAGAAATTTTAACAAATAGTTTTGACAGATTGGAAGGAGAGATGAGTGGGTAGACAGATGGGTGAGTTGGGGTGACAGGCTTCTTTTGCTGATGCCACAGTGTTGGGCAGTGGTAGCTTCCAGTGTCCTGCATGTTGACCCATCCAGTTCATAACCATAATCAAGAGCCTATGCACACACCAACTAAATTCAATTATTTGTTTCAGTTCTAGTAGACCCACTGGATAAATGGGTCTTGTTAACTCAACTGCTGATAAAATCAGTCTACCGTAGTTGAGACTAACAATTGGATTTCACCCACAGCTCTTGAATGAGCAGTCTTTCCTATTCCCTTAGGTTCAAATGAAAGACAATCTTTTTCCATTTGAAAAGAACATACTGTAGTTATTCCTTCTGGAAATGAAGCCATTCTGTGTGGTACATATTTCCATTTGAGGATCAGATCCAGCATCTGATTACAGTGTGCCATCTTTTCTGCTGCAGTGATACATAGTGAGAGAATGCAATACTCCGAACCAAAAGGAGCATAAACAACTGCAACCTGCTTATTCTATGGGAATTCAGCAGGCCTGCTCCAGTTGTTCCCAGGTTCCTAGAGAACTGCTTTGATATGAAGTTGGAAAGCAGTGGGCCAGGCAGAGCCAGTAAACCACTCCAGGGACCAGTGACTTTTTACCCTCCTGGATCTGGAGTGACAACTAGAGGGACCCATAAGATCTCTGAGGAAACTGCTTATAACCGATTCCAGCTAGATGTAGCTTGCCCTCCATTTAGAATATCTGGGGCACAAGAGCAGTCATCAGGACTCGTCTTACCATACGCTGAAATTGGTGCAGCTTTTCAAATGAAGAGTGTCAAGCTGCAAATCAAACAGCCAAGTTTCAGAACCACAGAGAGCTCCCTAGGGTCCAGGATCTCAACTTCTAAAGAAGTGATTTCCACATTTTCAGCGTTGTGCCTCCCTTTTTAAGAAAATCTCCCACCTCATTGGCTTTCCTTTGCCACCATCCAACTCCTATTTTATGGCAACAACAATTCAATTTGTAATTTAAAATTCAAAGTCTACCAAAGATCTTAATAAGCACAAATAATTTTTCTGAAGAATTCTAGGAAAGATATCTGTCACAAAAAGTTGCTTAAGCCAGACCTGGGCAAAGTGCGGCCCGAGGGCCACATACGGCCCGCGAGCTGCTCCTGTCCGGCCCGCCGGACATCAAAACCATTTATAGCTTTTTGTCTAAAGTTGATCAGTTGCTTATCTTTAACATACTGCAAAAAAACTCTTTAGTATTTGTGAAGATTAACAAGTTTAAAATAAAAACAATCATAACATCACTGTTTCATTTTATTTTTAAGTAAAGTTGGTTCGGCCCCTGAACACAGTTCAGATTTTTCATGTGGCCCCCTATAGAAATTAATTGCCCACCCCTGGTAAGCTGATTTAAAAAAAAAAATCCTTTATGAAAATGGCTCTCTACTCCCACCCTGTGTATCTTTATATTCCCTCACGGTGGCATGCCCCTAGTTTAGGAACCAATATTGTCAAGGTGTAGGTTCACTGGTCTAGAGATGACTGAAGTTCTGTATCAGAATTGGATGGAATGAATCTCTCCAGATGCTGTTGGACTACAACTTCCATCAGTCCAGTAGCCTATGGAAATTGCATTCCAACAACTTCTGGAGAGCCAGACTTTGTCTATAGAGAGATACATGGAAGAAGTTTACAGATTTACAGATCTGGTTTACAGTATTACTATGAAAGGTGCACTCTTAGATGTTTGAAATGCCTCCTGTCTTTCCTGGATATAGGGCTGCGGATGAGTCAGGGGAACAACTACCCGAGTCCAAACAGACAGTCTAGAATATATCCTCCATACCTAAAGAGGGGACCACACTGTCTCCTGGGATTTTTCCTCCACAGAAGCCTCACACAGAGTCACCTCTTTGATGGCTTCCTTCTGGAGAGGTTACATTGCCTCTGTCTTTGAAGCTCTTCTCTGATCAAGTGAAGTCAAAATCTTGGGCAGAGCAAATTGAGATTTATATAGCAGGTTTTAGGGCACAAGGAATGGCATGCAATGGTGAGCCATATGATGATGGTGGTGGTGATGATATGATGAAAACAGTGATGGGGATGATGATGACCAGCACCAACACGGAGGAGGATACCATTTGGAATGTCTCCTTTTCGCTCAAAATTGTCTTGGACCATCTCTAATACTATTTTTCCACAGCTGCTAGCTTTCAGCCTTCCTACAAGGAACCTGCCTGCTTAATATTTGATTGTTGCATGCCAGGAGTGGAATGAAAGACTCTTAGCAGACTCAAGCAGTAGCTTGAATATCAGAAACAGTGGGGTTTTTTGTTCCTTTGTTAAAAGCACCTGGGTGATTCCAACCCTGTATGTAGTGCTTTTCAAAAGGTTGTATTTGAAACCAACATGATACTCACCCAGCAAAAAGCACCTTTCTCTCTCTCAGTTTCTCCCTCATATTCCCTGACAAAGCACTTAATTAAGGACTCATTAAGGTTTGCTGCCATACCCCAGGTGTCTGCCCTTGCAGACAAAGTGATCGGAGGGTGGCAGTATTCGAAGGACTGGCTCTTACAAAAGAAGAAGGCAACTCATGGTCAAAGAATCAATGGATTCATACTATGAACTGAAGCCTCCGGTAAGAGCACATGTAAGAACTGGGAAGCTGTCTCAGACCTTCTGTCATTCCAGCTCTGTCTACTCTCTGGAAATGGGTGGCCCAGGCCACTGCTGCAGGAAAGGTCACCAGAAGGAGGCCAGAATGACATTTTTCTTCTCTGTGGTTAATTCTTTTTAGCTCGCCATCTGATTTCAATCGCCATCAAAAAATGGTGCTTGGAATTTGTATTCTTGGTTCAGCAGCAGTGCAAGTTACAGTGGGAGCAGGAGAACAAGGGCAGGAAGGCTCAGACCACTAGAAAGACCTGCTAAAGATTGTGTCCCTTTTTGCATTGTATGTCACATTATACCCCTCAAGGGCAGATCTAATAGGAAGGTAATTAAACTTAAGTTTAAGGGGCCCTAACCCTGGAGGGGCCCAGAAATGACTTTAGTCTACATTGCTTGAAAATGTTGAGTCTACTGTATGAGAAGAGTTTTTTTTAAAAAAAAAACTAGTAAAAACACTACCGTGTGATTCACTGCAAAATAATAGTTAAAATAAAAATTAAAAGGTTATTAAAGTAGAATGTAGGTTAACCATAATGAAATTTTTATTGACACCAGTGACTTTAACATGTGAGATAATCTAGAACAGCAACGTTGATCAAAATCTGAGATGTAGTAGTTACACTTTTTAAAAACCATTGTAGTGATCTGTTGTGGAACAACCTCGTTGAAGAAGATAACAGGGGTGACCCAGACCTCATTGCTGGTTGCAAGGGGCCCCCATAACAGTTCAAGCTTCAGGGCCCCCCAAAAAATGTAGGCCCACTACTGATGCTCCTTGTGAACTCACTTTCTTGCTTCCTATAAGAATGGATGACACGCGTTTGTTTCTATCGGGAATAACACAAATAAAAGAGAGGAGTCTGGGGATAGAACAAGGGTGGTATATCTGGGTCCATTGCCCTGCGGTGGGAGATGATTTGGAGGGCACCAGCTTAAATAAGGTGATACTCTAAATTTCTGTGCAGCTGCAGCCAAGATTTGTGAAGGAAGGGCTTTTTATAATTAGTTTTAGTTAACAACAGCAACTGTTCTAAGAGGGGGTGGGACATTCAGTGCTAATTATGGCACTAGGAGATACTTACTGCAGTTATTTTATTTTTGTGTTTTTAGGGGGATAGTCATTCAGGTCCTTGGAATAATATATTTTATGTATTTATGGTTTATTTGTATTTTGGATATTGGTCATTGACCGTAATAAAGTTTATTTTATCTGTCTATCGCTAAATGGTACAGGCTGCCAATTTGCTTCTGAATTTAAGGCTACATTTTACATTACAGATGGCTGGTTGTTAGAAGATGAAATTTGTTCCAATAATAACAGCTACATGCTGCCCGGTCAATGAAAACACACAGTATGGCAATTCTGTCCAGGGTTTTCTAGGAACAAAAGTACTCAGAAATGGTTCACCATTCCCTTTTTCTAGGGGCACTCTGAGAAAATGCAGCTTGCCCAAAGCTACACAGGCTGGTTCTTCTTCCGGGAGACACAGCAGGGAATCGAACTCCCACCCACCTAATCAGAAGGAAGAGCCGTGTGCAGTTAGATTCTGCATTAGGTCCTTTCACAGCCAAGCTGTACAAGTGTTGCAAAAATTAACCATTTGAACACCTTGGTAGGCCAACTCCAATGACCTACGAGGTGGGAGAAAAAGAGAACACCCAGGACAAAAGGACTTCTTATTATTTAATTATTTATTCTGCAGAATAAAGAATACAGATGGATTAACACCCAAGTAATATGTCTCGAGTTGACAGATGTGTGTTAGCGTTTATATACTGTGCTATTCATGTATCACTGGCCTCATCTGCGTTCCTCATCTGACTGGTATAGTTGACCTCTGTCTTATGCTTCGGCTTCTCTATTTGCTATTTCATCTTTAACCTTTCCTGTGTCACCCTGTCCTTGTTTTCCTTCATTCTTTTAACAACACACTCAATACAGGCGTTCATCCGAGGGACAGGGCGATTCCGTGCATTGCGGGCACAAACAGCAAAGAGAATCCGTCTCCCCATCACATGTCCAGAGAAGTCATAGGAGAAGAGTTCATCTGAGCAATGGCTTAAACGTGACAAAAGGGAAGAAGACACTCTCCCCTGTACACTTACCGAGCTCTATGGCACAGGAGGGCACCCTGGTACAAAGCTGGGAAATGTGGTCTTCTGGGACTTCAACGCCCATAATCCCTAAGCCAAGGCCTTGGTGGCTGACAAAAGCTGAGAGCTATTTTCTTTTTCTTTTTTTCTTTTCTTTTCTTAAGCCATGGAGCTTAGAAAAATTACCTTTTGGGATAAGAATCCCAGAACCACTAGGATACCCAGCCAGCGAGGCCACGTTTGACATGTCCCAAAAAGCATCTTTCTCCATGCTCTAGAGATCCACTGCAACACTTAACAACAAACGGAGCAAATGTTTACCAAACTACAAAAGACAAAAACAAGGACTACTTCCCTTCGCAGTTAGGATTGGTATAAAAGTGGCATAAAACCTGGGGGGGGGAATCTATCATATTACCTTCAAAAATCCCATAGAATGACCTTTAAAAACAACTTGAAACTAACTAGGAAATATTGCTCCTTACACCTTAAAAGTAACTTCATATTATTCCTTTTTATATTAATTTTACTCTAACTTTTGTAACTATTCCTTATCCACTAAGTAGCTACTCATCACTCGCCTGTAACTTGTCAAGCTCTGAGAAAGAGGATTTCCCATTCTCTTCTTCTGGGGGCATCCCGGGATGGTGCAGCTTGCCCACGGGCACACAGGCCAGCTATCCTCCCTGGGGGCCCATTGGTGAATCAAACTCTGCAGCCAGGCACCCAACTCACTGAGCTATCCAGCCAGCTTCAGTACTGTTCACTTGCATGGAGATGGGTATAAACACGCTGGGCTTCTGCTCAAGATGGGTAGAAATATTGGTGGAGGCACTACACCCTTGAGCTCTCCAGAGAAGATTTTGAAAGAAATTAGTTCCCCGACACCCCTTTCCTCCCAAAATCCAATTTTGTCCTTCCAAATTACCAGCTCCGGAGAAACACGGATTCAGTCCACATCTTCCGAGTGAGTCACATGCCTGGAGTTGAATAAATTGCCCTTGACTCCCCCTTTTCCCTCCAAGTTTACTCTCTATATTTTAGTCACAGAATCAATTATCTGCATAAGGGTTTGACATCAATTAAAGGCTTTGTGTGTATGTGCTGGGAAACTATATGTAATAATCAAGAGGTGCCTCCCCACCCCCCCATTCCCCAGCTGCCGCCTTTAATCACATTAAATGAGCAAGAGGAAAGGGGGCATGAATTCGAAGCAGGGGGAAGGAACAGGGGGATCATGCTTTTTAATCAACAATGAAATTGGAATTCAACTGACTGATGTCGAGAAAGAGAATGTGAGGTATGGAGGGGAAAAAAGAAATGCAGAAAAGGGCTAAAAACGGCACACTGAGAGAAGGTTCAAGGAAAAACTGCAGCAAGAAGTTCCCCAGGTGGAATCCTCTGCATCTTCCATTGGAAGGGTCAGGTAGCCCGTGATGGGAAGGTGCATCTCACTAAAACCTTGGCAATTAGTGCCAGCTAGACAAGACAATACTGGGCTGAAGGAAGGGATAGGTTAGTTAAGCACAAAGCATGCTGGCAGTTGAAAAAAGGAAGAAGCGTGGCACAGCAATAGCACACCTGTTTTGGACACTGAAGGTCCTGGGTTCGAATACCTGGCTTCTCTAGTTAAAAAGATCAGGTAGAGGGAGACGTCTCTGCCTCAGACATGGTGATCCTTTGCCAGTCCAAATTAATATACTGGGACAAGCGGGCAAACCATTTTACCTTCTAAGGGGCAGCTTGCTCTCTTTTTGCCACGACCTTTTAGAGATTACCCTGAATCAACTAAAATTACACATAGCCAGAATCCCATCGCATGCACACAGCAGTGAAAATCAAAGAACATGCATAGCTGCGAGACGTTATCACTAGTTAAGAAGTCAAGGCTTCAGTTTCTCAGTGTGCACCAATCGTGGGACTGGGCAAGCGATGAGAAATACAGGCATCAGCTTCTGAACCTGCAGAAATCCGTAACACTGCTTTTTGTGTTTCGACTCAAGCCAGCACACGTAAGTCATAGACAGGGATGGGGACTGGAGTCGCAGGACTTGCTCTCAAGTTGGACGTCAGTTGTACCTGTGACTCAACTCAGACTCGACTCCGTTTTTTTTCAAAGACTCGGACTTAACTCAAAAAGCCTGTTTTTAATAGAGACTTGGACTTGGGACTCGGGACTTGGTACCGAAGGTTCGGGCTCGGACTTGGGACTCAGACCCAAAGACTTGCCAACATCCCTAGTAATAGAATTCTGGCCACTAAGGAACCAAATTCCCTTGTGAAGCTGAGGACTGAAACATCGGAAAGGTCATGTCCTATTTTCCTTTTCATTGCTCGTCCTTAACTTGCCTTCGCCCATTCACCTTGATGCAAGAGATGTCCCGAGGTGTTCCTTTTGCCCCCTCTAAATTCTTGGAGGTTTCTTTTCTGATTCAACAGGAGCATGTAGAAAGGAGCCCTACTGCACCTGCCGTGCTATGACCAACACACAACAACAACAACAAGGAGCAAAGACATGGATATTCACTGCCTTGTATAGAGTTTTCTAAGGAGCTGATCTTCTCGCACTCAAGCCATCCTCTTTAGGACTGCCAAAGGCATAAAAACAAAGAGTGACCATTGGTGGATGACAATCAGAAACCTGGCCAAGTTACTTTCCCTCACCAAAAAAACTATTCATGAAAGGAGCATCCAGTCCTAACACTGCATGCTGCAAAACATCCTAGGAAAAGTGGCTCCATGCCTCAATGAAGACACAGCATGGCCTAATTGATACAAACATATGTAAGAGCATTTGAAGAGCAACACTGGATGAAATAAAAACCACGTTCTGTTTGCTCAGTGGCCAGCCAGTTACCTAGGAGAAGCCCACAAGGAGTGTGTGAATTCCACTGTACACTTTAGCTCATGCTCCTCTGCAGCAGGTACACAATGGCACACTGCCTCTGGCTCCGGACAGGGTATACATCCACTATGATAGACCTATCCTATATGAGTTTGTCTCATTGCTTTTTCAAGCAGTCAAAGCTGGACAAAACTGCTACATCCTGTACCAGTGATTTCCACAGTTTACCTCTGTGCTGTGTAGAGAAGCATTGCTTTTAATCTACCCTGAATCTCTTACAACTCAGCTTCAGTGGAAGACCTCAAGTTCTAGAATTATGACCGGGTGAGACAAGCTTTGCCCATTTACTTTTTCCACACAAAGCATAATTTTATGCTTCACGATCATGGGCACTTTCTTTTTTCCTCAGCTAAACAACACCAAACATTGTGATCTTCTCTCATTGAAGAGTTATCATTTTGGTTGCTCTTCTCTGCACCTTTTCCATGGAGCCTGAAACACTGGTTGAAATCCAGTAGTAAGTCATAACTAGAGTCAGCCCATTGAATCAACAGAACTTCTGGAAAAGTTGGCTTACTAACTCCCCACTGATTCAGTGGGCCTAATCTGATTGCAACTTACAACTGGATTTCAGCCATTGTTTTTAAAACATGATACACTGTCACCACTGTTTTACAAAAATAACAAACACCTTATTGTAGCTCACCTAGACAGTGGTCCCCAACCTTGGGCCTCCAGATGTTCTTGGACTTCAACTCCCAGAAATCCTGGCCAGCAGAGGTGGTGGTAAAGGCTTCTGGGAGTTGCAGTCCAAGAACATCTGGAGGCCCAAGGTTGGGGACCATTGACCTAGGAGGCAAGCCTAAACTGGAAGGCTTTGAGGTGTAGCTAGGCCCAGCTCTGCCTAACTTCCTGTTCAGAAAGGAAGCTTCCAGATAGCACTGGAGCAAGAACAGGAAGCTTGGGTGAAGCTAAGCCTAGCTAGGTCTCAAAATCTCCCAGTTTAGCCTTTTCTATAGTCTCTCGAGACTGAAGGATGCCTACACAGGCTTTTCTACCAGATAAGACAGTACTGGTTTAATTTGGCTTTTTCCAAGATCTTTACACTGTGGGACTGGAACAACAGTGGCCAGTCCTCCATGTATGGAACAGACTCCCAAATGCACCGATCTGTACATATGTCCAAAAATATTCACACGTGTATACAACGGGGGTGTTGTTGTACAGGACCCTGAGGATGCAAAAGCCTAGGAACACAGCTCCACAAGAACAGCGCAGTCGATATTCTAGAGCACAGTATTGCTTGCCTCTGCTAGTGTGTGAATTGGATCTCAGTCAGCTGAAACTGGTATTTTGCTGGAGGAAATGTTTTTCCTCCTTAAAACATTGTCTGCTTCCTTTAATTTTATTTACACATGCACACACTTTGAGAATGCTTCTTCTTTTTGACTGCATGTGCTTGCAAAGGGCAAAGGAGAGGCACATCCCTTCTGCCTTGTCTTCTTTTAAATCAAAAGAACCTTGGGGCAAATTTTGCTCTTTCAGAAGATCCCATGGACCTTGCGGTGCAGGCTGTCATGGTACATTAGGAACGGATCCTGTGCACTATGCAGGCAGCTTTACAAGGGCTTTGTGTTTTTGGAGGATTTCTTCCACTCCCCTTCAGCCGGCTCACCTTAAATTCAGAGGGCCTTTCAGAAACAACAACATGGGTTAGCGGAAGCCATGACATGCAAGGTCAAATGAAGGCACCAGTTGGGCATCAGGGGTGGTTTCTAGCTCGTAGGGGCAACATGTGACAGAACAGGTCACCAACTTCAGCAATCTCACAGCAGGCAACATTAGATTAAAGGATGGGGCAGACAGCACAGCATCCGGTCGTTCGATGGCTGTGCGCATTGAAAGCAGATGATGTCAACGCCTTAGCCTCTACATCTGTTTCTTAAATTATGTCCTGCACAATCCAAAACACTATTATTGACGTGGCTCAGAGCATGTGGTGCTTAAGCTAAAGCGTTTCTTTAATGTAGTTTGTGTAAACCCTGCCAATGAAGCAATGCATCACTACACAAAATAGAAAAAGGGTGGGGGGGGGTTGTACAAAAGAGAAAGCAGAAGGCCAAAACATGGCAAACTTTGAAACAACTGCTATAGAAATCGAAATGCAGCGCAGCTCATCAAAGTGGGGAAGACTTTGAGCAGGTAAACTTTGTGCCTGCTCCATTCACCCTGCCAGGTATACACCACATAGACATGCATGTTCAAACCCACTGTTCTCCCTTCTCAGTATGTTTTTCTTTAAACTGAGCTGATAGCCTTCCAAAGAGAGGCTGTGTTTAAATAAATGAGTGCTCTCCTTCAGACAAAGTATAATCCTCTGTAACATAGACTATGTGGCCTCCTGAAATGTAATAGGGTGGTCACCTGTCCTGATGAGTGCCAGAAACTTGGGGAGGGTCTTCCACATATTTTTTAAAAAATCAAAGGTGATGGGCCTTTAAGACGAAGATCAACAGGGTAAAAGAAAGATCACCATAACACCATAAGCCCACCAATCTCACCTGATTTTGGAAGCTAAGTAATTGGTTAGGAATATCTGGTCAGTCATTGGAGGAGAGACCACCAGGGAATACCAGAATTCTCCATGTAAGGTGAGGAAAAAATTCTGCCTGAAAGATCTAGAGATCTCCTGCCAGTCACAGTTGGCAGCACTTGGCTGAAGTGACTAAGAAATAAGTTTTTGTTTGTTTGTCTGTTTGTTTGTTTTTACCCTGCCTTTCTCCTTAAAAGAACCCAATGTGACTGATCCAACCTAAGACAGCTTCCCGTCTCCCTCAGTGCAGCAAAACTAGCTTTTTATATGAATGTAAGTGAAAGAATATGCATTATCATCTGAATTCAGAGCAGGCAATTTAAGATTGGGTGGCCTTCTCCCACACACCCCAACTCACCAGGGGCAATCCTGATCCATATCAAGAAATTAGGAGCAGGTCTTTTCTCATGTTAGCAGCTCTTAATTGCCCATTGAGGACCAAGCACTCTGAAATATTTGCATTACTATAACAAAGTATGAGCACACTGTTGCTGGAAAAATTCACTGCTCTCCCAGCTACTGTGATGACTGTAGCTAAATTCAGGGAGAACAGGGAAGCCTGGAAAGGTGGTTGCAGGTGGTGTCCTAGTCCATGATACTATGAATGTTCTCAGGGACATGACCCTGCAGTCCCTGGTTCCACTACACCAATGGTCCCCAACCTTGGGCCTCCAGATGTTCTTGGACTGCAACTCCCAGAAGCCTTTACCACCACCTCTGCTGGCCAGGATTTATGGGAGTTGAAGTCCAAAAACATCTGGAGGCCCAAGGTTGGGGACCACTGCACTACACCACCGGCTGGGAAGCAGCAGCCACTCTGAATTGACTTTCCCACAACGTTCTTGATGTAGCACTGCTACAGGTCATTACAGAAAAGTACAAGGGCATCTCTCAGGCACCAGGAACAAATCAAGGCTATGGGGAGGGCGGGGAATGATAAGGCAACAAAGCCCATTCCATAGTCAGTTTTCCTGGAGTACTGGGTTCTGGAGAGTGACATTCATGGACAGAAGGCCCGGTTCTTCTAAGAAAAGTATAAAATTCTTAAACTACATGTTCCACTGGCATAAATATAAATATTAGCCCTGTACGCAACCATAAACGGTGTTTGTACAGACATGGGAAATGTGTAGCCCTCCAGATGTTATGGGACTCTTGGCTATACAGACTAGGGCCAGAGTCCAGCAGCAGCTGGAGGTCTCACATGTTCCCCAGTTATGGCTTCGTCTTTGATTTAATTTAACAATTAATGATACACCATCAAGTCAATTCTGACATGGCAATGCTTGCCACAGTTTCCTAGGTATAAAGTACTCAGAAGTTATTTATCAGTCCCTTCTTCCGGAGGGGGGGGGGGGGAGTCTTGGATTGTGCACCTTGCTCAAGGATCACACGGACTGCCTTTTTTCCCAGTAGGCACACTGGGGGATCGAACTCCCGACCTCTGGTTCCACAGCCAGATACGCAACCCGCTGAGCGATGCAACCAGCTGAGTGTTGGATTTAATGGCCTCTTTTAATGCCTCTGCTTTTCCATCATTGTGACATAGTTTAAGAATCTGGTCAGAACAATTTGAAAAAGGAAGTAGTGGAGGGGGGTGGGAGGGGAAGGGAGAGAAAGAGTCTGCTCTTATAAAAGATAAAAGTCTCTTTTTAACATAAAAATGTCAGGATCAGACTCTGTTGGAAACTGGTAAACAAGGAAGGATAGTTTGCCGGAAGTTTGTAGGTCAAAAAAAAAAAAAAAAGATGGTGTGCCGTACAAGCTGTATCCATTGCATCTTAACTATACAATATATTACAGGCTCAAGGAGAGGTTGGCTAAGTTCATTTTTCATTATCCCAGAAATCCAGGCAGTTATTATTGCAAGTCCCCTAGTACTTTTATTTAATAAAAAAAGGAGTGGAAAATTTTGATGGGATCAAAAATGTTAATATCTTAATTAATGCTTTTAGCCAAGACAGATTGGCACAGCATAACTGTGAGAATATTAATTCAGAAATTGTAACATGCCAATTTGAAGTCATAAGACTGCCCCACCCCCACCCCTCAGCAGGGTAAAAAGTAATGGATGGCTTCAGCTAATCTACAGCATAATCCTATACTTGTCTACCCAGAGGTGAATGTCATTGGTCTCAGTAGGGCTTACTCCCAGGTGAGTGGAGGTAGAGTCACAATCGTAAGCACCTCCACATCCCATTGAATTCAAAAGTATTGTGACCGGCCAGATTTGGGTTTCGGTTTTTCGGCAAGGAATCAGGCATAGACGCAACAGCTGAACCAAAGGTCCGATTTTATTTTAAAGAGCAAACAGCAAGAAAGGTCAGCTGGGACTTCCCTTAAAAGCAGAGAAGATCCCGAACATATAGTGTACATACATTTCATAATGATACAGACAAAGAGCCATAAAATGCTATGATTCTATTGGTCAATTGTACCCCAACTTTGGATCCAGTCCCTCATTGGGTAATTGATGCCAACTACGCTAATCTATTGGTTACATGTAGATATGCATATTGTGCCCCCATCTCTCCTTGACCCGGGCCCTAGATGTGCCTGAAAGTCTGGGGACAAGAGTATCCATTTCCCTTATCTATTTGTATGTTTATGTGTTTTCTTCCTGGGCCCTGATATATGGCCTTCAATAATGTGAATCACTTGTGAATGTTACTTGCTCGCTTCCTCCTACAAGCATTCCAATGGTGGGCCATCTGTTACATCAGATGGCCCACCATAGGAATAGACAAAGGTGGATAGACAAAGAAGAAGAGTTACATGGTTATTCTATGTCAGCCATAAATACTTTTGAGCTGGGTGTGAATGTTTCAGGGTTAGGTCTTTCTGAGGCCTGGTCTTTCTCTCAATGTACTGTCAGTTCTAAAATGTAGTTTCATCTTTTCTCGGTATCAGTATAATCTGGCATGCGGTTAATTCTCTTTTATTGAAATCAGTGTGTACTGCTTAGTGTGTACACCCCCTCTTTGTGGCCTTCATAGATCTTACAAAGGCCTTTGACTTGGTTAGCAGGGACGGCCTTTTTAAAATACTTCCCAAGATTGGATGCCCACCTCGACTCCTTAACATCATCAGGTCCTTTCATGAGGAAATGAAGGGCACTGTAGTTTTTGATGGCTCAACATCAGATCCCTTTGACATCTGAAGCGGAGTGAAACAGGGCTGTATCCTCGCACCAACCCTGTTTGGGATCTTTTCTGCTGTCATGCTGAAGCACACCTTTGGAACTGCAACAGAAGGTGTCTATCTCCGGACTAGATCAGATGGAAACCTCTTTAATCTCTCTAGATTGAGAGTGAAGACCAAAGTCCAGCTGAAATGCATATGGGACTTCCTCTTCGCCGATGATGCAGCTGTTGTTGCCCACTCTGCTGAAGACCTTCAACAACTCATGAATCACTTTAGCAAGACCTGCCAAGACTTTGGATTAACAATCAGCCTGAAGAAAACACAAGTCATGGGCCAGGGCGTGGACTCACCTCCCTCTATTACCATCTCCACACAAGAACTGGAGGTTGTTCATGACTTTGTGTACCTTGGCTCAATGATCTCTGACACTCTCTCCCTAGATGTCAAGCTGGATAAACGCATTAACAAAGCAGCTACCATGTTCTCTAGACTCACAAAGAGAGTATGGCTTAATAAGAAGCTGACGGCATATACCAAGATCCAGGTCTATAGAGCCTGTGTCCTGAGCACACTCCTGTACTGCAGTGAGTCCTGGACCCTTTGTGCACGGCAGGAGACGAAGCTGAACACGTTCCATATGCGCTGTCTCCGACGCATTTTTTGTATCACCTGGCAAGACAAAGTTCCAAATAGGGTAGCCCTAGAACGAGCTGAAATTTTTAGCATGTATACATTACTGAAACAGCGACGTCTACGTTGGCTTGGGCATGTCGTGAGAATGGCTGACAGTCGGATTCCAAAAGATCTCCTGTATGGAGAATTAGTGCAGGGAAATCGCCCCAGAGGGAGACCACAGCTGCGATACAAGGAGATCTGCAAGCGGGATCTGAAGATCTTAGGAATGGACCTTAACAGATGGGAAACCTTGACATCTGAGCGTTCAGCCTGGAGGCAGGCGGTGCATCATGGCCTCTCCCATTTTGAAGAGACACTTGTCCAGTAGGCCGAGGCAAAGAGGCAGTCCCAAAACCAGCAAAATCAGGGAGCTGGGTTGTATTTGTCTTCAGTGTGGAAGGGATTGTCACTCTCGAATTGGCCTTCTCAGCCACACTAGATGCTGTTCCAAGTCCTCCATACAGAGCAAGTTACCATAGACTCTCGAGACTCAAGGATGACTAATCTATCTTAGTGTATGCTGCTTATATACCGCCCCATAGTGCTTAAAGCACTCTCTGGGCCGTATGCAGTTCAGTTATGCAGGCAACACATTGTACACTCCCCCCCCCAACACACCTCCAGTGAGCTGGGTACTCAATTTACCGACCTCGGAAAGATGGAAGGCTAAGTGAACCTCCAGCTGGCTATCTGGGATTGAACCTGGGTCATGAGCAGAATTTTGGCTGCAGTGCTGCAGTTTAACCACCGTGCCACGAATCTCCTACCTCAGTGAGCCTCTATATCATTTGATTGTATGCCTATCAGCCACACACTGGAGAGAGCTGGCCACTTAGACTTTGGCTGAAAAGAGGGAAGTGTGTCACCAAAAAAGGGGGGCAAACGGTTATCTAAAATTATACATGCTAATGTATAGGTATGGATGCAAATTTAGAAATAACTAATGCCATTAAAAGAGAAATAAGAGCCAGTGTGTTTTAGTGGATAGAGTGACAGATAGCTCTGTGGTTTAAGTATCTGGGTGTGAAGTCAGAGGTTGGGAGTTCAATTCCCCACTGGGCCTCCCTGATAGGGGATGGACTGGATGATCCCTAGGGTCCTTTCCAGATCTGCAGTTCAGATGATAATGATGATGATGACTCAGAAGACCGTGGTTCAAATCCTTGCTCGGTCATGAACACTCACTGGGGGAAAGCTGACACTGGTAAAACCACTCTTTAAATATCACACATACCTCAGGGTCATCATAAGTTGACTCTGGTGCAACCTGATGGTACATAACATAACACATATACACAAAGAGAATGATGAGGCATGTGATCATAGTGGAGAATACGGTGGCTCGGTCATTTGCACAGCTGCAGAGGTTGCTATCAAGTGCTTCTCTGCACCTTCAAAGCCCCCTGCTCTTCCTGCTTATGGTTCTTTTACATTTTAACTAGATTCAGATTAGATTGTGCTGCAAATGGAGGACTGTCTTCTATACATTAAGGAGTGTGGCCAGCCTAGGGCTTACAGTGCATACTTGAGCACTAAAACTTTGCAACATCCTGCTTGGAGCATATGAGTAAATGCAAACCATGGAGGGAAAACTTTTTGAGACTGCAGCTACCAAAATTCCCTAGGCAACATAGTCACTGGCCATGTCCATTTTGGGATACTTGAGATGGCTGTCCCAAAAAAGTAACTTTTCCCATTTCTCTTTGGCTCAAAACTTAATGGGATTACAGTCCACATTCTAGATTACCCAGGGATGAGTGTTCTGTGTGAAACTCTTCACTTACTTCAGAACATGGTATGTTGGAGCTACTGCATATGGGGGAACCTCATACTTCTTCCCCTGAATGGGGCCTGTGACGTACACCCAGTGTCCTTTGTTTATTTTTCCTTAAACACAAGTCCACCTTCTGGATGCTTGTCCTCACTTCTCGCTGCCACCAGGTATTATTCCCTTAATACCAAATAGATCATAGACAAGTGCTGTCAATTCAACAGATTTATTGATTTTATAAATGTCATGAAAATCACAGGAGTAAATCACAGATGTTTAGGCTTATTTATTAAATATCATTAGCTTTCACTTTGGGGTTTGTTTGTTTTTATTCACTGTTATAATATCCTTTGACTATATATATTCTTTCTTAACTTTCTCAATACAATCAATCTCCTAACTCTCTCTTCAATTCCTTATCTCCAAAACCACTTTTCTACAACTCCCTTCCTAACTGTCTCTCTAACTCTTGACCAACTGTCCTATCTCCTGCTTAACTGAAAACCTAACTCCTGGCTAACTGCCATCCTAACTACTCTTATATTCTTGGTTCCGCCTTCCTGCTCAACCATTGGCTACTGCATCAGTGTTCCATTGTGATGGACAGGTGTGGTTTCTGGCCTGTCCGTCACAGGGCCCTTGGTGTCCACCCCCAAATTTCTGATAACACAGCTGCTCACTTTCCTAGGGCACCTGGCAACCTAAGGAGTGATGCCTAATTCGGACCGTGTCTCTCAGCTACAGCGCTTCTAATCAGGGCTGTCATCCAGTTAAAGAATTCTTCATTGATTAATCCATGTGTACTCTCATCAGCTAATTGCTAAGACTGCAGTCCAAGTCACACAGAGATGAATGTCCAGGTGCTGCACCTTCTAGAACTGGGATAGTTTCATTTTTTGGACAAGAAACCCAAGAATCCTGCAGCCACTGTGGCTAGTCAGATGCCAACTAGAACAGGAGCCATGCTGCATGGGGAATTCTAGGCGTTCTGGTTTTTAAAACCCCAACTTTTCTGAAGCTCTCATTTTGATTTGTCAGTTTTGGGGACTAATTGGCTAAAACAGTTGCCAAACACTGCAACCCTTCTCTTAATTATTGCCAGACCAACAGCATAATCAGGGCCTTTGCTGTATGTTGCAGCTTTGAGTCTTACTCATCCTGACCCTGGATGGTTCCCAACGCATGTACTGCAGGGGATGTTATTCCCCTCTGTTCCAACACTTCAGTTCAGATTAGAGAGGATTGTAGATGAACGGTACTTAGTGGATTCTGCCCACGGTATGTTTGTCTCAATTTGAAGTCAGACAGAGTATTAACCAGGCTGGGCAAACATCCAGGACAATCGATGCCTGTTGTGGCTACTGATCACCCTGTTGGAATGATGGGAGGCCAGAAGTTCTCTGGAGAGGTGGATGTTGTAGGGTGCTGGAAATATGCCAACAAACATCCTACAAAAATGCTTGGCCTGGGCTTCAGAAAGCCTCACCTCCTATATTTCCAACACCCAGTTCTATTTGCCATTAGATATGCAGCCCAGACAGGACCATCCAGTATAAAAGAACTATATTATCCACCATTAATTCTCGAAGGAGGACTATAAGTGCATTTGGGGGTTTCCTCAAGAAAACTGAGGAAGCAATGAGATTATTGGAAATGCAAACAAATACTAGGGAGAACTAAAGAGGGAAACCCACTCAAAAAAAAAAAAAAAAAAGGCTGGACGGCTGCACTAACCGGAACCTACCTGATCTCATCTGACCTGAGAAGCTAATATTGGATGGAAGACCACCAAAGCATACCAATGATCTCCAGGCAGAGGTAGGAGTGATCTTACCTGTGGAAAATAAATTAGGACTTGGAAGAAACGGTCTCAGGTGTTCATGAAAACTGATCCAGTAATTTAAAGAGAAACAGTTTTGTTAAATGGACCAGTTGCAAATAATTTCACTACTTCTGCAGCATGTTACTGTGATAGTAAGTCCCATTAAACTTAATGGGACTTACATTGGATGAGACCTACACAGGATTGCACAGTAAACTTATGATTCACTCCATCCTAAGCAAAATGCCACGGGATTCTTTTTATACTTTTCATTCTGGTTTCAAATATAACATCTTTGAGTTCTTCTGCAAAAAATTTAAACAAAAAACATCCAAAGCTTTGTTCAGTTTTAAAAATAGGGTAATATGGAATGCCATGCTGTGACTTTAGATTTTTAACATGACTATTTCTATCAGTGCCCTTTGTGTGAAGCCTTCTTTGAACAAAATGATCTACCAGTGGAACAAGCCACTTGCCTTGCAAGCATTTTTGTAACTATTCAACCTTTGTAGCCTTCTGTAAGTGGCAACGAAGGCAGCCATTTTTTAAAATGGGGACCACCATTTTGAATTTTCCAAGATTGAGAACCGATCGGAAAAAAACAAAATGGCAGCTCTCCTCCAATTCTCTTGCACCTGAAAGCATTTCTTCTTAACCACCCTGCTCAAATAAAATAACCAGTTATTTAACATAGCCAAAACGAAACAGCTGGTTTCAAAATGAGTGGAATGCCTGGGACGTGTCCCTGGTTTATTCAGCATAGGCTGGCATAGTTTTATTGTCGACTCAGTGTGAGGCAGATATTATATCACTGTGTCAGCTGTCTGTAAAACAAATACTGGAAGTCTGGATCCGGGAGACCTAGGAACAGCCGTTGCCAACCCACGTCTGCATGTTTACTCTGAAAGAGCCTTCACAGATGACAACACTTCAAAATTTCTCACAAGTATATGCACTGCAAATCAACCTTTTTCAATGCATCCATTCACTCACTCATTCCACCCTCAAAAGTGTTAGCCTGTTCTCTTGCAACCTGACCTCCCTCACAGGCTCGTTGTGAGGCTCAGTTGCTAAAAGGAGCATTGTACACCACAATGAGCTCACTGGAAGAAAGTGGAACTATAACCAGGGCGGACTGATTTAAATCAAATTTAAAGCATGATTTAATTTTTTTTTTCAAAATTGGATTTGTTTGACAATCTAAATTTAAAAATGGTTAAATTGTAATTTAAATCAATTTGATTTTAATAAATCATTGATTTTTATCCATCCTGACTGTAATGGTAACAATAAATGTGAATAAGGGTGTAATTCTAACGAGCCAAGATGGCTGAGAGCTGAATGAGCTGACCCTATGCCAGCAGTTGTTGTTGTTTAGTCGTTAAGTCGTGTCCGACTCTTCGTGACCCCATGGACCAGAGCACGCCAGGCCCTCCTGTCTTCCACTGCCTCCTGGAGTTGGGTCAAATTCATGTTGGTAGCTTCAGTGACACTGTCCAACCATGTCATCCTCTGTCGTCCCCTTCTCCTCTTGCCTTCACATTTTCCCAACATCAGGGTCTTTTCCAGGGAGTCTTCTCTTCTCATGAGATGGCCAAAGTCTTGGAGCTTCAGCTTCAGGATCTGTCCTTCCAGTGAGCACTCAGGGTTGATTTCCTTTAGAATGGATAGGTTTGTTCTCCTTGCAGTCCAGGGGACTCTCAAGAGTCTCCTCCAGCACCACAATTCAAAAGCACCAATTCTTCGGCGGTCAGCCTTCTTTATGGTCCAGCTCTCACTTCCATACATCGCTACTGGAAAAACCATAGCTTTGACTATGCGGACCTTTGTCGGCAAGGTGATGTCTCTGCTTTTTAAGATGCTGTCTAGGTTTGTCATCGCTTTCCTCCCAAGAAGCAGGTGTCTTTTAATTTTGTGGCTGCTGTCACCATCTGCAGTGATCATGGACCCCAAGAAAGTAAAATCTGTCACTGCCTCCATATCTTCCCCTTCTATTTGCCAGGAGGTGATGGAACCAGTGGCCATGATCTTAGTTTTTTTGATGTCGAGCTTCAGACCATTTTTTGCGCTCTCCTCTTTCACCCTCATTAAGAGGTTCTTTAATTCCTCCTCACTTTCTGCCATCAGAGTGGTATCATCTGCATATCTGAGGTTGTTGATATTTCTTCCGGCAATCTTAATTCCGGTTTGGGATTCATCCAGTCCAGCCTTTCGCATGATGTATTCTGCATATAAGTTAAATAAGCAGGGGGACAATATACAGCCTTGTCGTACTCCTTTCCCAATTTTGAACCAATCAGTTGTTCCATATCCAGTTCTAACTGTTGCTTCCTGTCCCATGTATAGATTTCTCAGGAGATAGATAAGGTGGTCAGGCACTCCCATTTCTTTAAGAACTTGCCATAGTTTGCTGTGGTCCACACAGTCAAAGGCTTTTGCATAGTCAATGAAGCAGAAGTAGATGTTTTTCTGGAACTCTCTGGCTTTCTCCATAATCCAGCGCATGTTAGCAATTTGGTCTCTAGTTAGCAATTTGGTCTCTAGACAGCCAGCAGAGGCTATGCTAAATCCAAACCTCTCCCAGCCTCAGGATGTTGGAAATTGCTTAGGGCTACCCTGACCCTAACCTAACTTTGTTTCGGCACAATGGCTGTGAGTTCAGGCTGAGAAGGGTCTGGACACAGCTCCTTCTCTTTCCCACCCCTTTTAGGGCTCTTCTGCCAGCTGACCACAGCAGGGCAGCAGTTCTGCCAACAGATCAGAGATCAGACAGCATGAAAGGGTAGTGCTGGCCCAAAGGTAGTTTTACAAGAGGTTTCCGATTTGTCCAAACTCACTACAGCCACTGTACCTGTGAGTTTGCATTGCCTTGTAACTAATAAATAAATTAATGAATCCCTTCTGTTTCATCACTTTTCCGCACAACAGTCCAAAACATGTCAACTGTGACACTTCCACAACAAAAACGGCCAGGGGCTCTCTCTTTTCCAGAAAGGATGTGTCAACACAGTCATAAAAACGTGCATGGGTGATTCCAGCAAGTTTCGGGATCATTACCCTGTGATAATTTAAAACCTCACCACAGCAGTGCAGTGCCAGGAAGAGTGGAGCTCACTCTCCTGCTGCCACAAAAAGGCCATGTGTTTCACATCGCACATCTCACTCTATTCGGTAATCATCTGCTCTTGCTGCTGCCTCTGGCATTTGCAAAGTCGGAGAGGGAAAACAGTCATCTGATTTGTTGCTTACAATAGAAAAGCCAATTAAATCATGAAACCAGGAGCCCCAGCACTGTTTACCTGGACACCGCACAGCGTTCAACAGCTGCGTGTGGGAAGGGGGAATTCAATAAAACCTGATATTTGAAATCAGTTCACTCCCTGAAGTAGACTTTTTGAGATCCTGTTGTTTGCAACCACCTCCTGTTCATGAAATAGCTCAAAAATAAATAAATAAACCATGAGTACATGACAAAAGATGGTGCAAGACTAAGGTGTTTGCTTTCTATGGGCCATCAATATAAGGTGAACATGCAGCCAGACTTCTGGCTTCAACTTCTACTGAAGCCAGCCACATTCAGTAGAGGACAGGATGGTTCCAGTTTAATAATAATGTCCAGTTCAACAACTGAATGATTCCAGAGTTCTGAAGTCTGGCCACTCCTGCAGTAGACTGTGTACACTGGACCTTCTATTAAGCAGAGTTGGATGGTCACTAAAGGACAGGCACCTCAGGCCATGGATGCAATTCCTCACTCCTCATGTTCTTGTGCAAGATAATAAGTAACATCTACCTTTTTCCTCTTTAGCAGCAAAACATCAAGATTGTTTGCATGTGGGATCATTTATTGCACAAAACACAACCGTTGCCTTCTTGCACGAAAGGCTGAAGCAGTAGATAGGCTGCTTGTGTCTTTTGGATCAATCAGACATGTCTTCCATGTTTTCTGTGTATGTGTGGTCAGTGTCGCGAAAAGAAGAGACTATAGTTTTGCACGGGGATATTTTGTGGACAATGCAAAAAAATCAACAAAAAATGCTCATTGTCTTGTTCTCATGCAGGAGGTGAGAACTCTCACAGGGGTTGGTAATTTCTTATCCGAGTGTCTTGATGTGTATAGATGGTCTGCCTCATCAGAAACAAATGTTTTAAGAATTTTTCCCATCCTTATGTCACTGGGAAGTGACAACACATTGTTGGAGAAGATAACTGAAGCCATGCAGCCTACCCCGCACTACAACTCCCATCCTGCAAGAGGAGTGGAAGACAGCATCTCATCACAGGTGCTGAAGAAAATTCAATTGCCAGTGTGGTTCACTCCTGCACACTGAATGGGAGGGAATGCATGTTGGGCTTTGCCTCCAGCAGCAAAACATCTTGAGATGCTCCTGCCTGGGGCTTGTACAAACTGTACATGCACAGAGGCTTGACAGGTGCAAATGCTGCAAAAAGCCTATAAGCTCACTCTTTGTATTTCTGGAAGGGGGCTCCACTATCGTTGTGAACATGCATAGGTCAGTGCGTTGTCGAGTTAGATCAAATTGTGCAACCATTTTCTTTTCTAGAAGATACTTTTCCTCTTAACAGTACTTATAGATGAGAAGATCCCACCGCAGTACTCCTTCCCCTTTGTTCAGCGTATTGTTCAATTTTGCTAACTTGAAAACCACCTGCCCCCAAATCTCACCTAATCAGATGAGCAAGATTGGGCTGAGCGAGTATTTGGGTGGGGGACGGCCAGGCTGCTGGCTTCAACTTCAGTGGGACAGTGAGTCTTCCCTGGGCTTTGGTCCAAACACTACAGGAGCCCCCACTAGTGGCCAGAAATGCAAGGGATCTCCAGGCAGGTCTAGGAAAGAAACTTGCTTGAGCGTTGACAGATGAGCCAATCTCCTGTTCTGCTCTGTTTTCCTACATCCTTATTCTGTCAATGACACTCCTGTTCTTCCTATCTTAGCAAGAAGAATGCTACCCACAAAAAAATCAACATCTTATCCCCATCTCTTAAACGTATTCCATTTCACTATCAGGAGCACAGGGAGCAATAAGTCTGAAAGTGATGCTTTATGCTTGTCTCAAAAGGATCTTGATTTAATCATGCAAGTTATGTTAGCGCTGTTTAGATTTTCTTGAGATTCAACCAACCCAACATAAACTGTGGGACTCCCACGACCGATTCCCACTGGTAAATCATTTACAGTGCTCATTCCCACCTAATTGGGGTTCAATGAAGTGGGTAATTCAAATGCTGTGGAGCTTGAGGATCTAAAGAAAGATTTAAGTACCCTTAAAAACCAGCAAGCAGGGGAGAAAAATCCCTCCTATCAATTGAGATTGTGTGTGGTTCACTTACGTCATGAGTGCTACAACAAATGACACTGGTGGTGAGGAGGACTGTGTGCTACGTCACACTGAGAGGGTGCTCAACCCTTGCAATGGCACAAAGGCTTACTTTCCCGCTGTGCTTTTCCACACTGAGGCTCAAACCTGACAAGATAATCAGCTCCACATTTAGAAACAGTGTTTCCTACCGTTATTAAAATGAGTCTGATTGTCCCAGCACAAACATTTCTCATCTCAGCATTTTGCAATTCACCTGGCTTTGTTTGATAAACCTGGGCTTCATTTCCAAGTCTAAATGGACAAGCACAAAGCTCAGAGGGAATCAGGTCTCCAGGAGGAAAATTTGCTGCCAGCTTTGAATAAGCTTACCCATATCTGTAGTTTGAATGGCACTGCGCTGTGCACCACTACACTAAGGACAGCTGTCCAGAAAGAAATAAAGAAGAAAAAGACAAGTGGGCTAGTGTGGCCATGCCAAGGGTATGCTCAGACCCAATGCTGATCCTGGCTATAAGCATGCTAGCTAGCTGAATAACTCAATGACTTGGGCACTTGCTGTGGAGCCAGATGTTGGGGTTCCAATTCCCCACTGTGACTCCTGAGAGAACATCCAGACCATGTGGCCTTGGGCAAGCTACACAGTCCCAGAGCACCCATGAAGGAGGGACTGATGAGCTACTTCTGAATACTATGTACCTACAAAACCCTGAAAAGCATGGTCATCAGTTCAATTGACTTGATAGCTGTGAAGGGGTTGCTTCGAGTGCCCCCAGTAGGCCATCTGGCCCTGCCCCACAAGTCCAGGGGAGCCCAGGAGACTTGCTGTCTCCTGGGCCCCTAGCCGGCAGGGATGGGACACCACAGGTGGAGGAAAGGCCACCGCCAGATGCTGGAGATGGCACAATGGCAGGAGTAAGGAGGTGGAGTTGCAAGGCTCAGGATCATCAGGGCTGTTCTCGTCAACCAGGCTGGATGAAGGGGAAAGGTGGGAGGAGGCAGTCAAGCATTGGGGCCCCGTCTTCTGCAGCCTCTATGGAGATGAAAGCAGGGATCGAGGACAGGGGGGGCCATCTCATCCTGCCCAGCCTGTTCGGCCAAGGAAGGGGTTGGGGACCTGAGGGTCTGGTGACACAGCCCCCAGCTAATCCAGTGCCAGCCCAGGCTTGATGTCCTCACCACCTGACAGGAGCCCCAGCACCTACCTTGGAAGAGCAACACTGCAGACCCCTGTTCCCATCACCCAACTTTATCAGCCCTCCCTAAAAGGACCGTGTTATGGATCAGGACTGATACTTCCTGCCCATTTCTACAGACTTGGACTTTCAGGGCCCCCGGTGAACTCAACTTGGGCCCCAGACTGATTTACTGTGCCCAGGGGGTTAGTGCCAGAAACTCAATCCCCCAGGGGCATAGGAGGGAGGGACAGTATGGGGCTGACTCTGTTCCTTTAATAAAAGCTGCCATGAATGACAAAACCAGGCTGGAACCCTTGGAATTTTTGGCAAGGGACTCCTCGGTCGCCAGGCCACTGGGAGGGGGGTACCAGTGGGACACACATTGGCACATGGTTATGATGTTGTGATCCTAAGCTAGAGATACAAGGATGTAGGAAATAGGAATTCATGTGCTTTTGTTGTTTTCAGTGTGTATTGCAATGTGTAAGGTCTGTAGGTAGCTAAAACCTTTTTTTTTTTTTAGGGTCAACTACAATGGTGTGAAAACTTTTGAATTCTACAGAACTCTTCACTGAGCTAGGTAGCTTTAAAATATATATATCTATAGGGCTGGAGAATGGAACTCCAAATATTTGGCTGGATGTTTCCAGCCAAGAGATCTGCACTTAAGACAGTCTCAAAAGGAAGAGTGCAGGCTTCAGGGGTCAAAGGTAGACATGCAGGTGTCACATGATACCTAGCAGTGCCTGCTAAGATGAAATTAAGATGATAGGTGGCTGCCTCTGGACACTCTGCTGGTAGCTCCAACACGTGCTTCTTGTTATATCTAAGTCTCAGGGGTGGTCTGTAACTTCACAGCCCAGATCTGATATTACTCCAGGAAAGGACAAGCTATATGTGATATTCATGATGTTCGTCTTCAGGATCAGCTCACAAACACAGCTTCCAGATGTGCTAATTTAAACTTAACTGCGACCACAATTATTGCTTAAATTTACAAGTGCTAATTACTGCATATGTATGCGTTTGCAAAATCTAGGACACTCAGAAGAAACATGAGTTCAGTGGACATTTGTTGGTTTACTACTTCTTCTCCCTCCTTTCTTACCAGACATTCAAAGCACCTTGGCTATCGTGACTCTGGAATGCACAATACTGTGTGAATGAATGAGCTTTATTATGGACACTGACCAGCAGGTATATCCAATGTAACTATAACACATAATACAATGAAAAGTAGCGTAAGGTAGCAATAATAATACCACATTTTCACTACTATTGTGACTCTGGATGCACAATGTTGTGTTGTATCTAAAACATTCAGCAAGAGGCTCTTCTCCTTTCTACAATTCTTTTTACAATTCTTTTACTCAATCAAAGTATTCTTGCTTCCTCCCTGTGTTTTATGATTTCTTGGTTTTATTCATTCTCCTTAGTAGTTCTTCAATGGTCACCTTCTTGATCCAATCAATCCTTAACATTCTGCAATAAATCCATATTTCAAGTAGCTCTCTCACTTTTTTTTTTAACTGTAGCTTATGTTAAAGTCCATGAATCCTTGCCATAAACTAAAATTGAGAATGCATAATATCACACAGTGTGCAGTTATTTCTTAATGAAGAATAGTGAGGCCTTTTTTTTTTTTTTTTAGTCATTGTGAAGAACAGATTTTCTAAATGGAACACGTAGAGCATTGAAAGTTTTCAGCTCAAAAATTTCACACCAGAAAATGGGCCCAAAGTTCTCCAGGTCACCCGGATTAAGAATTTGCATCAGCATCCATTGTCTAGTTTGTATCGAAGTATAATTCCATACTATAAAAGCATTCCATTAAATTGCCATCTTCTTCTTTTGCAATTAGTCTCAAAGTTGGCTAATCTAATTCTTTTCCATAATGAATGCACAGTATGGCGAGACTAAATGCCATAATTTCAACTGATCTCTTTCTACAGTCTATTTAGCTTCAATAATTAGAATGATTTATAAGGTCAGCCCAATGACTTTGGGGATTAAGTCAATCATCTTTTAGTGGAAGGGACTCAGCTGCTCTTGAACTCATGACATAAAGGAACAAAAGCAAAATTGGCATCCCCAGTAATGGGCAATTTGCGATAACTCAGTCCAGACAAGAAAGCAAATGCTGCAATTAGAGGAAAAATTTTGCTACACGACTGCTATTGTCATTATTAGTAGTAGAAGTATCTCCTCAAGGTACAGTGGAACTTAAAAACAAATCAAGTGCTAGATGGCTGTTCACCATCTATACTTGTTGCCACACATATTCTCAAGGGCACGAAGAGAATGAAAAAGTATTTATTTAAAATATTTGTACCCTGCCTTTCTCCTTAAAAGGACCCAAGGCAGCTTACATCATTAAAAGACGATATTAAAGCTAACAACTGTGAGTATACAAAAACTAAAAAGGATCAAACAAATACCATACTTAAAAAAAAATCCACACAAACACATTCAAAGTAGTAAGGTACAACAATGTGTTTAAAAACCTCACTCATAGAATACTTGCCTGGAGAGAAAGGTCTTCACCTGCTTGTGGAAAAGATGGGGCCAATCTGGCCTCCTGTGGGAGGGAGTTCCAAAGTTTGGGAACAGTGACAGAGAAGGCTCTCTCTCAAAAACCTGCAAAGGTGTTGGGACCGAGAGAAAGACCTCTCCTGATGAACATCCAAGCAGGAGATGTGATCCTTGAGATAGTTTGGGTCCAAACTGTTTCAGGCTTTCTAGGTTAGTACCAACATTGTTGTCAGAGTCCCCAGCCCATGATAACTGGGGAATTCTGGGAACTTTAGTCCAAGAAGTAATTTTTCCAAAGCACTGATTACAGCAAACCTATCTACAGTACATTTACATTGATGGTATACCAAATTAACTACCACGACCTGCTCCAAAGAATCCTGGGAATGGTGGTTTTAAGAAAATGCTGAGGACGCTCCACCAGTCTTCCCTCACTACCTTCACAGAATTACAATTACTTGAGTTTCATGAAAGAGGTAAGGAGGACTATCCATGGAGTGAACACATTCAGATCTTCTCTTTTATTGGTATAAACATAATTTTCCCCAAATGAGGCAGAATATTACAAGACAGGTAGAAGATAACACCTACCATCCTGCAAATGACTCACTGTGCAGCAACAGTACAGGTCTGTCCGAGCTAAGCAGGACTGGCCCTACCATTAGGCAGAGTGAAATAGGCACAACACCAGCCACAGAGTCTGTTGTATGGCTCCTAAACAAGCCCCCTGTGATGACGGACAGCGTTGTCACTACTGTCAAAGTAAGATTCAGTGATCAGACTGACCAGACTGGAATGGAAGAAGGTCGTCACCTTCTCCTTCATCCCTGACAGCAAAATGTCATGAATGAACCAACCCTGGATCGGGGAAAGTGGCCTCGGCAGAATGACATCTGTTTCGCCAAACTTCTTGGGCCCATTTTTTTCTCTTGCTGCTATCCACTGAGTTCCTGATCTTCAGCTTTGCTTGTTTCTTATGTCTATGTGTGATTTCTGTTACATGAAACAGAATCCTTATCCCAATGAAAGTTAAATAAAATATGAAGTGTTATTTTAAGAGTTAATATTAAAATTGCTTATGTTAAAATATTAAACATTCCGTGGTAGGTGTGCAGTACACTTGACCCTACAATGTTTTGACCTACAACTCCCACACTCCTTGTCATTGGCCATGTTGAGTGGTGCTGATGTAGACCAAGGCATCTCAAGGGTCAAAGGTTCCTCAGCCCCATTTTATGATCTGCAGGACACTTGAAAACACTCCCTGCCCCCATTTTGCAATCCCAAGTAGGCATCACAAATAAGATGTATCCATACTTTGCAGGGCCAACTGAATAAGGCTTAAATCCAATTGTTAGACCCAACCTGAGCAGATTCATGGAATTAATCAGAATGTGATACTGCAACACTTATGTAAGTCTCATTATTTGGTGGGTCTATTCTGCTTGTAACTAACAATTACATATAGGAGAGTATTGGTTGATGGACTTCAATCTGCCCAGAAGGTCACAAGTTGGAGGAACCAGGTGTAAGTGAAATTGATACTGTTCTAGGCATTAAAAGAGCATTACAATGACTATTCTCACTTGCTTTTAATTGGCGTCTACATGCACCATTTGGAGCAAGATTTACTTTTATGATGTGAGCGTCAAGGATATTGTCTGAGTTTTGTTCCATTGTGCAACATTATTAAGAAACTGTACTGGGAGGGAACGGGAAGAGAAAACCAAGTGCCCTTATGGAGACATTAAAATTTTAAAACATTTTGTTCGATGCCCTTTGGAGTCGACATCACAGTCTTCTCCTTTGACCTTAACCTGCCTTCATCCCATTTTGTCTTCAAATGGGACCATACTTCCACCAAGAGAATTCAAGTGGAACTAATTGTTTTATTAAATAATCTTTTACTTGGAGGCATTAGCTCCCAGCGCCAAGCAAGCAAGAGAGAGAGAATTGGGACAGGGGGAGTAGAAGAAACACCTCTTGTTATGTCTGTAGCAAATCTAGGTCAGGCATTCAAGAAGAAGGTGTTAGCAAATGGACTGTAATCGAGTTAAAAGGACAAGTGAATACTCTCCCTCCAAGGTGTGTTGGGCAGAGCTTGGAAAGACAAGACAAAACCAAGGAAGAAAATGATTGGCTTCCTGGGTTCCATTACTCTTGGGAGCACAAAAATCATCCTAATAACCACAAAAAGAATTTTATCACTTTCACCAAATAAGGCCTCCAAGATATAGGCAAGCAGAGGAAGCTTGATTGTATTTCTAGCAGTGCTTGGAAGCAACCGAATCACCTGTTAATTAGTTCTTCTTTTTTTCTTAACGAGGACAGAAGAACATTACATTTCAGAAGTAGTGAAATGAATGGGAACAAAGTTACTTTATTGGGGTTGCACATCCTATTTTCTAATTGCTATTAAAAGTTAGCTGGCTGGATAGCTTGGCGAGTTAGGCATCGGGTTGGGAGTTCGATTCCTCACTGTGCATCCCGGGAGAAGAGCCAGCCTGTGTGGCCCTGGGCAAGCTGCACAGTCCCAGACGTGCCCCCAGAAGAAGGGAATGGTGAACCACTTCAGAGTACTCTCTACCTAGAAAACCCTGAAAGGGTCTCCATAACTCAGAATTGACTTCGATGGAACACAGTTATTATTGTTATCATCATAGAATCGTTGTAGGGTTGGAAGGGACCTTGGAGGTCTTCTAGTCCAACTCCTCCTAAGGCAGGAGACCTCATACCATACCATTTGAAGACAAAATGGGATGAAGGCAGGTTAAGGTCAAAGGAGAAGACTGTGATGTTGTTGAAAATTACCTTTAAATTCCCCTTTTTAGTGGAATTTTTCAAGTTCTGTGCCACTATCTTATTGATACTATGGGGGAAATTTTAAGGAATGAAAAAGCAATGGGAGGTTTGTGTAAAGGAACAAAAAAGTTGCACGTGATGTTAAGTGTAATGGAATGTGTTGCCTTCTCTTACTCTGTAATGATTCACTCAAATAAATCACTTTCCAAACACCATAGTGGGCAGCAGGAACAAACTACTTTCAAAAAATTACTTTCCAAACTCTGTACAGAAGTCTGGATGATTGCTTTCAAAACCAAATCCATTATAACGTTCGACTCAATTTAAAAAGAAGTGTCTATCATCTGCATGCTAGGGGGACAGGGGTGTTTATGGAAAATATTGGCCACTAGATAGAGCAAAAGAATGGAGATGCACGTTTGTGACGACTCCATTCATGTTGGACATCACATGGCAGCATTCCTTACTACTTTCTATGCAGGCTACCACTGATGGAAGTACAGCCTGAGAACATCTGGAGGACCACACTTTATCCACTTCATCTGTGATTTAATCAGACAGGAGACTACTTTTTCACAAAGTGTGATTAAGTCGTGCCCAGTAGCTGGGTCATCCATAAAAAAACAGTATATCATTTTGCAATCAAGCATAACCAATGTACAGAAGATATGCTACCTTGGAGCACATGCCAAAAATTCCCATAGCCAAAGAAAAAAGAAAGCAGCAGAGGAAATAACTTATCTGGCCCATATTTCAAATGAATTGGCTCAGACATTATGCTATTAGTAATCATTTGAGATTGGGGAAAGGATATACATTAATTGCGGTGATGAATTGCTCCAGCAATCCAAAGGCTTGCAGGATAAGGTGCCTATGAGACACTGCTGATGGACCTTAGCAACAGCCCTCTTGTCATCAAGCATGACAGCTGGTGGATTAGGTGCATTGATTAAGAGCACAATCTTGTACATTTCCTTTTTTAAAAAAAAAATTATTAAACAAACATCCGACCTAAACAACATAAACCGAACATCACAATAAAATACAATTACATAATACACCAGTGCCACCATCACCCTCAGGGCTAGCATTAATAATATTTTAAATTTCATTCAGTCCATTTTCTCTCCAAAACTTCATTGTTTCTTCCCTCGGTGTATACCCCTTCCCTCTCCGAAATACATATTCCAAGAATACACTACATATTTTATTAAAATCATTATTTTTTGATAGGCCTCTTCTTATTTTCATATCACATGTCAGTTTATCATTAATTGCCATATCCCATAGTTCTCTATACCATTCCTCTAAATTGAGTTGGTTATCATTTTTCCAGTTTCTTGCAAAAATTAACCTTGCTGCCGTAATCATTATTACTATTAAGTCCTTATTTTCTTTCAACAATTGATCCTTCTTAACCAAATTCAATAAAGCCATTGACGGGGACATTTGAATATTTAATCCAGTTATTTCCCTTATTTCTTTAAAAATTAGCTTCCATTCTTGCTTTCTTACTTCACATGACCACCACATATGTATATACGTCCCCTTCTCTTTTTTACACCTCCAGCATAGTGATGATACCTTTTTATTTATTATATTCAGTTTTACTGGCGTTAAATACCACCTCCATATTACCTTATAACAATTTTCTTTTATCCTTACAGACATGTTCTTCATAATTCTTTGGTCCCACATTTTATCCCAATCTTCTCCTATTACTTCTTTATCCAAATCATATTGCCACTGTGTTTTTAATCCTTGTGTATCCTGTTCGGCCTGAATTAATAATTTATATATTTGACTTACAGTTCCCTTTCTTTCTGTCTTTTCCTCTAATTTCAATCTTTTTTCAATAATCTCTTCAAATTTTGTCATTTTTCTACTTTTCCCTTCCTTACTATTCCATTCCCTTGTCCACCTTTCTATTTGAATCATATTAAACCAAGAAATCCCCTCTCCTCCCAAAATCTCTTTTATATTTCCTTTATCTCTCATCTTCTCCATCCAGTCTTTTATCCTATTTATCCCTTTATTTTTGAATATATTCTTAAGAGTTTTTTTAAGATTTTCTGGAAAATTCTTTAAATCCACCACCTGGGATAAAGGAGAGATCGGTGGGCTCAATATACCTCTAAACTTTTTCCAATTTTCTAACATATTTTTAAGGAAAGGGTTAGTAATCTTTTTAATCTCTTCTCCAATTTTTTCTTTAAACAATATACTTTCAATTCTTTCTTCCTTACTCTGCATTTCTATTTCTGTCCAAATTAAATTTTTATTACCTTTAATAATATCTGGAATATGTCTGAGCTGATTTGCTGTATAGTATAATTTTAAATTATACTATTAAGGGACGTGGTGGCGCTGCAGGTTAAACCGCAGAAGCCTCTGTGCTGCAAGGTCAGAAGACCAGCAGTCGTAAGATCGAATCCACGCAACAGAGTGAGCTCCCGTCGCTTGTCCCAGCTCCTGCCAACCTAGCAGTTTGAAAGCATGTAAAAATGCGAGTAGATAAATAGGTACCACCTCGGTGGGAAGGTAACGGTGTTCCGTGTCTAGTCACGCTGGCCACATGACCACGGAAACTGACTTCGGACAAACGCTGGCTCTATGGCTTGGAAATGGGGATGAGAACCGCGTCCTAGAGTTGGACATGACTGGACTAAATGTCAAGGGGAACCTTTACCTTACCTATAATTTTAAATTGGGTAATCGAAGACCTCCCTTTTTGTGTGTTACATACCATAATTTCTTATTAATCCTCACTCGTTTATTTCCATTGCAATAACAATTTATCATTATCTGCCATTCTTTCAGTTGTTTTTCTGTAATCCTTATAAGAAGCATCCAAAATATAAAATTTAATTTAGAAATAATTTTCATTTTGCATAATGCCACTCTACCAAACCAAGAAATCTTTAATTTCTGATAATCTTTTATCTTTCCAGTTATCTCTTTTTTCAATCTATCCAGATTTATTTCAATTATATCCTGTAAATTCCAAGTAATATTAATCCCTATATATTTAATAACATTTCCCATTTTACCTTCAAATATTGTTTTCGTTCTTCTTTTCTCCTCATCCGAGTGCTTTAACAATAAACATTCTGACTTTCCCCAATTTACTTTTAATCCCGTTATACCCTCGAATTCCTCCAAATGTGATTTAAGCCTTTCTGTTGTTTCTATTGGATTTTTAACTATTAGTAATGTGTCATCAGCAAACAAGTTTATCTTACCATTTTCTTTATGTTCTATCCCTACAATCTGTTTATCATCTCTAATTATCTGTGCCAATAATTCTATTATCATTCTAAATAATACTGGAGATAAGGGGCAACCTTGTCTTGTACCTCGGCCTAGGTGTATTGTCTCAGTTATTCCATCATTAACTATTACTCTGGCTGTATTCTGTGAATATAATTGGTGAATTATCTGCCTAAAATTAGGTCCAAACCTTAGATATTTAATTAATGTCTTTAACGTATCCCATTCCACTGAATCAAATGCTTTAAATATGTCTAACGATAGTACTCTGGCTTTAGAGTTAGTTTCTTTAGCTAAATGCATTAAATTAAGTACCCTTCTCATTAAATCTGACATTTGTCTGCCTTGTATAAATCCATTTTGGTCTTTTTCAATATAACTCCCCATAAAGTTATTTAATCTCTCTGCCATTATTGCCATGAATATCTTAGCATCTTGATTTATCAGTGATATGGGTCTATATGCTTCCATATTTATTGGATTTTTATCTGGTTTCAATATTAAAACAATCAATGACTCTTTCCATGATTGTGGGATTTCTTCTCCCATTAATATCTTATTAAATAACACTTTTAACTTTGGTATAAGAATACTTTATAATAAAGTATATTATAAAGTATATATTTTTAAATACTTTATAATATTCTGGGCCTAATCCATCTGTTCCGAGGGTCTTTCCTGTCTTTAAGTTATTTATAATATCCTCTATTTCTTTATCAGTAATTAACTGTTCCATTTTATTTTTATCATCATCTAACAGTTTTTTATTAAAATTGTTTTTATATAATCTTCAATTTTCATTATAGAAGGATTTTTACTAGTATATAAAGTTTTATAAAATGTTTCAAATGCTTCCAATTTCTCCTTCATTTTATTACATCTTTTTCCATTCAAATCTTGTATATAATACTTGTATATATTACTATATTACTTTTATTCTTTTTTATAGAAGACGCTTTAGCTAATAACTTGGAGTTCCTGTTACTAAATTCAAAAAAATCTCTCTTTAGATAAATTAAGTTTCTTTGTACCTTTTCCAGATGAATCCCTTCCAGTTCCTTCCTCTTTGCTTGTAATTCTATTATAGCTTTCTTGTCTCTAGTTCTTATAACTATTTTTTCTAATTCCTTTATATTATCTTCTAAGTCCTGTATTCTTTCCCCCGCTTTTTTTTAAGTATATAAGACGCTTTACATACATACCCTCTTGTCACAAAATTCATAGTATCCCAGATTATCTTAGGTTGACCTCCTCCCTTCTCATTTATTTCCCATGTCTCTTCTAAATCTTTTTGAAATTTTTCAATCAGGTTTGGATACTGAAAAATATTTGTATCAATTTTCCACCTTACTGCCTCCTTATAATCACATTAAAACATCAATTCTATATTCACTCTGGCATGATCCGATATTTGGATGACTTCAATGACTGTATCATTTACCCTTGGCAGTAAATCTTTAGAGACAAATATATAATCTATTCTTGAATATGTATTATGCACCTGTGAGTGGAAGGAGAACTTTCTTTCTTCACCCTTTAATTCTCTCCAAACATCTTTCAAATCTGTTTTATTAATTAATCTATTTAATATTGTACATTTAATTTTCCCTTCCCCAATTCGCAACTTTGATTTATCCTTCTTCATATCCATTACCATGTTAAAATCTCCTGCTAATATTACGAAACCTTTCCTCAATTTATCCAACCTTCTCATTATATTTTCAAAAAATTCCTCCTGTCTCTCATTGGGTGCATAAACATTTACAAGTGTAATGTCTTCTCCTTTTATTTTACCTTGCAATATCAAATATCTGCCTTCAGTATCCTTTTCCATTTTTTCAATTTTAAATTCACATTTTTATATATATTAATATTGCTACTCCCCGAGATTTTGAAGTCCCAAACGATTTTTCATAAATTTGAATCCATTTGCCCTTCAATTCATTAAAACCCTCCTTTTTTTGATGAGTTTCTTGCAAGAATACAATATCCATATTACTTTTATTCAATACATTTTGTATCCTAGCCCTCTTCGTGTTAGAATCCAGGCCTTTCACATTCCATGTTGAAAACCTTAAGTGTCTAACCATTCTCTAGTTTAATTTTTTTTTAAATTAATACTAGTCCTGATTTGTGATTGCCAACTATAGTGCTCCCCCAATAAAAAAATTTTTTAAAAAAATCTTGAATTCCTATTGAATTCTTCTACCACCCCCTTCCCCACTACTACTTTTCTTTCCCCCATCTTCTATCAGATTCTTCTGGTCTCTTCTACAGACCCGGGGGGGGGGAGTGTGTCTGGTCCTACCGGCCACCACTCTCTCCCTGTCTCACTCTATTATATTATATGAACCCCATTTTACCACAAGCATTTCCTGAGGGACAGCTGTGTTCGTTGGTTGCCTCAAAGCCAACAAACAGTCATGCGGCAGCTTAAAAACATCCATGTTTTGCTTGGTTCAAGCTTCCATGGGCTGCCTTCCACATCCGGCAAAGTGGGCTGCAGTCCAGGGGAACCAATGCCAAATAAAACTTGGGAGTCCTTAAGAGGCACCAAAGCTCTTGAGATCTGCACAGTCATCATCTAATCATGTTCCTTGACCACGGAGTACTCTAGCCCCATTCCATCCATTCCAGCTTTATGTCCCTTCCACACGTGGAAGGCAACAGGATTAAAGAGCAAGCGCTTCTGCTTTCTTTGAGGACTTTCACCTTGAGTTGGGATTCCAAAAAAGCAGGGTCCCGAACCATATGAAGAGCACCCATGGATTGTGCAGCTCATGGGTGTTCAGACTCTTCACTCTTCATACGTAGATGGAAATGCAGGAGACAGAGCTACAGAGTTCCTTTCTACCACAGTCAGTCTTCACAACTAGGTAACAAGTGAACATGGCTCCTGTTATTTCTAATGCCAGATCTGCCAAATTAAAAGAAAGATCCCCTGACTATAGTAGTGTTTGTGTCTAGCCTGAGGCCACGATTCTTTACCTAGATACCTAGGAGTAAAGCCAACTGAGCTTAATAGGTCTTATTTGTGAGTGAGCATCTGAAGAATTGTGGCATACAAGTCTTGACATTGTTGCTCTGTGTTGGATAAAGCCAGAAACAGGAAAGTTAGGAAGAAATGGTAACTTTTTAAGTGAAACCATTACTGAGATTTAAATTTTTTAAAAAAAACCTAATTAAAGTATCTTTACACTGAAAAGGGGATGTTTTATGTGTTTACATTGATTTTAAATTGGCATTTTAATACACATTACATTAAACCTGAAAACCCAGCCAGAATGAAAATGCAAAATCTTATCCATGGTTTGGCTCCTGCTGCTCCCCTTGGCTCTATTTTGATTTTTGAGCAGAAGGAAACAGCTGCATGAATTTTTCAAAATCCCATTTCTCATGCACCCCACTAAAAATCACCATCTTCCTTTCCTTTCCTCCCACCTTCTTAATCTCATCAGCTTTTCTTTTCTCATTTCCACATGATCTCAACTATTTACTCCCATCTTTTTTTTTTCCCCTCTTACACACAAATACTTTTTTCAGACATGGCAATGCAGAGTGAGAAACAGAAAACTCCAGAGGTTTTCTTGGGATGATCTGCAGTGAAACTGAAGTTCCTTTAGGGACTGCAGACTTCAATTAAAACATTTCAGATTTAACTAACATTACTCCTACCCTGTCACTTGAGGAACATTCATGCAAAAATCCCAGTTTATATCTACTTTCATTTCAAAAATGTATTGCTTCTTGCATTAGCAAAATATCCAATTCAGCTGATAACTGAATAGATTTCCATATGTTATTGTCTATTTTTGGACAAAACCCACTTCATTTTTTAGATTTTGAAGTAGATATTACAGGCAGTAGCCTCCTGGCCTGGACTGTTGTCAAGAGTTTTGACTCTGTATTAATACGAAAGATGGGCCTGTAGCTGGCACAGTTTGCTGGAGTCATACCAGATTGGATAATGGCTAAAATAAAAGGTTCATAAAATGAAGGTAGAAATCTATTTAATTCCAGAGTTTTGGAATAAATTCAGTCTCAGGTTGAAGAGGCAGGCAACTTACGAAACTTCTAGTACCACTGAAGAGGAAGGGGGAAAGCAATAACTGGGGAGGAGACCTTTCCTTGCTTTCATATTTTTAACGATTTTAAACATTTTTTAAAAAAGGGTATTTTCTGCCACTCTAAGGCTGTGACTACACTGGGAATTTGCTGCTGTTTATTCACAGCCTGTATTATGGCTGAATTCACAGTCAGAGATCACACAGAGTGGTGGATTGATTCAGGAATTTAGTGCTCCTACTCAATACAGTGTTATTTACCTTTCAGGCCACATCCCCTTCTTCTTTACTTCCTTCCTCTGGTCCCACCTCTGCCAATCCCTTTATGGTTTGCTGTCAAGCCACTTGGTTTTGAAAGGATTGTACAGTGTTCTGGAAAAGGTGACAGCATTCCAAAGTTCTTCATAGCATATACAGAAATACGACATACCACAGGAATGTCTTTTATTTCATCCAGATTCTGTTTCATTCATATGGTGTGGGGTTTTTTCGCATCTAGAGGTGAGCTAGTACTAAAAGAGTATATCAATACTAGTCATAAGGTGTTAAGGTGATCTAGCACTAATATCATATATGAAAAAAAATATTAAAAATTCAGAGGATGATCAGGGGGAAAGAACACAGGTTTAGGTGTTCCCATGGTCCTGAACGTCATGCCCCAACTGCCTAAATCACCAAGACACCACCCACAGACATGCCCCCATCTTTACGGAAACAAACCAACTGATCACACAGGAAAAAGTCAATTTGAATTATTCCGGTTTGAAAAAAGTAGAAGCCCTCGGTGGCAGAGGAAAAAAAGGTGTGTTGGAATCAGAAAGGGCTAGAATGATTTGAATCAGCCTTTGTATCATGTTATCAGAAAAAAATACTTCAAATTGATCCATATACAGCAAATCCCATGGTAGCTGATAGAAAAGAACTGCTGGATAGCTTGGTGGTTTAGGTCTCTGGCTGTGGAGCCAGAGGTTGGCAGTTCGATCCCTCACTGTGTCTCCTTGACAAGGGCTGGACCTGATGATCCATAGGGTCCCTTCCAGCTCTGCTGTTCAAAGATGATGATGATGATGATTAATCCTAAAACAGCCAACAACAAGGATGAGAGCTTGGGAAAGTTATTCCCAGTAACCACACTGGCCGAGAGATTCTGGGACCTGTAGTCCAAAACCAGTAACTTTTGTAAGTACTGCTCCCAATGGGTGGCTTAACTCTCATGTATCAGGAGAGGCGCTTTCAGTCTCCCAGAATCACATTTTGCTACAGAATTCAGAAAGAATTAGGGCTCCAGGATAGGCATTCTATGATATTGTCACCTGAAGCACTGTGAACAATGCCTCTGAGTTTTAGCCACTTGCCATGAACAGATTTTTCTCAGACCAAAAACAAACAAAAAAGCAAGCAATGTTTATCCAACAGAGATATTTGCCAGCGTAACACACAAAGACACACAAAAAATGTTTGGTGACACAATGAAGCAGAAGTGACATACTTTGGTTGTTAATAGGTCGGTCCCTATCAAGAAAAAATAAAAATATTGTTCTATTAGGGTTAGGAAATTAAAAAAAATGTATTTCCACTAATTCTCTGTATATTGGAACTTTCGTTAATGGCAGAACATACCCCCCAACTTACTCAGTGTAAGTAAGTTTATCCTAAAGTGTGGGCTATTATATATAATTGTATAAACAAATCAGGGTACCCAGTGAAGCGGATAGAGTGACATCATGGGACTAAGGAGATCTGGGTTCAGATCCCTGTTTAGCTGTGAAAACTCAGTGGTGTGGCACTGGTAAAACCACTCATTAAACATCATAATTAATTAGGAAACCTTGTTGAAGTCACTATAATTTGGATGTGGCAGCACATAACATACATATACACAATTCACAAACAGAGAGATGGAATGGTAGGGTTTTTTCACTTACTGTGGTATATTTTCTTGCAGCATAAATTCCTAGAGAACCGATTTCCACCTATGGCCTCATATTTTGCTTGGGGCTTGCCAGTTCACTACTGCCGTTTAATGCAAGCAAGGGCCAATAACAGCCTTGGAGGCCGATGTGTTATTTCATTCATATATCAAATGTGTGTGTTGCTGGTAACTTTGGGGAGCAGGACAGGAACTGAATTACTGTTTCAATTGTTCTTCAACTTCAGCATGTTGATTTGAAAAGATTTTCCTCCTGAGAAATCCCACTGTAACAAAAGTAATTTTGTAACACATAATGCCATGAAAGTTTTTAAACCTCTCCCCTTCTATCACAATCAAGCGTTAAAGAGCTGAAATGTCATTCCCTTCTAGAATATTTCCGGCAGGTTAAGGAAAAAATATTTTCCTTCTTTTGAAGGGAAAATATTTTGGTTAATGTTACTCTCACAGCAATAGTGACATCTATCTGTTCTCAGATCTCATTTCATTTTTTTTAAAAAAAGCATACACAGACAGACTGAGAGCCACTGAGGCAGAGACCAGAAACACTCAACTCTGCTGATATTTCAGACCTCAGTTTCAAGAAGCTCCACCCTCTGTGGCCAACAATAAGAGGATTTGGGGAGTTGTAGTCCCAACAGGTAAACTGACAAAGGAACTTCCCTCTTCTGATTTGGAGGTAGTCAAGATCCTGCCTATTGAAACATTAGTAATCTATTTGAGGCATGTATGACCTGCTCTTCGGCCAGTACAGCTCTCAAAGGAGCATAGTAAGAATACTAATTGTGTGCCATCAAGGTGATTCCGACTTATGGTAACCCTTTCTGGAGTTTAGGAAAGAGTACTCAGAACTGGTTTACTATTCCCTTCTTCTGGGGGTGCCCTGGGACCGTGCAGCTTGCCCAAGGCTAAACAGGCTGACCCTTCTCCCAGGAGGCACAGTGGAGAATTGAACTCCCAGCCTCTGACTCTGTACTCAGCTACGCAAACCACTGAGTTACCCAGCCAGCTCAAAGTAGCATATAGACCTTTTTTTAAAAAAAAAACAGTTATAGAAATATAATTATTTTACCAGTATTTTGTTATTCTTTACTTTTGGTTTCTAAGTAGTTTAGATTGAACGGTGGACATCTCATTGTCTATTGAGAATGTCCTGCTTCTCTAGCAATCACAGCTGATATTTTTTTAAAAAAAAATCATCCAGAATGATGTGTTTTGCAAAACTTTGGCTAATATCCTTTGCACAGCCCGGTTTGTGCAATGGGAGTGAGGTCATCACCAGTGATAGCCTGCCATCCATTAAAGAGTTCTGTTTTTGTTTTGTTTTTTATTTTGGGTACATGCAATTCACATCTAATGAGACAAAGTTGCACAAACCCTGAAATTTAAAAAAAAACTTAAGTTTTTAATCAGCAGCAATCTGATGCTGAGAATGACATCATTTGTGTTGCAAAACCAGAGTTATGCAAGAGGGTCCTGTTCTTCATATTCTATAGTTTACCCTCTACATATTATACAGGCACTTGCTGGTATAGTTTTAAAATATACGATTATGTGTAATTTTGGGGAAAAAAAACTTTTAAAACGGAAGGCCATTCTCCTCAGATGTGCAGTCTGAAAAGACACAACAGTGAAAGAAAACGTAGACAGGAAATGGAAAAAAACAAAACACCTTTAACACAATGAAGTTCTGCTAATGAGCAAAAACGGGAAGAATTATAATTTAACCAGATATACAGTAGCTTCTCATGACCAGCTAAAATGGAAGCAGCTCTAAGAGAAGGGGAGCTGGTCTCCCACGTAAGCCAGTGCAACTATCCGGCTGCTAACTCATCCTCAGCTACAAACTGGCAGAATAGCTTTTGGATAAGAAGATGAGAAAGAAACAAGCCAGTACAGCATTCAACTGCTTAGAATATTTGACTAAGACTCAAAAGATCTGGGTTCAAATCCTCATTTGGTCATGTTACACTCTTTCTGCCTGACTGGGTTGTTATCAAGATAAAGACACCAGGAGGAGAACCAAGCATATTATCTTGAACTCTCTGGAGGAGAAGCACGTAACGAATACTAAGTAGAGCACAATGCATGTCACTTTTCAGTTAATTTCTATTAACTGTCCTTCGTAAAGTAGGACATATAGCTACCTTATTCAGACAGGAGCTGCAGAGAAGCAGTCTGATTTGGATTGGGGAAGTAATGCAGAGTTGGACCATCACCCCCTGCATCTGGGTCCCAATACAAATCACTCCCTTGCCCTTCTTCAAAGCCAGAGCTTGGAAATCATTTGTTAAAAGTCAATTTGCTAGCCCTAATTTGTTAAAATTTGCAAAGTTAGAGTGACTAATAATGTTTCTCATTACTTTAATTTGTTATTGGCCATTTTTAGTAATTGTAAATGATACGTTTAATTTAACAATCTATCAAATTAATTAGAGAATGAATTTACAAATTAATCTTATTGATCTCTGCCTTGCTAGTTTAATATTAATGGATCAAGTTACTTAAACAATTTACTGTTCACACACTGGTGCTAAACTTTGAGGTTTTGAGCTCTGCCCGAAGCTGCTAGTTGCACCTTCAGCGGTCATGGTGAAACAGCGAAGAATTAGTGCTTTAGCTATCTTGCTGTGAAGCCAGAGGTTGGGAGTTCAATTCCCCACTGTGCCTCCTTGACAAGGGCTGGACTCATTGATCCATAAGGTCCCTTCCAGCTCTGCAGTTCTAAGATGATGATGATTAGGGACTGCTGGATAGCCCAGTGGTTTAGATATCTGGCTGCAGAGCCAGAGGTTGAGAATTAGATTCTCCACTGTGCCTCCTTGACAAGGGCTGGACGCAATGATCCATAAGATCTCTTCCAGCTCTGCAGTTCTAAGATGATGATGATGATGATAATGATGAATTCCCAACTCCATGCCTCATTCTACATCCCTGATCCAAAGTGAGAGCTCTTTAATGTGGTAAAGCTGCTTCACTCCTAGTGTACTATGTCAAAAAACAATATAAGTGTCAAGCTACAAGGTAGTGCCTTATTTCTTACTTGCATTTGTATTGCAAGCTATCAGTAACAATAAACAGACAATCAAGGTGGCATGCATGGTTCTTCCCCCCCCCCCCCAATTTTCTCTTCACAACAGTCTTGTGAGGTTGGTAGGTCAGGCTCAGGGAGAATGACCATCCCATGTTCAGCCACTGAGCATCATGGCCAATTGGGATTTTGAACCCAGATCTCCTAAGATCTAACCCTTGCTTCAACGCTAGATTTATTTCAAGGAAGATCTAAACATCTTTTTTATGGGTGATAAATAAACACAACTTTACTAATACTAAAATTATGACATTTGTCCTTCAATATGTATTATCTTCCCTTTTAGTTGTTAAAACATGAGTGCTTTTTTAAAAAAGTAATAGCTCTTTGGTCTTCCGCAGACATTTTGCAACCTGTAATCAAAGCACAGCCTTTGGGGCCATATTATTTGTATGAATGGCATGGCTTTAGTCATTTTTAATTCTTGTCTCATTTTTAATTCTTATCTTTCCCTGCCCTCTAGTGAAAAAATGTGTTGACTACAGCACAGTTCAAACCTCATGGAAAAGGGGAGGGGTGAGGGGGAAAAATAAGAACTGCAAAAAAGAAAGGATGAATACTGATTCATAGAACACAATTTACAGGATCCAAAGGGTGTGTCTGTAGTTCATTCAAGTTGCAGATTCAAGAGCGATCCCAGAGAGGAGATGCCACTAAAATTAGACTGGCTTCATGCAGTCATGCTTAGTAAAGCCAGTGAGCCCAAATGGTGTCAAGCTTAGTGTTGGTCCAGCAGTGGGGAGAGACAGGGTCAAATCCTCCAGGGATGTTGGCACGTTTTTGGGTCTGAGTCCCATGTCTGAGTCCGAGTCTTTGCTACCAAGTCCTGAGTCCCAAGTCCCAAGTCCAAGTCCCTATTAAGAACAAGGGTTTTTTTTTCCCCAGAAAAAAAGGGAGGGTTGGGTGGGTTCCAAGCCACAAGATGGGTCTGAGTCATTGGGGGGGAAAAATGAGTCAAGTCCCAGTCGAGTTGCTGGTGTGACTTACATTCGGCTTGACAGCGAGTCCCGCAACTCAAGTCCCCATCCTTGCAACTCTCCCATATAGCCACAAAACTCAGTAGGAGACCCTGGACCAGCAACCCTCTCTCAAAGAACCTACCCAACAGGGCTGTTGTGCACATAAAAGAACATTAGAGCCAGGTATGCTAATTTGATATCCGGGAATATAAATGTGAAGATGACGATGATGATTCACTACTTGTTCAGTTCACTGTATCCAAGCCAACGGGGTTTGTAGCTGTGTTTCCTCCTGTGTGTTTTCTTATTAGTGACCAAGACAACAGGTTAGCTCAATTGATATTATCTTCACAGGGAGAACAAAAAGTACCACAATGTGCCACTTTTACAGATCTACATTCTGGCTCTGATATAACAAAGCTGAAACACAGCAACAAATTTGTCAGACAGAACATTCATTCATTCATTCCACCCCATTAGTGAAATGCACTATTCTCGGTGGTTCACCATAATGAAATAAAACACAAAAAGAACAATAAGATTATAAATAGTCAGAAAAATAAAACAAATAATTACAAGAGGTGTAATATCCCAGTAATAGGTGGGACACGAGGCAGGTGGGATTAGGCAAGGTTGCTATGGAAGGCCTCTCCAAAATGGTTTTGAGATGCCTTCTAAAGGTTGGGAGGGAGGGACCCAGGTGCAGTTCAACTGGGAGCTGATTCCACAGTTAGTGCTTCTGTAAAGAAGGCCCAACATCTCATAGATGTCTTCCAGACCCCCTTTGGGGTGGCCACCTTAGAGGAGCATTGCCTGGGAGGATCTGGTGGAGCAGGCAGATGACCACAAGGAAACATGCTCTAACAAGTACCATGGCCCCAAACTGTGGAGAGCTTTGTAAGTAAGCATCAAAACCTTGAACCTGACCCAGGACACAACAGGTAACCAGTGGAGGCGAGCCAGAACTGGAGAGATGTGATCAAACTTGCTCATGCCAGCCAGCAGTCAATAATTTAACCTATTAAAGCTCCCCTTCCTTCTAGATCCTCCTCAGAACCTATTTTTTTCAGTTAACTTCTCAGTTTCTATCACTCCACATAACCAATGGTGGCTGTCTCTATTTATGACTTTTAGTTTTTGTTGCTTACGTCTTGCTCTGAATTCTGTTCTTGGTTGCACTGCGGTATGGCATTTTGAAGCTGGAACAAAACAACTGAGATACCAATTTAACCATAAATCATTAACTGTAACCCATGTAAAATCTACTTCTTATAATACCTATATGAGAATTATCTCCCCTGTATGGCCACCATAATATTTCTTGATCTTTTGCTTTCCCATTCATTCAATCAGTTCCTTGACATCAGAATGTGTTCTGTGCCTTCTCACTGCTATTGGCTGACTTACTGTGATGTCACAGAGGGCTAGTACTGCAAGGATGACACCACCCCATGGCTTAGCTGAGCACTCCTGGTCAGCGAGGCGCAAGGAAATGATTGGGAAGATTTGGTGTCTGCAGTTCAGAGTCCATTCTTAACAAATTCTATTAAATGTGTTTTCCTATTATTTAAATGGTATTTTTGTGTTATGGGTAATGATCAGGGACAAAAAAACAGACAATACATGGGGTCAAATCTAACTAGGACAGACACACTGAAATAAATAGAACTTTTCAAGCAAGACTCACATGTCTCATTGATTTCAATGGGTCAACTCCAGTTACAGCTAAAATTGGATTCTGTCCAGGATAATGCTATGACATGACACTATTTCTTGCACCCACATCTGGCCTCATAACTATGTTTTGTCTCTTTTGCTATAAAAACTCCCTAGCTTGGGGAGATATGAGGAAATTAAAACATCCAATAATAAATTCTATCTTTCTTTCTGTGGTTTTTTTTTTAATGAAGTTGCAAAATTTCTAGAAGTGGTTGACTTCCCCAGACATTAGCTTGGATCACTGGATTTATGGCCCAGTTTCACAAACATTGCTAATACTTAAATGTTCTGCAAAGGTATGACCTAAATCCAACAAAGGATTACTGATATGGCTTCAAAGACCTATACCACTTATATTTGATTTTTTTTTTCTTTCAGAAAAAGTATGCCACACTTGAAGATGGAGAGAAAATTCAAAAGAGTGAACTGGATTTTTTAAAAGAGAGAAAGAAGATCTATTTATCTGTAGAACAGGTTTTTTTTCCCTTCATGAGGCTGCCAAAGAATGTTCTAAAGGAAATGACTTTTCAACTACCCTGAAGAAGATACATGCTTTTCCATGAGGGGGAAGATGTTGTTTAGTCGTTAAGTCGTGTCCGACTCTTCGTGACCCCATGGACCAGAGCACGCCAGGCCCTCCTGTCTTCCACTGCCTCCCGGAGTTGGGTCCAATTCATGTTGGTTGCTTCGATGACACTGTCCAACCATCTCGTCCTCTGTCGTCCCCTTCTCCTCTTGCCCTCACACTTTCCCAACATCAGGGTCTTTTCCAGGGAGTCTTCTCTTCTCATGAGATGGCCAAAGTATTGGAGCCTCAGCTTCAGGATCTGTCCTTCCAGTGAGCACTCAGGGTTGATTTCCTTCAGAATTGATAGGTTTGTTCTCCTTGCAGTCCAGGGGACTCTCAAGAGTCTCCTCCAGCACCACAATTCAAAAGCATCAATTCTTCGGCGGTCAGCTTTCTTTATAGTCCAGCTCTCACTTCCATACATCGCTACTGGAAAAACCATAGCTTTGACTATGCGGACCTTTGTTGGCAAGGTGATGTCTCTGCTTTTTAAGATGCTGTCTATGTTTGTCATCGCTTTCCTCCCAAGAAGCAGGGGTCTTTTAATTTCGTGGCTGCTGTCACCATCTGCAGTGATCATGAAGCCCAAGAAAGTAAAATCTGTCACTGCCTCCATATCTTTCCCTTCTGTTTGTACATTGCTACATGGAATCATAGCTGGCTGAGATGTTGGAGAACTAGATTGTGGAGCCAGGGGTCAGGGGGTTCAATTCCACAGTGTATCTTGCAGGAGAAGAGGCAACCTGTGTGGTCTTGGCCAGGCTACAAGACCCAGAGCACACACACACACCCCAAAGAAAAGAAATGGTAAACCGCTTCTGAGTACTCTTCTTAGAAAATCATGGAAAGAGATGCCATGAATTGGGATCAGTCTGATAGCAAATAATTACAACTTAAATAGAACCCCTCCTCTATACCCAGAGGAAGGAAGGAAGGAAGGAAGGAAGGAAGGAAGGAAGGAAGGAAGGAAGGAAGGAAGGAAGGAAGGAAGGAAGGAAGGAAGGAAGGAAGGAAGGAAGGAAGGAAGGAAGGAAGGAAGGAAGGAAGGAAGGAAGGAAGGAGCTGATGATGAATGGAAGGAAGGAAGGAAGGAGCTGATGATGGAAGGAAGGAAGGAAGGAAGGAAGGAGCTGATGAAGGAAGGAAGGAAGGAAGGAAGGAAGGAAGGAAGGAAGGAAGGAAGGAAGGAAGGAAGGAAGGAAGGAAGGAAGGAAGGAAGGAAGGAAGGAAGGAAGGAGCTGATGATGGAAGGAAGGAGCTGATGATGAATGGAAGGAAGGAAGGAAGGAGCTGATGATGGAAGGAAGGAAGGAAGGAAGGAAGGAAGGAGCTGATGATGGAAGGAAGGAAGGAAGGAAGGAAGGAAGGAAGGAAGGAAGGAAGGAAGGAAGGAAGGAAGGAAGGAAGGAAGGAGCTGATGATGAATGGAAGGAAGGAAGGAAGGAAGGAAGGAAGGAAGGAAGGAAGGAAGGAAGGAAGGAAGGAAGGAAGGAAGGAGCTGATGATGAATGGAAGGAAGGAAGGAAAGAAGGAAGGAAGGAGCTGATGATGGAAGGAAGGAAGGAAGGAAGGAAGGAAGGAAGGAAGGAAGGAAGGAAGATCTGTCTTAGAAACCACTTTGAGTTGGGGGGAAAAGTGGCACATAAAAATTCCCCATTCTGGTTTTCTTCCCCTTCCCTATCAAATTTTGGACTGTAAGCTCCTAGATAAAGTCCTTTTGTACTTTGCAAAAATCCATCAGCAGTGAAAGGGAGAAACGACGGGGAGGAGCAATGGAGGGGAAAAGAAAACGGAATCCATAGCAGAAAAGAACCAAGAGAATCTTTTTTTGACGATCAAAGAGTGAATGAACTCCCCTGGCCAGTCTTTTCGCCCTTCAGCCCCGCGACTGGGCACGCGCCTGAATGAAACCCTTGGAATTAAAGAAAATGCTTAGCATTTAAAGCAAGTAGAGTTACAGTTCTATGGTGTACACACAACATTTCGTGAATACTTTTGATTCCCTTTCTCCCCCCTCCTCTCCCTTCAGGTTATAAACGACCCTCTGCCTCTAGGAAACAGCCGCGAGGTGGAGAAATCTAACTATTTCGTATGACTACAACCGGGCAGCGGTTTGCTTTCTGTCTCACTGAAATCTCATTTTTTTTGTAGAAAAAAAAATCAGACGCAGATGGGGGAAAAAAAAAACGAAATAATCCCATCACAGAACAACTGCACGGATTCTCTCTTCGGACTTTAAAATATATTATAAAATGCAAATGCAGTCTAAAATGTTTTCAAAATGCAAACCCATAAGCCCGTCGTTAGCTTAACGAGAGTCCCGCAATAGAGAGCAGTTTTCTCTTCTTCTTTTTTTTATCTCGTGCGCCCGTCTCCCAAAGACACAAGTACGCATGCGTCCACAGGAAGCTCGCCCATCCGCTCCTACGCCGTACCTCTTTGATTCGGCTGGGACTGTGACGTACGCAATTTGCGTTGATGGCTGGCTTTCCTGTTTCCGCCTCTCTCCTTGCAAGTTTATCAGCAGGGTGCGCATGCGCGTTTCGGTCTCTCCGTCTCCCTTTAAGAGCGGTGGAGTCTTTGATCTCTCTGCAAGATGGAGAGTAAGTGTTGGGAGTGCGTTGTTGCTTGCTAACCTATTACGTTTATAAATAATGATTTTGGACCGTTTTATTCTTCCATCCTGTTTAATGGGGAGGTGGAGGCTTCGATTTGCAACACTTGATCCGGAGTGACTCCGGTTCTGGTCTCGAAGCCATGAACGCTGCGACGTTTCGCCTTTTTTTGAAAATCGGAGTGGAGAGAGACCTCTGTTTGCTCCCTTCCCACTTTGCGCCCTCCTGGTGGTTTTAGTTTTCTGCGAGGGTGATTCAATCTCATTGGTTTTATTCCGGATCGACTTGATCCGGATCAATCAGTCGGATTGAGCTGGAGAGACCGGTTTTTAAAAGCCCATTGCTTCCCCATCACGGAAGTTGCGGGACTAGGTTTTGCCCCCTCTTGCGAGTCTTAGGAAGCGACTGAAAGGTCTGAATCCGTATCTCTTGGTCTTGTGAATGCTACCTTAAAGAGCCAGGTGACACGAGGCAGACTTCCTGGGAGGAGGAAGAAGAGAAGTCAGATGTGCTGAATTCACACTCAAGACTCTCTCGAAAGCAGACGTGTTTCAGGGATGGACAGCCGCTCTCCCCAATAGACCTTCGAGTCGCATGCCTTCCGCACACCAAGTGTTGCTAAATGTGCATCTGGACTTTCCTTGTGATTTGCCCAAACGATAGTCTTGATATTGTATTGTTATCTTTCGTTATTTATTATTTTTTTCTTTTAAAAAGGCCGTTGGATGGAAACATTTTCAACCAAATCCCACCGACCTAGGGCAGCCTCACGCCTCGTAGGCAACATGGTACAAGAGGAAGGTGATCAGCAAAATGGGGAAAACTCCCAAGGTTCACAAAAGTATTCAGCGGTTTGGGAGAAGGGGCCAAAGGAGGTTTCCCAACAGCAGCCCGGCAAAGATTGAAAGTAGCCAGTGGCCATCAAGCACAAAATGTCTGTTTCGGGGTGGAAAATCCAGAAATAGGAGAAATAGAATAGCCCGGAAAGGGACTTGGCTGGCTGGTTAGCTCTGGAACCCTTGCCGGGAATGCTACACACTGCAACACTTTATTGCAGATTTCACTGCCTCTGCCTTCAAGTCTTTGGGGTTTGGAGGCTTACGAACCGTACCTGCCTTTCCGTAGTCTGTTCCACACACCGAGGACTGGGAGAAGTTAATTTTTTGGACACTTGCCAGAATCCTGCAGTCAGGAATCCGGATAGCCACCGCCCATGAGGACTGGAAGATTGTTGAGTTGTTGCCCTAAAAAGTAACTGTTTCAAGCTCTCCAAATGGCCCGGGTTTTTGAACAGACTGTGTTGTGAAAGAATGCAGTTCCATATTGCTCCGTGATTTTAAATAAACGGCCCACAGACTTTTTATTTGAAAGGAGGTGTCCTTAATGGGAGAGTTAGTTTGGTGTAGTGAGAGACGAGGACTGAGAAGACCTGGGTTCAGATCCCTCCTTGGCCATGGGAACCCCCTAGAGAGTGTCACTACTAATGCTTTTCCTTAAAAACCATACCTCTATTGAAAACTATGTTAGGATTGTTAATAGGATATGACCTGACAGCACAGGACGTAACATTTGTAATGGACACAACATGTACGTTTTCAATGAAGAAATCTCCTTTTACCTTTCAGGTATATTGTACAACCCACTACCTCAGCAAACAGCAAAACTACTTAACATCCAGGTACTTTGTTCTTGTTGTTGTTTTATTTGAAAGACTTTTGTCGTTGTTAAGAATGTCCTATATAGACAGCATCGATGAGATCCTTTCTTTCTGAGACACAAATGTCATTGGCCAGAATTCTGTTAGTTACCCCTCTCCGAAGCCTAATAAAGTCCGGCTGTGAATTAACACAATTTATGAAGTCAGCTTAGGCATTTGCTGTTGCACGTCCATTGCACAACTTAGTCCATGACAGCTGAAACTTACGCTGATGGTGTTGCTGTATTTTTATTTTCACTTGGATTTTTGGCCAGCACAAAGTTGATAATCCTTGACGTTCTGAGTAGGGACTGTGCCGGAAGGGACTGGAGACTGGGTGGAGGAATAACAAAGACTAACTTGGAAAAGAATAACATTGGGAGAAGAGCCGAGGGGTAGAGAGAGCCTTAGGTCTCAAGGTAGAGCCTGATGGGCTTCTAACCTTGGTATATTCATTAGGAAAATAATGTGGAAGAACGCACAGGGTAGAGATGATGGCTAGTTTCTTAAATATCCATTGTTCTCAGTTTTTAAATCTACAGCATGGGGGACATTTCCTTGGAGAGGAAGAGGGGTGGCATCTGAGAAGCCAGCCTCCCTAACCCCCCCTGCACCCTTTTTGCTCTTCAAAAGCTTAGGGAAAGTCTGAAGGATGGGCATCTGCAAAACACACACAGACTGTGAGCTGAAACTGCAGACAACGCAGGATCTGGCTTGGCAGCCACTTCAGAGCTTCCTCCCATAGAGGGACAACGTGGGGCAGGGACTGGTGTGGGACTGAAGCAAGAAAGCATGGAGGCAGATTGCAGGATGCAGATTCTATGAAGAAGAAGGCCTGAGCAGACATTTGATGACATAGGCTCTGGGCTTGGAAATGTTTCTTTTCCCACCACAGCTCCCAGAATTCCCGAGCCAGAATTGGGGATCGCAGTCCAGAAAAAAGTAATCTCAAATCCATGTGATGGTAATGCCTGTTTCTGCACAGGTTTCTTTGTGCAGCCTTTCCTGGGCAACGGATCTGGCAAACAGGTTACAAAAAGCATGTGTCAGGCGGAAGTTTGAAGATAAAGCCTGATAGGCTGCCTGGAGTTTTAAGGTGCAATGGGAGAAAGTTACAGATATTCAAACAGGGCACATCCTGAAGAGTCCCTAGCTTTGCTGGGAAATGAGAGAGGCCATAAAACCCAATAAAGTTTGAGTCGCCATTTTGAAAACACAGATCAACGTCCTTGAAACCCAGAACAGTCTTTCTTCTGTGTAAGGCTCACAGTTGCCTTTGTAGGAAAAGATCAGAGAGTTTAAGGCAGTTTTTGCACTGTCATATTGGCCAAAATCCTGGTCGTTCTGCCCACCAACTTAGCCCAGTGGGTGTAAATCTTGGCAGTGAATTGCTACCAGTTAAGAACTCACTGCAGACCTCTGCGATTGAGTGCCACTTCATGACGTGGCATGCCACCACAAATGCCCACCCTCACTTCTTCAATTGCGGCCATTTGCTGCCAGGCTTTACACCAGGGTCGCAACATTGCCGGGTTCTGGCCAATGTTTCCAAGTTCTTCTGCATTGGCCTTAAACTTGATTGAGCAGGAATAACTTCAGGCGCTCATTTTTTACAGCCTCAAGGGTCAAAGGAAGCTGAGGCTTTTGTGAAGGCTTTTCTGAAGCGCAGCATGCCCCAGAAGAGTGATGAAGACATCCAGGACCTCCTTACCCGAAAAGCTGTCGTCCTTGAACATTTCCACAAAAGGAGGAAACGGCAGAAGAAGAGGAGGGGGAAAGGATTCTCAGCCAGACAGAGGAGAGAGATGCGGCTCTTTGAGATTAAACCGGAACAGCAGAGGTAACGATGCAGGGACGGGGTGGGAAACTTAATGGCCTTCGGGATGTTGCTGAACCCCGACTCCCATCATCCCTCATCATTAGTTGTACTGACAAAGCAAAGGGGAACTGCAGTCCAAGAACATCTGAACATCTCAAGTTCCCCACCTGGATGTACAGTTTGGCCCCTTGGGTTTTCGAATATTTGGAAGACGGACAGTGCAAAGATTTGAGGAGTTGGAGGCTGGATTTTGTTTTTTCCTCATCATTAAGTCTAGATTTTCCAGATATCTTTGAAGTGATCCATTTTCCACAACAGCCCATAGCTTTAAAAATAGCCAAAGGTATCTCAACTGAAGTATTGGATGAAAAGGTGGCAATAAAGCTCACTCAGTGTAACTTCTATATCTGTTCAAAGAAAATCAGAGTTTTTAAGTCAGTTGTGGCTCAAGACCCTCCTCATCCAACATAAAACCTCGGTGCTGGAGGCAGCATAGGGCTTTGCATCTCTGCTCTGTCAGCCCAGTGAGTAAAAAAAAATGCAGCCTAGTATTTCCTGTGGGCTGATTTACAAGGTTGTTTAGCAGAGTGGTTGAAATCATGTTGTACTTGCCATAGAGTAAAGTGAAGCCCACAGGACGTTTACATGTCCCATCATTCTCCTGCAGGACCCAGACCTTACAGACACCAACATTGTGCCCCCCTGGAGGCCAGGCCCAGCTGGCCATCCTCACGCATTGGACAGGCCCCACATCCTGTTAGAAAAGGAAGCTTTCCACAGCCACCAGGGTGTCCCAGCAACCATCAAGACTGCTTCCTTTTCAAACAGGAGGCCTGTTCAATGCATGAGGCCTGCCAACTGGGCCTGATCTCCAGGTGAGTACAGTTTATGTGTTCATAAGGTCCTGCAGGAGAATGATGGGATTTGTAATCCAAAAAAATCCAAAATGCACATCCCTGGTTAGGATATCCCAAGTGCCACGTTCTTGTTCAGAACGACTATGGAATGGCAGTTAGCCACTAGAGGGCAACCTGTGATCTTTTTATTCTAACTAACATTCCAAGAAAGCCATGTTAGTCTATACACACAGAGAAAGTGTTGGGGACAAGAGAAGAATCATGTGGCACCTGTAAGCTGACAAATTTATTTTCCTATGAGCTTTCATAAGATGCATGAGTATAATGTGTGAGTATTTGATGAAAAGGTGGCAATAAAGCTCACTCAGTGTAACTTCTATATCTGTCCAAATTGTGTATATGCACAATTTATGGACTGTAATCTATTGAAAGAGCATGTTAAAACACATCTGTGAGTTTTAAAGTTGGCCACTATATTACTTGGGAACTGCACATACACTCTTCCCGCATATGTGCATATATCAGCATGCTGTTTGTTCTTGGGGAGGCACATGGCTGTTCCATCACAGCAGTACCAAAATCTTGGATTTTTCCATTGATTTTAGCCCAGAGGTCTTATTTTTACACCTTGTGGTCAAGAGACTTTCAATATGGGCCCGAAAATTCCCTGTCCAAACTGTAAAATGGATCACTCTGAATTAATGTTTGTTCCTATTAAACTGTTGATTCAGGAGGAAGATTTCTAAATCCTAAATTTACATGTTTAATTGGTGTAATGAGATGTCGTTGATGATGATCAATAAAAATCTTCCATTTGTTCTTCAGGTATGAGTTATTTGTTCCATTGCACGAACTATGGAAACAGTACATCAGAGGTCTCTGCAACGGACTCAGGCCTGAGGCGTAAGCTTATTTAACAGAAATAATTATTGGATCCATTTGTCATGTCTTGCAAGCAGAGCAGTGATAGAGACCGTTAACCAGAAGGTCAGGGTTGTTCCCAAGAGGGGAAAAAAATCTTCTGGTGGGAGAGCGAGATTAAGGGTGAAGTGTATCACTCCAGATTTTAGAACAGGGAATGGTGTGTTTGAATACTTCCATATGTCAGATTACTTTAATAATAAATTTAAATATAAATAAAGCTTGCCAGCCTCCCAAAACCCGTGGGAACATCAGGTAGAGAAGGTGTCAGAAAATGACAAAGTCAAGATCTTGTGGGATTTCCGGATCCAAACAGATAGACACCTTGAACATAACACACCAGACATAGTAGTAATAGAACAAAGAAATGTCTGGGTCATTGACATCACAATTCCAGGAGATGCCAGAGTTGAAGATAAAGAATTAGAAAAACTAACAGAATACAGATGGCTATGGAAATATCTCGCTTGTGGATGACACATACCTCAGTGGTCCCTACTGTCATCGGGAACAATATCAAGAAATTTCACACAGTTGCAGATTCCAGAAATAACATCATCAGAGTTACAAAAAATGGCAGTATTAGGAACAGTGTACATATCGTGCCAATATTTAACAGATACTTAGGTTTTTGGTTAAAACTTGTCTCTGTTATACAATACCAGTCAATACACTTATAATTTTGATTGACTGTCCCTGGTACTTTTGAGTAATAATAGTGTGTCGTCAAGTGAATTTGGACTTATGATGACCTTTTCTAGGGTTTTCCATTTAGTAATGGTTCACTCAGAATTGGTTTACTATTCCCTTCTTCTGGGGCACCCTGGGACTGTGCAGCTTGCCCAGGGCTGCACAGGCTGGCTCTTCTACCAGGAGGCACAGTGGGGAATTGAACTCCCAACCTCTGGCTCTGCAGTAAAACACTGAGCTCTCCAGCAGGCTGTACTATGCAATTTTTCTTAATATTCCTTTCTTTCTTGTTTTAAAGCTCTGTGTTAAATCCAATTTTACTCTCAACTAGAGTAGGCCAGTGAAAATGAGTGGGATTTGTGTACTGATACAAATGTGCGCCATTGACTTCAGTGGCCTAAGTCCAAGCGGTAGGTCCGATCTGAGTAAACTCATCAGATCTCTGGAGTTCACTGAAGTATCAGCTCATCATTCAACGATTGATTCATACTCTAGTTTGGGCTCACAGTTGAATTTAGGCCAATGGGTCTAATTTAATTCAAAACTACTATTAGGCTTAATCAGTCTTTGTGTTTGGGAGGACAGGGGTGATGCATATGATGTAAACTTAGGGGAGGGGACCTTCCTGTGTTTAATCTTTGTAAAATAGTAAATGTTAGGCACTTTATAAATGGTGCTGGTGGTGATTAATAAGAGTAGTTCATGAGCATAATAAGAATAATGATAATAAATAACAAATGAAAATGATGAAAGCATTGAATTGTCCTAGAAACCAGAGATGGCAAGAGTAAAGCTAGGATGTGAGAGGAACAGAAGTGTACTGTAATGGATCCTATTTCAGTACATGAATCCATAGAAATTTTAAGCATGAGCTTCTCCCTTGTCTACTGGTTATCGATCCGTAAACCTTGTTTTGCAAAGGACCTGCTTTTAAAACAAAAAATTTAAAGTAAGCAGCATTCTGTATGTCTTTTTTTAATGAACCACTTAAAGATATTTACAGTTTTCTCCTGCAATTTCGTTTTGATTTCCAGTTCTTTGAAGAATTTGACTCTTTATGGTTTTCATTAGGCAGCCACAGATGATTCAGACCAAACTGCTCAAAGCAGATCTTCATGGAGCTCTCATTACAGGTATCTTTGATCTCTCCCTACACACGGTCCATTTTTATTTGCGTTTTGGGTAGATAACGGCCTGCCTGCCTCTTTGCTTCCTTTCCTTCCTTCCCTGCCCAGCTTTAGCACTTGTATGCCAGTTTGTTAAACCACAATTTCCCAGGAATATCTAATTTTGAAGTGAGGGCCTCCATCTTGGAAGTCCCATGATAGTCTAAAGAGAGGCCAAAAAAAATGCAAGTCTGTAAAGTTTATTTCTCTTATGCCGCCCTCAAATATTTTGCCAAATACTTTGCTGCCATAATGGGTAGAACTGAAAATAATATTATTGCTGAGAAACTCCAGTTCTCCCAGTTAGTCTGAGAATGCTTTGAAGAACTTGATTCTTTATGGCTAAGCTCAGAGGGAACAGGAGTTTGGGGGGGGGGGGGTTGGCACAGCTGAGTATGCGGTCCTGCTCATGAATCATCTTGACCCCCCCCCCCCCCCGGAGCCCTGGCTTCACTACCACACTTAACTACAAAACTGCTTCCACATAAGGCTATGGAACCACATCATAGGTATTTGAATTATACCTGTAGAAGGGGTAGCCGTGTTAGTCCATGCAAGCTTTACAGGTAAAAGCAAAATAGGAATAAAAAGTAAAACAAGACAAAAACATGGTGGCATCTTAAAGACTTAACTTTTATCTTTTTTTAATGTGAGCTTTCATGGACAGGTCCACTTCATCACATTAAAAAGTTCACAAAAGCTCACATTTAAAAAGTTAAAAGTTAGCCTTTAAGGTGCCACCATGTTTTTGTCTTTTTTAAAAAAACTTTTTATTTCGATTTTGCTTTTACCTATCATGAATTACACCTGGTTTGCATAAATCCACCAGGTGCTATAAGAAACAGACATTCCTCTGGAGGTAGAGGACATGAGACTTGCCTTGCTGAGTAAGACTAGAGAACTTCCTAGTCCAGTGGTGGCGAACCTTTTTGGGCTCGTGTGCCCAAAATGGGGGGGGGGGGGGGAACAGCGGGTGGCGTGCCCGGACCCGGACCCAGAAGACCGGAACCGGAAGTGGCGGTTTAAGGGGGAATCCCGGCTGCAGCCGCCTCATGAGGTTTGGCTGCGCGGGGGGGGGGGGGAGTAGCAACCTGTGGCTCACGTGCCAGAAGAAAGGGCTCCGCGTGCCAGCTGTGGCACACGTGCCATAGGTTCGCCATCACTGTCCTAGTCCAGCGCCCTGTTTCCCTCGTGTCTGTGGGGACGTCTCAGCAGTGCAACGAGCCTGTCCAACTATTGGTTCTCCACAACTAACTATGCAAGCGCTGGGTGGTTGTCAGGAATGCTTTAACTATATCTTTCCTGCTTTCATGAGGGTGGGCTAGATCTAACGGTTCCCATTAATTTCTGTAATTCCCCTTTTAACTCATTGAATTGGATAGCCATCTCTGCATGCTGTAAAAGCCAATTTAATCCTTTAACTCTGTGCTATGTGAAGAAGTACCATCTTTTGGTTTCTAGTATTATGAGAGCAATAGAAAAGTTTTCTCAAAATTTATATGTCTTTGCCGTGTTTTCATTTGTTTGCCTTTTTAATTAGCGCCATGTATAATGTTAAACCTGACTGTTCGGTTGTGATGATCTGGCTTTCTTTTGACAGTAACAAAATCCAAATGTCCCTCCTATGTTGGTATCACGGGCATCGTTCTACAGGAAATGAAACACATTTTCAAAATTATTACAAAAGAAGACAAGCTGAAAGGTATGTACGGGGCCCCTCTCTTAGTCTTGACTGATTTCATTTCTGGATGTTGTCACATCAGCTAATAGATGCCATTGCAAGTGGATGTTCATCTTGTGTAGCCATGAATGCATAAGCAAAACCTTTTGTTACAGAGTTGTGATGTTCATGTTTGAAAACTAGTCAGTAGCTAATTAAGAGAACTTTTCTTCCGTAATAATAACAACAACAATAATAATAACCTTAGAACTGCAGAGTTGGAAGGGACCCTATGGATCACTGATTCCAGCCCCTGTCAAGGAGGCCCCGTGGGGGATCGAACTCCCAAACAGATGTCTAAGCCACTGAGCTATCCAGCATTTCTATATATGCAGCACTAAGACAATGGGGGTTTAGCCTTAGAGACTCTTGCAGAGTGCGGGCGGCATACAAGTCGAATAAATAAATAAAATAAATAAATAAACTTTTGTGTACAGCCCAGCATTCAATACTGCCTGATAAAAGGTAAATAAATAGTGCCTTCTCAATTTAGTTTAGATTTTTTTAAAAAAATCAGAGCCAGGGTAGCATCATGGCCAGAATGTTTGACTGGATCTGGCAAGATCTAGATTCAAATCCCAACGTGGCTGTGAAACTCACTTGGGTGCCTTTGGGCCAGCCACAGTATCGCAACCTGGCCTACCTTACGAGGCAGTTGTAAGATTAAAGTGGGGGGCAAGAGAGAGCCATGGATGGAAAGGTGAAACATCACTGTAATAAATAAATAATAACTTAATGGAGTGGATGAGGGCAAATGGACTGAGGTTGAATCCGGACGAGATGGAAATCTTGTGCGTGGGTGCCGCTGGCATCAGCGAGTTGGGAAACTCCCTCTCCTTTGGGGGAGTGACTCTTCCCACGAAGAGTGAGGTTTGCAGCTTGGACATCTGCCTGGACCCGGATCTCACCATGGAAACCCAGGTGGCATCTGTGGTCCGGGCAACCCATTTCCATCTTCAGAGGATTGCCCAGCTGTGTCTCTAGCTAGACACTCACGACGCTGATTCATGCCCTCGTAATCTCAAGAATAGACTACTGCAGTGCTTTCTACATGGGGCTACCCTTGAGGCTGATGTTGAGACTTCAACTGGTCCAGAATTCGGCAGCCAGATTAATAACTGGGGTGAAGAAATTCCAGCACATCTCCCCCGCTCTGGCCGCCCTTCATTGGCTACCAGTTCGTTTCCGCATCGACTTCAAGGTTATGATGATAACATTCAAAGCCCTAAATGGTTTAGGACCTCGGTACCTATCAGAACGCCTTCTCTCGGCCAGATCTGTCTGTGATACCCGTTCTTCACAGACAGGGCGGTTGAGGGCCTTGACCCCGAAGGAGGCCTGGAGGGAAAGAACAAGAAGCCGGGCCTTCTCGGCGGTCGCCCCCCTCCTATGGAAAAACCTGCCCATGGAGATCCACCTGGCACCCTTGCTGGATGGGTTCAAAAGAGCATTGAAGACCTGGCTCTTCTGCCAGGCTTTCCCGGAGCATTAAGATCTCGGCCTCCCTTTTACCATCCTTTTTGCCATCCTCGCCATCACCCCTTTTTACCATCTTCATTACCATCTGTTTTAATTTACCCTATTTGGTTATTGTATTAATTTATTTTTTATCATGTTTTAATAGTGTTGCTGATATTGTTGTTAGCCGCCCAGAGTGGCCTGGTTGCCAGATGGTGCGGGATATAAATTCAATAAATAAATAAATAAATAGCTTTCATTTAATAGGGACACCTGGCTTCTAAGATAATAGTTGGACAACCAATGTGAAATTGAGCTCTTCTGACTGTTTATTCAGTGGCTTTGGAAAAGAATAGCTAATTTTGCCCTTTTTTGTTTTTGGCTTCATTCGTTCACCAACAATTGAGGGGTTTTCATGCAGATAGAAGGTGTGGCTAAAGTCAAGGATGGGCAGGACCTAGAAGGCAAAATTAGGCAAGGCCAGCTTTTTCCCCTCTGTGTTTCCACCACCTGTATTTTCCCCTGTCCTGTTCCCATCCCTGTTCACTCCCTCTTCATCTCTGTGTGCACAGGGTGTTTGGTGCTCGGGTGCAGGCCACTTAGGGTCTTCAAGCTTAACTGATATATCTTAAATATATTTCTTGGAAGAATGTTGATGACACATGTAACAAAGCCACTTAAGTATCTGCTATGCCAAACTACTGTTAGTTTCTCCGTTGTGGTTCTGTCTCTATTTCCCTCTTTGTCCTCTGTTGCTGGTGTCTGGGGGGTGTGTGTGTGTGTGTGTGTGTGTGTGTGTGTGTGTGTGTGTGTGTGTGTGTGTGTGTGTGTGTGTGTGTGTGTGTGTGTGTGTGTGTGTGTGTGTGTGTGTGTGTGTGTGTGTGTGTGTGTGTGTGTGTGTGTTTTCAGCCCTTTGGGGCATGTTGCTTGCTTTTCCGTCTTTATAAACACCATGTACAAGAAAAGTGACAATACCACATTAAAAGACCTCTCTACATAAAGTTATAATCTTGTGTTAAGTTTCTGATTCTTGGCTTTTCTTTCAGTTATTCCAAAGCTTAACAGTGTCTTCAGCATAGAGCTTGATGGCTTCGTATCCTACATCTATGGCAGCAGAATCCAGTTCCGAGCCAGCGAACGCTCGGCAAAGAAGTTCAAGGGGAAAGGAACACTTGATCTCTAGCTTTTTCTGACAATTCAAGAAGTGATGCATAACTTCCTTCAAATGGAAAGTATTCACAGCTGAGAATTCAAAACAAAAGCAGTGTGTATCGGAGGTCTTTCTTAATGTATGCATTATGTTTTTGTATTATGTAAATTATTTGTTTTTAAACTTATTGTTAAGTAAAACTATTCCGCCACCTTGCATTCCATTGCTTTATTTCAAGGGCAGTGTTGGTAGTTCGTTTCTTCACATTTCTCAGTTAACTTTCCAACTTGTCTAAGCCCATAAAATGAAGCATTATTGAAGTAACTTGAAATTACTTCAAGTGCTTTCTAAATGCATTTTCTCATGATTGTCTCATGGACTTCTTTCAGATAATGAATTGTAACTCTGCAGTAGGAAATCAAGAGGTACAAGGCATTGAGTTATTGTTTGGCATAGATGAGTGAACTCTCAGTTGGGCTGGTTTGCCATCTTTGCATAAAGGAAGCCCTGTGGGAGTGTTTGTTTGTAACCTACCTGGTCATACTATTGGGCGATACAGTCCTGTGTTTTCTACTCTGACTGGTGGCAACTTTCCAAGGTCCTAGGGTGCAATCCAAAATCCAAGATAGGCCAGGTGTGATGCATTTGGAGCAGCCAACATCCCCTGTGCAGGCTGATTCCAGATCTGCTGGCACAATTGTTAGGCCACTTGAGATCAGCTGCCAGAAGAGCCGAAAAAGGGGTGGGGCAGGGAAGAAGTTATGCCAGATCCAAACCTTGCTCAGCTCAGACCCAGGACTCTCAGTGGCAGCACAGGTTCAGCCTGGTTCAGGTGACACAAAATTGGGTGGAATAGCTAATCTCCTGGAAAACAGAAACGAAATTCAAAAAATCTTGATAGGTTCAAGTGCTGGACTGAACCAGAGAATTAAATTTAACAAGGTTGATTACAAGGTTCTACATCTAGGCAGAAAAAAAACATGCACAGCTACAAGGTGGGGGATACTTGGATCAGTAATATTACATGTGAAAAAGATCTTGGAATTGTTGTCTATCACAAGCTGAATATGAGCCAACTGTGTGACGCAGCTGCGAAAAAGGCAATACTATTTTAGGCAGCATTAAAAGTATAGCCGCCAAATCCTGTGAAGTACTCGTTCCCCACTAGTCAGCACTGGTTAGGCCTCCTCTTGGGTACTGTGTCCAATTCTGGACCCCACACTTCAAGGAGAATACAGACAAATTGGAACATGTTTAGAGGAGGACAATAAGGATGAGGAGGGAACTATGATCATCCTTGTCCCTATTAACCAAGATCTGTGAAAAAAGACTAAAAGAATTGGGCTTGTTTAACCTTAAGACTAGAAGACCGGGGGGCGGGGGGGAGAGAGATAAGATAGTGCTCTTCAAATACTTGAAAATATTTCAAGTCATACAGAGGAGGGGAAGGATATTGATCTTAGTTGCCATTTTAACATATACTTGTTTAATTCTTTTTTAATATTTGTATACTTACTGTTTTTAGCTTTTAAATACTCTTTATTGATGTAAGCTGCCTTGGGTCCTTTTAGGGAGAAAGGCAGGATATTATTTTGTTTTCTGATTGGTCGTTGGAAGATGGACATGGGCTTCATTTGCAAGTCTGGTTGATTAACCCATATCTATGAGGAATTGCTTTACTGGGGAACTAATGTGGTACCAACCTCTAATTGTGAGCTCAGTGTCACATCAAGATGTGAGAGAGGAGAGTACAGTCCCAGACTTCTTCTCAACATGATGGTAGTGTTCTATGCCCAGACATTTCGTTTTGTATGTGGGCTTATTCGTCTTGTAAACCTGAAGCATGCTTATTTATCAAAGCCTAGAAATGTAATTCTACTACCTGTTGTTGTTGTTGCTTAGTCGTTAAGTCGTGTCCGACTCTTCGTGACCCCATGGACCAGAGCACGCCAGGCCCTCCTGTCTTCCACTGCCTCCCAGAGTTGGGTCAAATTCATGTCGGTAGCTTCGATGACACTGTCCAACTATCTCATCCTCTGTCGTCCCCTTCTCCTCTTGCCTTCACACTTTCCCAACATCAGGGTCTTTTCCAGGGAGTCTTCTCTTCTCATGAGATTGCCAAAGTATTGGAGCCTCAGCTTCAGGATCTGTCCTTCCAGTGAGCACTCAGGGTTGATTTCCTTCAAAATGGATAGGTTTGTTCTCCTTGCAGTCCAGGGGACTCTCAAGAGTCTCCTCCAGCACCACAATTCAAAAGCATCAATTCTTCGGCGGTCGGCCTTCTTTATGGTCCAGCTCTCACTGGACCATACTACTACCTACAACTGCCAGAATCACTCAGACAGCATGGCAAAAAAAAAACAACCCAGTAACTTCCAAGCTCTGCAGGAAGTACACATTTAACAGACATTCCTCTCAACTTTAAGGATTTAAAAAATATTGATAGCCACAAATGGGGTAGTCCTCTTAAATCAGTGTGAGTTGATTCAGATGCAATTGCAAAATTCTGGATTTCTGGTAAAAATCCTTTTTGCTACACAGTAGAAATAGAGATCCACAGAGGAGAATAGCTATAAATTCCCTAGAGTCCACCCCTTTCTCATTAATTAAAGTCTCAATATCTCACTCTGAGATAATTGTAGGAGAAAGAATTTTAAGAAAATTTTTTCATACCGTTATTTGAAATTACAGACTCGTGTATGTTGCATTCTTTACTGCACTCATATTGGCAACCAACTGAACAGATCAACAACAAACTAAAGAGAGGAGAAAAGATACTCAGCAGAGAGGTGGGGCTCTCTTTGAATTCAAAGGCTAGAAGGAAAGATTGATTAGTGCTGGATAAATAGATAATCATCCCCGGCCCAGAAAAATCCCTCCCAGTCACACAAACCACAGACAGCATGCAAGGTTGTAAATAAAATTCCAGTAGATACACAAGGATTTGAGACCAGCACTAAAACATAGGCCACTGTTCAGTTGACTGTACTTCTATGCATTCAAATTAAAGGAAGGGAAGGTGTCTAAATGGCATGAATTGTTCTGATGTTTCTGGTTTTTTGAACAACCGCCCAAAAAGGAATAGCATTGTTTGCAATATTCTCCTCAATTTCTGAAAAAGGCCCTTTTCACAGTTTGACGAGTAGATGTTTCCTGCTGAATATATCGAGAGAGGAAGGGAGGGAGGGAGAGATTATGTAAATATAGCCCATCTTCAGAAGCTGGAACACCTCCCACATGTTTCACAGGAGCGTTCTGTTAAACCATGTAAACTCCTGTGTCAGTCTTCAAATTGAGATGGAAAATAACTCTTTTGATACCCTTATAAACAACATGGCTTGCAGGCTTTGTAATGGAAAGTTTCTTCCATTGTTTTCCCTTTGCAGCGGAGAAAGAGAGGGAGTGGACGCCCTCCTGAGCACAATTCTCAAGAGTAAATGTGTGTTTCAAAGATTAAGCAGACTGAAATTAAAAATACGGGCTGCCCATTGACACCGAAATGAAAGAGAAGAAGCAGGGCATTCAGTGGGATAGGATTATAAATAAAGACAAGGCTGAGCACATGCATTTATTTGCAAGAAAAACACCACATGCATAAAACATTACCTTTCAGAGCCTCCTACCTTAAAACAGGTTTCAGCCTGTATGGCCTAAAGGGATGGAAGGGTGGACTTTGATGCTGTAATGGATCACACTTTTTGATCTACAAAACGCTTCACTTTCGTAACTACTTTGTGTTCGGCAGCCCTCCAGGTGTAATGTAAGAACTTAAAAACAGGCCTGATGGATCATACCAAAGACCTAGGTAGTCCGGGCTCTCATTGCCAACTGCAAATGGAATATGAGAACAATAAGCCCTCTTTTGCTTTTGAGCAACAAATTCTAAGGTGCATACTCTCCATAGAAGCCTTCTGTGCCTCCACAAGAGCCGCCATAGATGGTGTGTGTGTTGGGTATGTTCTGTGCCATCACGTCAGAACTGTCTTGTAGCGACCCTAATAGGGCTTTCAAGGTAAGTGAGATATCTAAGGAGTGGTTCGGAGTTCCACTCCCCCAGCGAAGTTCCAGGGCCAAGTGGGGATTCGAACCCTGTTCTCCAGAGTTCTAGTTTGTCACTCTATCCACTACACCACACTGGTCTAGGGTTGCTATATTCCTGTTCTCCAAATCTGGGTGACCTTATTTGCATTTGACGGAAATTTGTGTATTTTGCAATTGAAGCACATTAATTCTTGTGGTGTACTTAATTGCCATCTTGGTCATTTCTGGACCTAGTGCAGCCCATGGGGGTTGAATTTGGCCCTCAAGCTCTCAGGCCTTTGCCACCCCTGATTATGTAGTCATCACTAATCTGAGAAAGCCAGTATAGTGTTAACGATTAGAGGGGTGAATTCGAAACAGGGAAACCCAAATTTAATTCCCTTGCTTCGTCAAAGAGCTTACTTTGGCAAATCAGTATGTCTTGGCCAAACCGACCATAAAAGGCTGGTCTGAGGATAAAACAAGGTGAGTGGGACCATGTGAAGCATCTGTGTGCATTGCTGGTGTTTATAAATAAAGAAACAACATTTTGCTACACAAAAGGACTGAATATGTGAAGCTGAATATGTGTATGTCTCACACCGAGTGGCAATCCAGTGTGGTGCCATCTCCATTTTATTTCCTTATCTCCTGAATATAATTTCTTGCCACCCTCCACCCCACCCCAAGTGTTGTTTGATTTTAAATTGTTTTAAATATCGTATGTTTTAAAATGGTTCTATACGTTTCATAACCTGTCTCGAGATCCTATGATATAGGGTAAGCTATAAATGTTTAAATAAATACATACATAAATGCTGATTCAGAAATTCTTGAAGTTGGAGTCCAGAAAATAACTTTTGTAAGCTTTGCTGTGGGGCAGGGATGTGCAGAGGGGAGCCTACAGATTGCATGTACCCCAAAACAACATTTTTGCCTGGGGCCAGGTTTTGCCTTTTCTCACCTCCAGTTCTCTAAGGTTCCCAAACTGTGTGCTGTGACACCCCAGGGTGCCACCAAACCCAACCAGGGGTGCTGTGGAATCCTCGGAATTCAGCGGAAGTACTATTTAGGCCAGGCTCCCCACCCTCCCCATCACCCAACGGATCATATTGGGGGAGCCACAGCCAGTGGCCAGTAGCCAGTAAATCAAGGGAGCCGTGGTTTTAAAAAGTTTTGGAACCATTGCTCTAAGGCTTCTTCCAAAAAGTGCACTTCTCTTTGGTTTTTCTTCTCCTAAAAGAATTCCAGGTTTTGCACTGGTGGGATACAATTCCATTTCCTGATTATTTGTTTTTAATACACTTCTTGGCTTGTTGAACGTCTCAGGCCAAAAAATTTGCCTTCCCCTCCCCAACCAAGTTGTCTTCCCTTCCTCTGCTGACGATCAACCGTAGATTGCCAAATTTCTCCTAAATTTCTAAAATTATCTTTAAAGCCACCTAAAGCCCTTTTCTTGCAGTAAAAAAAAAGATACCCCGCACAAGTATACAAAGTAACAGTTCTGTAAACAAAACAATTAAATAATTCCTGAACAAATATCAGTAATTCAATTAAAGTAACCGTTCCATTAGCAAACAGATTGATGGAGATTCTTTGTTGTTATGTCAACAGTTAAGCAGCTAATAAACATTTGATTAAAGATTGTCACTAAAATGGTCAAAAAGTAATGAAGTGTAAACCAGCTATCTTATAAATTGCAACAAGGGCCTAAAACGACATGTAATCTACAAAACATGGGAAAGCAACTTTTCAAACTCTAGGCCCTCCAAATTCCTCAACTAATTCTGATTCTCTCCACTTGTGTTATCAAAGAAGAGTATATACCAGCAGGCCAACGCTGTTCCTTCCCACACCAATTCAGTCAGACTCATGCTGAAGTCTGATGGCTGTGAGAAAACAGATCTTCTTGGGCCAGTACTCTGTTTCACTATGGATCCCTCACTGCCACACAGCCATCCTGACTGCTTAAAAATGCACTTGTGTGTGCCAGTCCCATATCCCCAAGCTACAGAAGCATCTGAAGACATTTTGCTGCTCCTCTCCAGTATTTTCCACCTGACGTAGTTGTCTCATTCTGCTGAATGACAAGGCCAGCTCTACTGAGCTCATATGTTTCCCTCAGGGGCAATGGAAGATGCTGTTGGAGCAGCTGTTGAGCCAACCTCCAACTGCCAGTGCCGTCCGCTTCTGTATGCAGAATGAGGGGGAAAGCAAGCCATCTTGTCCTTCACCTCACATCAGCATTCCCTCTAAGCTGTGCGGGTGCGTGGCCATGCAGCGCTCCCGTGGTGCTCTGCACCCACACCCAGTGTTGCCACCCATTTGGTTCCTGTCATGGCCAGAACCCCACGCACATGGAGCGGGGGGTCCTACCCAGTGCTGGTGGAAAATTAGAGGGAATATTTACTCACCGGAGCATTCTTTTTTGAACTACAAGACATTCTGGATATTATAGTCCAAAAAGGTTTGTTTGTTTTTCCAAACATTGACAGGGTAAAAATCCACATGAAACTCTGGAGAAATGCTGGTGTGTTATAGGTTAGCATCCCTGAGCAACTGCTGAAGTAAATTTTCTCATCTCTAGAGTTACCTGTTGTTCTTCTAATTGGCCATTTTATGTTTGCCTCTAGTTGTGGAGCAGGGGGCAGAATTCATAACAATCTGATCTGATATACACAGTCTATGATCTCTCTACCAAGGTAGTAAGACCCAGTGTTTCTCATCATGTGAAGTTAGATCTTCTTTTTCCCCCCTTCTCAATGTGCACCATTTTTCCCCCAGACAGTACAAAGTTCCCCTTGCACAATGGCTTGGTTCTAATTTACCTCATTCTGTGATGTAACATCTAATTAGGACATCTGTTAAATGCCTATCATATTAATTTAATAGGGAGAGGCTAATAGAACTTTATTGGCATAGTCCAGTTAATTAACATTATGGGCCTTTAATGGATGTCTTAAATCGACATCGTTAGTGAAGATGCTATACAAATTAAAGTGAGGCCTAGCTGTGTTTCATTGGACTGTGAAGGACACACAAGCTGTTGTATCCACATACAACTCAATTTATGACCAACCGTGATTGTGAGGTATTTTCAAACTACAGCTTTTAAAAAACTGAGCTGGATGGACAGCTCAGTGGTTTAGGCATCTGTCTGAAGTGTCAGAATTTGGGAGTTTGATCCCCCCACTGTGCCTCCTTGCCAGATGTTGGACTTGATGATCCACAGGGTCCCTTTTAATTCTGCAGTTCGATAATGACGATGATGATATTAGTAGTATTCAAAAATACCAGGCACAATCAATCAAAATTATAAAAACATTGACTGGTATTATATAACAGATACAAATTTTAACCAAAAACCTAAGTATCTGTTAAATAACAATGTAGTATATATGCTTATCCTAATATTGCAGTTTTTGTAGCTCTGATTATGTTATTTACGAAATCTGCAACTGCTTATAATATTGTGTGAATTTTTTTGATATTGTTCCCAAAGCCCCAATGACAATAGGGACCACTGAAGTATGTGTCATCCACAAGCGAGATATTTCGATTGCCAGGTCTCTGTATTTTGTTAGTTTTTCCAATTCTTTATTTTCAACTCTGGCATCCCCTGGAATTGCAATGTCAATGATCCAGACATTTCTTCATTCTATTACTGCTATGTCTGGTGTGTTATGTTTAAGGTGTCTGTCCGTTTGGATCCGGAAATCCCAGAAGATCTTGACTCTGTCATTTTCTGACACCTTCTCTACCTGATGTTCCCACAGGTTCTTGGAGGCCGGCAAGTTCTATTTCTATTTATTCAAAACGCAGTATGTATGCTGTTCCTAATATTGACACTTTTTGTAGCTCTGATGGTGTTATTTCTGAGATCTGCAACTGCTATATTATTATTATTATTATTATTATTATTATTATTATTATTATTATTATTATTATTATTATTATTATCAAGTTCTCATGGGCCATGTCTGAAAGACCAGAAGCTGAGCACCACTAGTCTACCATGACTACCAACAACTATCCAAGGATTCAGGCAAGGGTCTTTCCAGCCATGTTGTTGTTCTGTGCCATCAAGTCAGAACACACTTACAGAGACCCTAATAGGACTCTCAAAGTAAGTGAGATGTTTAAGGCATGGCTTTACAAGTTCCACACACCTCCGTGAGCTTCCATGGCTCAGCAGGGGTTTGAATCCAGGCCTCCCAAGTCCCAGTATGGGAAAACCCTTTCCAGCCCTACCTACCGCCATGCAAAATCTGGCACATTTTGTATGCCTGTGCTGTCTATAACTGAGTTACCACTCAGTGAAAAGCAGAATGCATCTCAATCAACTTTCAATTCCACTATTTTCTTTCTTCCAAACAAGGACTAGATTTCCTTTTGCTTGCACACTTGATTACTGTAGCAGCTGAATGTGGGAATCAAGGCCATGAAACTATATTTTGCAATTACAACAGAATATTATTTTTAAATACTTTGTTATTACTTGCAATACTTTAAAATTAACTCAGTATCCTTTGTTCCTTGTTATTTCAAGAGCAGCATGCTAGGAACCCAATCCTAAGACATTCCTTTTTAAAAGTTATTTGTTGACTTATTAAAAATATATATATTTAAATATACCAAATCCCTCCCATGGCAATGACAGAAGCAGTAACAAGTAAACATTGCTCATTACTCTAAAATTGCTTTAGTGAGATTGGACCTACATTATTTCAAAAAGAACTGTTCTTACAACTCATGTAATGATCTACAGATAAGGTTGTTATCTGCAATGCATTCCTTTCCCATTCCAAGTCACTCTGATAGAAGCAATAAACAGAATATAAAAACCTGCTTTTACCACCTCCGATTGAGAAGGTATATGTACTAAACAGTTATACAGATGCCACTTCAAGTGTCTTGAGCTTGGTCATTTGGTGAAACCCTCAGAATTCTTCACTGGGAAGTCTGACTGCTTTCGTCTGAACTACAATGGAGAAGCTGAATACTTTATCAAACTGCAAAGCCCAGGACTCTGTACGATGAGGCCATGAAATCTGAAGGGGTCTTGGACATATTCAAATATGTCGTGCAGACACCATCTGAGTGGCAGTGGCTCTCCAAGACCTTGGTAGTGTTCTTTCCCATCAAATGCTGCATGGTCCGTTTTTACTGGAGATGCTGGGGACTGAACATGGTACCTTCAATGCCCCAAGTCCTTGAGATATCCCACTGATCTGTGGTTTTCTCCCTACAAAAGTTCTAGCTGTATGTGCTTCTAGATCTGTGATGGATCAGTCACGCCTGCAGGTCACTGAAGCTGCCGTCCTATAATCCATTCACCACCGAAAGAGTCCTGTTGGATTCAGTGGGGCTTTCTTTGTAGGTCTTTATAGGATTTCATCGTGAGCATGCATGTCTGATAGAACGGATCAGAAATGAATTTCATTTCGTTCCTTGTTTGGATAATAGCATGTCTTCATTTTTGATAAGACCATTCCAAAACTGACACCCATGTCTTGACATTTTAAGATGATTGTATGTGGGAGGGGAGAAATCCCTGGCAAATTCATCCACCTAGAAAGAGGAACTGAAATATGTACCCTTCAAAGTCTGATTTTAATTCCCTTTGTATGCAACTATGTTTGTGGTGCTAAATAAGGGTTCTCTCTGTGTGTGTCTCTCTCTCTGTGTGTTGATTCATCGGTCACTAATTTGTGAACCAAACCCAAACATTTGCAAACTCAAAAAAAGACACCTTAAAATACGAACAAAAAAGTGTCTTGCACGCGGTGTCATTTCTGCAAACAACCAGAGACAGCTTCTTGGAAGTCTTGTCCCCAAATCTACGCTGGAAGAGATCTAATATATTAAATAGCATCATGGCTTCAGGGAAGGAATTATTCAGATTTATGTGACAGCCTCAAAATAGACTCTCTGCATGCATGATAAGCTCCCATGTAAAATGGTAGAAAACAAGATTTTTCCCTTCCTGTTAACTTACAGCCTCCACTGCTCATCACGTCTGTGGTCTAAAGAATTATTTCAAAATTATGGACTTGGAACGGTACAGCTGGGTGGTTGAAGCTGCTCACCAAAGAATTCCAATGATGTAGCAGCCCTTGAACACCCCATTAGGTGGCTGCCTAATTAATGTAAATGATCGTTATGTCTCACTCACCGAGGATTATTTTACTCAGAGGAAAATCTACTCGCTGCCACAGTGGCCATTTCAGAAGGTTTTATAGGAGCACTTGCATTACGGCTACCCATTGAGTAAAAGGTAAGTAGCCATCCTAAATAATGGAGATGGAAGGTTTAATTGTCTCAATAACAGATTCTGCCGTATTTTATTCCAGAAATTAGAGTTTGATTGCAACCCTATGATAATGAGGAGGGACGCGCAGTTGGCAAATGGAAGCCTTCAGCTCTCCAAGCCCACGAGAAGAGCACAAGCAAAATTTCGTTTTTCTGATACAAAGCAAGTAAGGTAGGAAAGATTCAAAGCGAGGGGTTCAGTGTAGTCCCCCTCAATAAGGAATGGCCCGTAAAATGAGATTTTGCAAGCAGCTGCTCATAGACTTGTTTGCACACAATTTTTTTGGGGGGGGGTGACCCCTCAGATGTGAACAAAATGATTTGCCTTTGTAATGGAGTGATGATTGATCTACCAATATAGATTCATCACCTGAAGATCGAATCAGTTTGGGGATCTAGCAATCCAGTCTGGTGTGCTATGTTGGTTTTCAAATGACAGGGGTGGGCACCCTTAGGGAGGCAGGAAGAGGTTCCAGCGGGGGGGGGGGGGGAATTCTGTGATATTTTCATCATCCCTCACATTAATCCCTTTTGGTTGTGCTGTTTCTTAAATTATATTTTTATGAATATTTTGAGGCATGAGAAATTATTGATGCTTTGTTTTAATTTCTTTTTTTTAAAAAAACTAAGCTTGGGTTTCTTTTTAATTTTAAAGTGCTTCATTGATTGTACTCTCTCTCTCTCTCCCAGAATCCTCCAGGCAGCATGGTCACGGGTCCTGCCGGCTGGAGGATTTGGAGAGGTGTAGTCCAAGAAAAGTAACGTGGCCAAGCTCAGCGCCTTTGTCACGTGCTCCCTGATCCTTCTATAACTGCAGACATCAAGGGCTGAAGCTGGGACTGTTGCTATGCTTATACAAAGTGAAGCCTTTCAAAGAAACCATATCTCATGCCCAGCTTTTGGGGAAAAAGGGAGTGGAAATTGCATACAATGCCTCAGTTGTTATTTTGACTTATGTACTGCCCCATAGTGCTCAGGCACTCTCTGGGCAGTTTACAACATAATTATGAAAGGAACACTTTCCCCCCACCCCCAGCAAGCTGGGCACTTATTTTATCAACCTTGGAAGGATGGAAGGCTGAGTGAACCTTGAGCAGGCTACCTGACTCCATTGGGATTGAACTCAGATCCTGAGCAGCAGCTTGATTACTGCAGTGTAACCACAAGGCTCACGGTGGTTAAACTGTGGTGGCATTATTTAATGTACACCCCAGTAGCAAGGCCCTGGATATGTAACAGAATCTCTGATACTACGCAAGTCTTGCTTTTGTACATGAAGGCCTTCCCCTCCCCCCCCCCCCTACATTATGGTGCCAAACCTGGCCATGTTCTGTGCCACGTCAGATCACAGGAGGTAGATTTGGGGCTTCAGTGCTTTTCCACACAACTGTGTTATGTGTCATCACGTTAGAATTGACTTACAGCAAGCCTAATAAGGCTTTCAAAGTAAATGAGAGATTTAAGAAATGGTTTTCCCAGTTCCACTCACCCACCCCCAGAGTTTCCATAGCTGAGTGGTAAACTGGAACCCAGGTCTCTACAGGTTGTCATTTGGTTGGCTCTTCTCGGGTTCCTCCTGGTCCTTTTATTGTTAACGAGACCTCTTTTAATGGATCGTTTGGACCATCCTGTTTGCCAGTTTTGAAATGAAAAGCATCGCTTCAAAGCCCTTTTAAATCAACGAAAAGGACTGCCGGGTGTTTGGGTACTGATTCTTGAGCAGTGGTGCAGGGGTAAGCTCGGAAGCGTTCATGCTCATTAGAACAGTCCTGATGCTCAGCCCCTTCCCCAGGAGGGTCCAAACATGTAGGCAGCTGGATCAGCCCCTATCAATAAAGTTCTGGCACTTTTTCTTTCCACCAGGGCGGATCTTTCATAAAACTAGTGGCTCTTAATTGCTCATTCAGGACCAAACCACTCTCAAATAGTTCTTTGCATTACACCAGCTCATATGACGCACAGTGGGAAACAATTCATAGGGAGAAGGTGTAACAGGCAAATTTCTGCTTCCTGAAAGTCTTAATTCTTACGCTAGGAAGAAGGCGGGGAGAGAGGATGACACACTGACAGTTCATTTTTAATCCCATGACCTCCAGAGAACACGGCTCTCCCCTCCCGCTCTTCCTCCCCCCCCCCCCCATCTTTTCGTCATAGTGGCCAAAATCCTGTTGGGCAGTTGTGCAAAAGAGATTACTTTTTCATGCAAATTGCTCCAAGTTAAGAAATGTTCTTAAGCATTATCTGCAACACACAGAGTTGCACCACTTGGTGTGCAACAGATAATGTCTCTGGAGATGTCTTTGTTGTTGTTGTTTAGTCGTTTAGTCGTGTCCGACTCTTCGTGACCCCATGGACCAGAGCACGCCAGGCCCTCCTGTCTTCCACTGCCTCCCGGACTTGGGTCAAATTCATGTTGGTTGCTTCGATGACACTGTCCAGCCTTCTCGTCCTCTGTCGTCCCCTTCTCCTCTTGCCTTCACACTTTCCCAACATCAGGGTCTTTTCCAGGGAGTCTTCTCTTCTCATGAGATGGCCAAAGTATTGGAGCCTCAGCTTCAGGATCTGTCCTTCCAGTGAGCACTCAGGGTTGATTTCCTGCAAGATGGATAGGTTTGTTCTCCTTGCAGTCCAGGGGACTCTCCAAGGAGATGTCTTAACTAACATCAATCTGCACCTGAGACTTACGCCATTTGGATGTCGGCACCCCAGGATTTCAGCCAAGATGAGGTCACTCAGAAGGAGAGCGAGGGGGTAGCTCACTGCCAGACAGTTTCATCAGAGCTCACTGAGGACTTGAACCTGGATAATAGAAATGCATTAAATAAATGCAATCAGACACAATCAAAGGCTCAACAAAACATTCCCATTTTTTAAGGGGCATCAGAGTCACTGGCCCTGGACAGTTTTTGCACTGCAGTTTGCCATTTCGTTAGTTCTTTGATTTTGCTTGGCTTGGCTTGCCACTGGTACTGAGCAACAGATTTTGTTGTTGCTTTAAACATTTTCCATTCATGTTGTTGGTCTCCGTGTTTTGTTTTGTTTTAAAGCAAGTATTCTCAAATAATTGTTGACTGCAATCCCTTGAGCAGGCTCAGTAAGGCCTCGAGATGGTATACCACAGGATTGCGGTATCCGCAGGGGATCAATTCCAAGCGCCGCCCCCCCCCCCCCATGCCAAAGAATGCAAAAGTATCAAATGCTATACATTGTGTGGTCTCTGGCTCCCTATAGGGGCCACTTCTGGTAAATACACCCTGGAAATACATATAAACGCATATTTCTGGGTGTTTTTTATTCAGTATTTTCAGGCAGTGGATAAGTGAATCAGTGGATATTGATCCTGTAGATGTGGGGGGGGGGTTTCCTACTGTATGCTGTTCTGTGTCTTTTCCAGGTCAAACCACTGGCTTTATGAAGAGAAGTTTCAATATAAAGAATGAATTTGTATTAGAACTCTATCTTGATTGTAAATACTTTTCTTTATTCCTTATTATGAGGATTACTTATGCATGTTTTCGTAAGTATTCAATGAATTATTTTAAAAGGTTGCAGATCTAAAAAGCTCTACTGTCTTTTCCATTCCATATCAAAGAAAATGTTCTCTGTAACTCTGAAACTGATTCATAAAAGATAGCTTGGATTAGTGTATGTTTTGACAAGACCGAAAGATAAAACAATGGTACGGCATTTAGAAAAGTTACTTTTTGGACTACGAAAAGTAACTTTCCCAAAGTCTGGGAAAACAAGGCACAGCTGTTTGGTTTAACCGGTACTTATATGAAACAAAACATTCATGCCTAAAATTACTTTCAGATTATTTTCATTTCCCCTGAACATTTGTTCCTGTTTAATTTTCAGACTAGGGCAGCTACGTGATTTTTCAGTCTACTTATTTTTTTGCGGCGCACTTGGTGCACATTTTCATTCCTACCACAAGGTGGCATAGCATACCTGCAGAGGAACCATCATCAATCTTCTACTAATAATCTGGTAATTCTAGTATTGTATTACACAGCCATTTGACATATAATTTAACAAGTCACCCAAATAATCCTAGGAGAACTTATGAAAATAAAAACAGAAATGCACATGATATGTCTGTTACCTATAACTCACACTGGAATCTGTGAAAGGTACTGAATTTTTCAAAAGCACTGAGAAATCTTTGAAATAACTCTTTAATTCTTATTAAGTATCTTGCCTCCACATGGGGCATAACTGGTAAAATTAAGATGTCATAACTGTTTAGAAATTATAGGCATCATCTTAGGGACTGCTATCAACCAGAGCTTCAAAAAGTTACTTTTCAGATTACAAAAAGAGAGAGAAGAAAACTGTATGGTCCTTCTACTCCAACTCCCAGAATCCCCCTGCTGTGGTTAGAATTAAAGAACAGGGGTACCTCAAAGCAGGCAGCGATATCCCGGGAAAGTTCCTTTTGGCTATAGATCAGAAAATCCATTGGTTCTGGGAGTTCCCAGCCAAAACATAATTTTTTTTTCAACTCTAGCACAAACTGGGGGGGGGGGGGGCAGAATAGTCGGGCAAGACCGGCCCCACCATTGAGTAGAATGAACCACTGGATTCAGGGCAGCCCATTCGGGGTGTGAAATAGGAGCAGCATATTTTTAGTTATTTACTTCGTTGTGACTATGTGTTGTACACTGCCCAGAAGGGGAAGAGGCACATTTTCTATCTCTGATGTCAAAATAATTAGAGCAGCTGATTTTGTAAGGCAAGGATAATGTTTGCTGCTCCGCCTCAGGTAGCAAAATATCTGGATCAACTTTCTTTGTTCCCATAACTTTTGCTTGTTTTGCCGAAACTGGGTTAAATCAATCAATCAACAAATTTAGGCCTTTTTCTTCCTTCCTTCCTTCCTTCTTCTTTGGCTTATTTTCAAGATTTCAACATTCACAAAGTATGATTCCCATGATTCTACAGGGAATGCCCTGACCTTTAAGCAAGTATAAGGGCAATAAAAAAAGTTTATAGCACAGTGTGCGTGCATGCGCACACATGTTTCCCCCCCCCCTCCTGTGCCTTTTAGAAAGCAGCTCTTCCTTCTCCATTGGGTAAATCCAGTTTAAGAAAAGGTACATGGAGCAAACCTAAGCCCACAAAGATTTGCATAAGATCGGGAATGGGGTGCATGTTTTCTTTAAGGTGAACTATTTCCTTTTTAAATAATAATTGTGTGCACTGAAGTCAATTCTGACTTATGGTGCCTCTTTTCAGGGTTTTCTAGATAGCGAGCACACAGAAATGGTTGGCCCTTCTCCTTTTCTGAGGGTATGGCAGGACTGTGCAGCTTGCCCAAGGCTACAGAGACTGACCCTTCTAGGAGGCACAGTGGAGAATTGAACTCCCAGCTCTGCAGCCGGATACCGAATTCACTGAGTTATCATTCACATACATAATTATTTTAACTTTAAGTGCTGTTGAATTTTTGTTCTGTTGGGACCCAATTTACATATACAGTGATTGGAACACAATGTTGCAGTTACACAGATCTGGTTAAGCATTACTGAATGATAAACACACTTACTCGAAAACTACTCAAGTTCTTTTTATGTTTGAACAGGTTGTCTCCATTCCCTGCTCCTAGTGATAAGCATGCAATAAAATTAATTATATTCATTTATTATACTTTGTCCCCATTTATTTCCTAAGGAGTTCAAGATAGCACATATATTTGCCCTTTGTATTAATTTCACAATGCACCTGCCAGGTAGGTTAGACACAAACCCTTCGACAAATTTCCAGGAAAAGGTAGACTACATTTCCCAGAATCCCTCAGCCACTATGGCCAGCAGCTGTGCTGACTGAGAGGTCATGGGAGATGTAGTGGGAAAAAAAGTAACAATGAGGAATAGTGACTGAAATCCTGTTGCACTGTTACATAAATAGTGTAACTTTTTGGTGTAGATTGTCATAATTTCAGAAATCTCTCTCAGTATTATCTGTTGCATGCCACGTTACACAACAGAGTATGCAACAGATAATATCTACAGCGATTTCTTAATTTATGGCCTTATGCATAACTACGCAACAGGATTTTGGCCACTGAGTTGACCAAGTTCATCTCATGAGTACCAACTCTGATCTGACACAGTAACCATTTGGTCATGTCAGATCTGGAAATTGATAATCACAAATAGAACATTTTCCAAACTTCAGTAGTCTCGTTCAGGGGTTAGTGAAGCATGTGTATTTCACAACCAAGGAGAAGGATCTGGTATCCCCACCTCCACCACCACAACTTTCCTCATGTGAAAGCAATGTGGTTGAAGATGTAAGCGTGTAGAGCCTGAGGAGCCTGTCCACAAGCCAAATTGTGAGAAAACTGGTGCCCACCGGATGAGGCGGGGCTGGGAAATGTCAAACACCTGTTCAGAAGATAGACAACCACCAAACTGGCAGTTCTTGCCCATCTCTAATAGAGAACTTTTACAGATACACAGGCTCCTCTCTCCAGACACATTTCTTGCACATGAGGAAACTGAATGCAGAGGGGTGAGGCCAGCACATTCCCATTCTCCACATGGAGTAAACATGCTTCACTAACACCTATGTTTTCCTCAACACCTGAACTGTCTCCTAACCTGGGCATTTCATTTACTAAGGTTGGGACTTTCAGATTTTTTAGACTCCAGCTCACAGACTTCACCCAGAATTCCCCAAGGCAGAATTCTGAGAGGTGCAGCCAAAAAAATAAAAGACCATTGATTGGCTTACATTATGTACATGTGGGCCTCTGTCGCCCCGGTAGTGCATGGAAGTGGGAAGGTCCATGGAAGACACAAGAAGTCACAGAACAGGAAGTGTCCCTGTCCATTCGGTTCGACATGGAGGACCCCTCTCAAACCACGACCCATCCCATGAACTCTTATGGCTCTCAGGAGAGATTTCTTCTAATGGTGATGGAGGCCTGTGTGTAAATAATGCAAGCTGCTATGTGGTACTTTACTTTACTTCACTTTAGTTGCAGCTCCCAGAATTCTGCCTCAGGGAGTCCAAAAAAATCTGGAAGTCCCATCCCTATCATCTGTCCCAACAGTGGGACTGCCCTGAGCCGTCTCACACCCTGATCATTGGGTGCATGAATTAAGCCTGAGCAAGGAAGGAGGGAGAAACTGGAAGTTTTTTGGGGAGGTACATTCCTGCACTGAGCGGGATCAAAAATGTTAGCCTATTTTTACTTTAAAGCTCTGACTGCTTTTTGCTGCAAGGAACTAAGCCTTAGGAAAGCCATTTCAATCATTGAGAAAAACCCTAAGAAACCACCAAAGGCAGGGCATGGCCCTCCGGAGAACGCCAGATTTAGCCTCCAGGAGGTCTCCTGGGGGCGTTCTTTCTCTCCAGGGCCTGAAGTCCCCTCCCTGTTCTATAGCTTCAGCTGGCAAATCCAGTTTCCTGAAACACAGACACCACTAAGCTTCTGTGCACTGAATCCTTTCAGTAATAAGCCATAAGACAAGCCTAGGGAGAGCCGTCTAATCTTAACTCCAGGGAGTCATCATCTAATCGCAATCTGGGGGTGATTTGAAGCAGCTCATCGGAACCAAATGCCTGCCTTGTCTTTGCTAGGAGTGGTTTCATTGCATGACGGGAGTAGCCCATTGAGCCTTATTGCTTAATTAAAAACAAATTCCTCAGCAATTTCCCCTCCTTCCCTGCCTTACCATAAAATCGCAGTAGCACGCCGCTATAGCCGAAACCCATCCATTAACGGATGGTAAACGCCAATTTACAAGGAGGGCTAGAAACCCATTTCTTTACCACTTGGGGTTAAATGGAAAACCATTTCCTATAATCTGCCCACTGCTGTGAGCCAAGAGGAATAAATGCAGGAAAAAGAGAGATTCATTGTTCTGCTGTTGGGCTTGGTTTGCTGGCGGAGACAATTTAGGAGCTCCCTTCTAGGCAACAGGCACAGACAAGCCATGCGTATCCGTAATGGCAGTTTTGTTCTGGGTGATCTTAAGCCACGTTTATAGAGACGGCTCCTTTTAATACAACAATTCCAACACTGCAGGGCCGAGCTTGCCAGAATGCCACCACAGCTGCTAAAATCTCTTGGAGGTTTTGCAACCTATAGATAACCTTTAAGAACTTTATATAAACACATATTTAAAAAACAGGGCACCCGAGGTGGACAATCTCCAGAAGTCTAGGGGCGGCACCTGATCATCTCTAGATCCTGAGCACCACACCTGCTCCCACACCCCATCAGTCCCCAATATTTTTCTTACTTTTTTTAATGTAGAAAAGCTTTTTTGGCACCTTTTTGTGGACATTTTTACATTTTAAATGGGAGGGGGGCTTAAAACACAGCAAAATTGTCCCCATGGAACCTATGGTGGACTTTTTGAGCCTTACCCACCCCATGTGTGTGTGTTCTGTGCTGTCAAGTCAGAACCAATTTATACCAACCCTAATAAGGCTTTCAAGGTAAGTGAGATATTTTAAAGAGTGGTTTTACTAGTTCCACTCCCCTAGTCAGTTTCCCTGCCCAAGTGAGGATTCAAACCCTGTTCTTCAGAGTCCTGGTCCATCACTCTATCCACTACACCATGCTGGGAATCCCAGCCCTGCAGTATACTATAAAACATATATAATACAATGGAAAAAGACAGTCTAAATCCATTTTCAAACAGTGGTAAAAAAAAAATTAAGTGTATACCCATTTCCAAGCTGCCTTGAGTGCTATCCTTTAATGGAAAGTTGGGGTGTACATGTAAATAATAGTAGTAGGCATCCTTCAGTCTCGAGAGACTATGGTAACGTGCTCTGTATGAAGGTCTTGGAACAGCGTCTAGTGTGGCTGAGAAGGCCAATTCAAGAGTAACAATCCCTTCCACACTGAAGACAAATACAATCTGTATTTGGGGACAGATGTAAACAATAACCACCATATAAGTGGAGCAAAAGAGACCGTTTGCAGTTTTTAAGAACTGCCCTGCCGCAATTATGGAGCTGATGCTTTGCATGTAAATAATTCCATGTCAGTTTCTTAGCTTCTCCTCATGAGAAAGATGAAGTTAACGGGTGGTGAGAAAGACTGGGATACTCTAGAGCTGGAGTGGGCAATTGTGGCCCTCCATGTGTTTCTCGGCTCGACTCTCATGATCTCTTACCGTGAGCTTTGCCAGTCAAGGTTGCTAGGCATGGTGGCCCAGAATGGTCTTTTTAGCCACAGTTGCAGCCCCCACCACCATCTCTAATGCTCCAAAGATCTTCCAGTAAAGTAGGAAACACTCTGCATTGTAAATCAATGCTGTGAACCGGTGTAAGGCAGGTTTTTTAATGCCAGATGATCCAGACTTGGCAGCTTCTTAATCGTAGACCTAAAACTGTCTGAAGTTTTATTCAATGTGGTTCTTTCATGTACCTCTGAGAAGACTCTGTCTATCATGGTGAACACATTTACAACTTTTTAAATTAACTGATTATTATCATACACTTGTCCTCTGCAATATTTTTTCAGTTCTAATATTTGAAGTAGCTAATCTACCTAAGTTTTAGTGTTTGAAATACCTAATCATTCATCACGATTTCCCTTGTATAATAAAAGAACACACACTGAATATAAGATTACTGTTTAAATAAAAAGGAAGCTAGCGAAGAATGAGAATTCAAAACAGGAATACGCTCAGGTGTCTGTCCTCTGGATAAAGACAAAGTGAGAAAAAAGCACAATAACATGAATTTCTGGGTATGGGCAACTCAGCTGATCAAAAAGAACATTGTTGAAAATGAAACAGTGTTGAGTTTTGCTTCTGAACTTGCAAATCTGAAACCTGATTTTGACACTGCAGCAATGTCAAGTACTTACATTTTAAAGATGAATAATAAAAATGATAAATAATACTAATCAAGTACATGAAATCTGTCACGCCACACTGAAATTTCTCATTGGCGACAACATAGGCCAGCTTTCTGGTTCTAAATAACTGCTTGGATGCTACCTGCCAAATGGTTCTGCATTATTCCATGCTATGGAAGACCTGGTGTTAACTGCCTCAAAGGCTCTGGTGGCTCATTATTGATAACATCACTTATTGGCAATTATCTGATACATTTATTATAGAATCATAGGATAATTGAGTTGGAAAGGGCCTATAAGGTCATCAAGTCCAACCCCCTGCTCAATCCAGGAATCCATATCAAAGCAGGTTGTCCAATTTTCTTTTGAATGCCTCCAGAGTTGGAACACTCACCACCTCCCAAGGTAATTGGTTCCATTGTTGTACTGCTCTAACACTTAAGAATTTTTTCCTGATATTCAACCTAAATGTGGCTTCTTGTAACTTGAGCCCATTATTATGTTTTATTAATTGCATCTGACAGATTCAACACATACACCTTTCTATTTTCATGGAAAATATGAAGTTAATTATATAATAAATTAATTAGACTTAACACATTGTAATTTTTTTAAGAAGTACAGTGTATAACTGGCTGAATAGCTCAATGGGTTGGACTACCTGAGGTCAAGAGACTGAATCCCCTGGGAGAAGAGACAGCCTGTGTAACCTTGGGCAAGCTGCACAGTCCTAGAGCAGCGTAAGATGTTTTTCTTTTCAAAGAGAGTATTGGGAGCTGCAAAAGCATGACATAATGAATCTAAAGATAGAATAGGAAAAAAAGAAACGAGTTCTTTGTTGCTCCACCTTATTTCTGCCACCATGTAGAATCATTCCCTTCTGCCCAGTTACATCGTTTCCCTCATCTGGCTGGCGTTTAGGTGAGGCTGAAAGGCACACATGATTGGTAGGGCCCTTAATGTTGCTGGCAAGTCTGTTAGAGTTTGTGCTGGTTTCCAGAATACTGTGTTGTTGTTGTTGTTGTTGTTATGTCACCCTTTGTTTGCCTTTGTGACTGAGTCGCTTGGCACAATATGCATCAGATTGGGCAAAACACCTGCTAGTGCTGGAAAGAACACAGAAGCAACCCCCTGAAGGGTTTGGCATATAAAGGTGCAACTCCTCCATGTGGGGCAGGATTCCAGCTGGAAACAGTGATATTGTCATGAGCAAGAAGAAGCACTTGCTGACACACAGCCTTCTTCCAAAGATGAGTGCTGTGCATAAAGGATTGTATCTCCTTGGTTTAGCTGGCTGGATAATTCAGTGGCCTGGAGCACCAGAGCTCAGGAATTCAATTCTTCACAGTGCCTCCTTGGAGAAGCACCAGCCTGCATCGCCTTGGGCAAGCTGCACAGTCCCAGGATGCCCCCAGAAGAAGGAAATGGGAAACCAGTTCTGAGCACTTTATCCTTAGAAAACCCTGAGAAGCGCATCTATTAGTCAGAATCAACTAGAGATCACATGTGTACGCATGTATATATGCATACTTTTAAAGAGAAGCATTTAAGTAAATGTTTCTGCTTTCACCTTCTTTAGTTGTTCTACTCTGGTAGAAGGTGTGTGTGTGCTTGTGCTTGTTTGTGTGTTTGTATGTGTGATAACTCAGCTCACCGAACTCCTTCAATCTCTCTTCATAGGGCTTGATTTCCAGACCTTTTACAATCTTGGTTGCCCTCCTCTAGACATGTTGCAGCTTGTTGACATGCTTGTTTAACTGACAGAGTTGAACATAGTATTTCAGGTGAGGTTCTACAGAAGCAGAATTGATTGGTACTATTATTTTCCTGGATGTGGACACTACTGTTGCTTCCTGTTACGGCAGTAGCTGTTTTTGTCATAGCCTCACACTGTCGATTATAGCTCCACAAGAGTGCAGGTATGATGTTGTGCAGGAGACCAAATCAGCATGATATAAGGCAATTCTAAAAATAGGAGCAGCTCTAATAAAAAACATACATTTTTTAACCTGGGCTCTGGATCAACAGAAACTAGATATTAAGAAAAGGATAGAAGAGAAATATTCAGAAGCTCACTTGTTTAAGCTGCAAAACTACTGTGGTGTGGCATGGTGTGATGTGGTTTGGTTAGGTTTGGTTTTGTGGCTAGGGAATGGAACTGCTGGAAAGCTCAGTGGTTTAGGTATCTGGCTGTGGAGCCACAGGTTGGGAGTATGATTCTCCACTGGGCCTCCTTGACAGGGTCCCTTCCAGATTTCCAGTTTTACAATGATGGTGTTAGTGGTGATTGGTAGTTGGGTAAAGTTCCACCTGTCTTATTACAATGCAATTGCTTAGTAATTTTTTTTAAAAAAAGATTTCATATGCCATCAAGTCATTTCTGATGTGTGGTGACTATATGAGATAATGACCTCCAAAATGTAGGACAAGAACCAATGGGTGGAAACTCGTCAGAGGAAGATCCAATCTTGAAATACAGAGGATTTTCCTGACGGTGAGAACCATTAAGCAGTGGAACAGCTTGCCTCTCCATATTGTGGGTGCCCCATCGCTGGAAATTTTCAAGAAAAGATTGGAGAGCCATTTGTCTGGGATGGTATGAGGTCTCCTGCCTTGGGCAGGGGGTTGGACTAGAAGACCTCCAAGGTCTCTTCCAACCCTACAAGGATTCTATGATGGTGATTCTATGACCTCCATCCTCTGAATCTGCAAAATCGAAGATCTGAACCATGAGTCAAAGCCACCTCTCTACATACACATCAGCAATCAATTCAAGGGCCAGTTCACTCATGAGTATGACTGATTGTGTGGATCTATAAGCCCTTGTCAACCCCCCCCCCAAAAAAAACCCCAGAAGTTTCATCACAGCACTTGATGATTGTCCATATTTTCCAAGCAACAAATACCTAGAGAACATGTTGAAAAACAACCTTTAGAATTGGTTTGTGTTTCGGTGAGAAGTTGTTAACTGATGAAAAAAGAAGTCAAGTTCTGTGATTTCCCCCCTGCTTGGTTTCTCTTTGTGAATAGTAGTGATCACAAGAGGGCGTCCTGTAGACCATCTTGCCTGCCCAAGTTGGTGCTATCAACATTCAGGCTGCCCTTTGTTATGTAAAGTTTGTTGTCCTTTTCCCTGCTGGCCAAGTGTTTTGAATTGTGGATAGAGAAGCACAATATTCCACATTCATGAATGAGAAGTTTTATATTTAGCCTGAGCTTAATAGATAAGGTATGGGTGAGTCACTGGAAAACATGGCCCAATCCCATACTATAGTATTCTTTCAAAATACAGTGTTGGAGAAGAGCTTTTCACATATCAAGAACCACCAGAATGACAAAGAAGTAAGTTCTAGATCAATTCAAGTCTGAACTCTTACTAGAAGCTAAAGGAATTAAACTGAACATATCATAAGACAAGATTCACACAGAAAGACAATAATGGTAGGAAAAGTTGAAAGCGAAAAGAGGAAGAATTAACATGAGATGGAATTGTTTAATTAAAAAAAGCCATACCTTTCAATGTGGGGGGGGGGGGAGCAGAGCCATTAATGATAACACTTTTAATAAGTGATTAATCCAGAAGTCAGAAACAACATGATGGCATGCAACAACAACTGGCAACTTTTCGGGTGTTGATGTGAAACTAACTGCTCAATAATTGCCCAGACCCCTTTTTCTCCTTTTTCGTAACATATAGGGATAACATTTGCTCACCTCCCAGTCTTTGGGGATCTCACCTGACCTCCAGAAATTCCCAAAAAGTATATATTTTAGTATATATAGATTGTGTTTCTATATTAATAAAATTCCCAAAGTATGCCACACCACTGAAATAAGAATTTAAACAGCAAAAGCAAAGGACAGCATTAAGAGCCAGTTAAAACACTTAAAAATAAAAACAAACAACAAAAAGACAAGCGTAACAATAACAGAGATAACCCAATTATAAATTAGCCTGTTACAGAAATGGGAGAAAACATTGTATCCTAGATTATAGGCCAATAGAAACAAATATGCAGTCTTGATCATATTGTTCCTTTAGCTCTAAAACATACATACAGCTGGCATTGTGTTAAGTATCAAGGAATACCGAAGCTTAGAAAAGCTACACTTCTATTTTACGACAAACCCATTAACTGATATTACTTATTGCCATAAAAGGTACAGTGTTTAAAAAGAGCAGGGCAGACAAATATATTTTAATAGAAGACCTACTGTGTGTCTTTCTCTCGTGGGTGGATTTGATTTTCCCTTATTTTACAAAGAATTTGACAAATGAATTCACCAGCTAATGAAATACTGATTCAGACATTTTCAAAGAGGCTTCATTGTGTTCTGTAGCTGTTTCCTCCTATTTAACAGAACCTGTCAAACCTTCTAAAAATAATAATAAAAGTGGTATTTACATATTTTCATTAAGCTGGAAATGTGTTTTTTATTTTAAAAAGAAAACCTACAGCATTCAGATATGTATCAGGAAAACATGGCTTTGTGATTTTACGGGCACTAACCAATCAGTGCTATGCACAATAGGTTTCTGCAGCAATCTGTACACAAGTGGTGAACTTTGTTGTCCTGTTTCTGAACCTGTTCCAATTTGTCTTCATCTTTCCTAAAGCATTGTGCCCAAAACTAAACACAGTAATAAGGAGTCAGTGGGGAACACTGTGAAAGTATTGCTTCTCTGTTAATGCAGTCTTAAATTGCATTAGGCTTTTTTGCAGCAGCAGCACATTGCTGACTCATGATCACAGCGACTATTGCCAAGTCAGCTGTAGGATTTTCTCCACATCAGGGTCACCAGTGAAAGTTTTATTTCTAGGCATTTGAACCCAAATCTTCTCAATCCAAAACTCAAGAACACGATTTTCTTTTTCCTGGCCTCTCAGACTAGTTAAAACAGCTAACTTTTCGAGATTTTGACATTATGCTGGCCTTTGCGAACACATAGACTTGAGTTGTAACTGTGCATATCATCTGCTCCCGCCTTTCTTTTCTCCTTCTTACAACCTGGTTCTCAGATTTTTGGTTCTTCCCAAAAATCCTTATACGGAAACTTTTCTTTAAGCTGTTGAGCCGTTCTCTGCCCCTACAGATCGCTTCGCATGTATTCACGTTCATTCTTTTAAAAAAAAAAAAAACACCACTTCTTTCACCCCCGCTCAACAAAACGCACCACGCTCCGATTCCGCCCCGTGATTGGTCGCTGTGTTCTTTTTTGGGCGGGGCTAACATGGAATGCTGAAGCTGGGCGTTCGAGAACTGGACGGTCCTGCTTCTGTCTCGGAGCGCTGATTGGCTCGCCTTTGGACAGAAGAAGAGAGGGAATGGAATGTTGGGGAGTTTGACGTTCCAGAGATACTTTGTTCCCTTTTGATCTCCCACCGTCGTGATTGCGAACGACTCGCACGCAAGGGGAGAATAAAGGCGAGACTCCCAGCGGGCTTTTTATGACATGTGTGCTTCGAAGTAAATTCCCCACCGAGTTCTGCAGGACTTATTTCCACGTAAATGTGTACAGGCTTTCAAAACAAAACCTCAGGCACGGATTACCACCAAACTCTCTTCTTTGCTGCTGCCGAGCTGCGAGGGAGATCTTTGGACTTGCACCACCTCTGAAGAGTGGATCCGTTTATAGCGACCGGCGGATCCCGGGCATCGGAAGAGCCTCTGACCCGATTGGGAGAGGAACCAGGAAAGTCACGAGGAGGTACATTCATCGTGTTCTCGGTCTGACTCGGCGGTGATTTCCACCCTGCCCAAGTTTAGAGAGAGAAAGAGAGAGGAACTCAAATGAGCTGAAGGGCCTCCTCGTTGCCCTTTTACGGGGCGTTGGGTCATAGGATGCTTGTATTATTTGCTCGCTCTGTAGGGCCGTTGCGAAGTTGGATGCAAGAGGAAGAGGCGCTTGTTTAATACGGGTTGCGTGTGAATGAGTGACACGACAGGGTTCCCTTTTTTCCCCTCGGCGCGCCTTTCAGACTTCATCGGGAAGTGTCTCTCCCACTCTTTCCCTAAAAATAAACTTGAAACTGGTCTCCTTTTGAGGAATTTGGGCCTTACTCTATAAAGGGAGCGACGGGGAAAGGGAGAAAAGAAGCAGGCATCTGATGGTCTCGCTCTTCTTTGTGAGTGGAATGAATTTATGACTTTGAAAAGAGAAGGGCAAAAAAAAATTTTAAAAAAGAAGGAAAAAAGTATTGTAGGAGCAGTACGACAATGGAACCAATTACCTTGAGAGTGGTGAGCGCTCCAACCCTGGAGGCATTCAAGAGGAAATTGGACAACCATCTGTCAAATCTGTTTTGATTTGCATTGAGCAGGCAGTTGGATTCAATGGCCTTCTAGGCCCTTTCCAACTCAATTGTTCTCTGATTCTATGGTTTACAGTTGAACCCGATTCTTTCTGCCATGGAAGTTAAGGCAGCTTGGAGAGTTCCTCCCTTTCTTTCCCCACAGCAGCCCTGTGAGGTAGGTTGGCTTGAGAAATGGTGACTGGCCCAGACTAACCTTAGTTGAAAGAACAGAAGTTCACCATGTCTTGTTCTTTTTGTTTCTATGGGACAAGTACTGTAACGTCTTCCTCGCCTCCAGATAGGCTGTCTGACCACTGACTATCTAAGGACTGTTCCTCTGCTTAGAGTCAAGAAGTTCCTAAGTCAGCACGGGGATATATTATGTATTTTGATGTCCTGAATTTCCTCCAGAGCAGGTGGTTGGGCATTAGGTAATAGTGAAACTAAGAAATGCTCCTGTCAGTAGGAGTGATGAAACAACTACATGATTTTAAAAGCCGGCTGTGAGTCAACTCTGTGCACTGAGAAGTAAGCAATAGGTGTCTAAGGACTGTGTATCTTAATGAAATTGCAAATCCATATTAAGTATTCTGGGTGCAGTATAATGGGAAAGCTTTGAGGTAATCTCTGATTGCGTCAGAAAACGGGAGCTCAAGAAAAAGAAAAGTTGTCCAGGGCCCACCTGAAATTGCTTCCTGTTCTGCAGGGTTGTCAAATTGTAACCGGGCCAGTGCATACGAAGTCCATTTGTTATTGTTTCCTGTTCCATGGGGCTGCCAGATTATGTCCCAGAGATTTCACTATGATTTGCAGAAACCCGTGTGAAGCAGGTTGCTGCCACTGTGTCCCCTGGGTCTCCTCAGTCAGACTGTTACCTGGTCTTCTGAGTGAGAGAGATTTGGATCCATCGCCCCCGCCCTGTGGCCAGGCAGTAAGTGGAACGGAAGGACAAGCAATGGGATCTAGAAGGAATAAGGCGATAACACCTCTGTATCCCTTGCCTGGCTTGCCAAAATAAGTGATTATTTGATTTTATTTTGATTTGATACATTAACAGGCGCTTGGGGTGGGCAAAATAAAGAATGCCATCTTCACACCATGAAGCAACTGATGTAGATCACCAATTATGGCCAGATTAATAAAGGGAGCAAGTAGATCCCCAAGCTGTTTTGGATAGGAGTGAGCAACATGTGGCCTTCTAGATATTTGTGGGCTGCATATCCTATCATCCTTGGCCGTACTGGTTGGGGATGATAGGCATTGCAGTCCAACAACTTCTGATATGCCACACACGGCCAGCCAGACTGAGGGCCTCGAATTGTATTTGGGAGACAGCAGCACAGAAACCAGCGTCATTGAGCCAATGCTGGCATCATGCCGTTTCCACAGCAAGCTCTGGAGAAAAGTCAAGCCGCTCTACTTTGCCCAAGTCGAAATTGTTAAATGTATTGGAAGGGTGGCCCTCTATAAACCTGCCTCTGTGCAGTGAGCCGTTTGTGCTGGCCTCCTGTGGACATGAGTCAGAGGGTGGAGCTGGCCTTCCCAGTGGCCCCATCTGTCTTTTGTTGAAGTCAAACTTCTGACCCTCTGGGTTTTGTTTGTTTTTCTTGAAAAAGGAACCAAACAAAAAGCTAGAAATCAGCGAGCTTTACTCATTTTGCCAAACATGTCCAAGAGGCCACTTTTTTTTTTTTTTTTTTGAGCAACAGCTACAGCATTTGTCACAGATGCAGACTGGGTCACAACTGAGTCACTGAGGACCACAGAGAGAGAGAGAGAGAGAGAGAGAAGGATCTGCAATCACAGCCCCACCAAACTTTGGACTGGTGTCAAATTGGGTCCAGAGGATGACATTCGGAAACCAATTTACTTCCATAACAGGAGACATGCAAAGATGTGAATGTTTTGGGGTTCTTCTGTCGTAACCCCCAGAGTTGGGAAAAGTTCCATTTTTGGAATACAATACTCAGGATCCCCCAACCACTATGGTCATGCTGGCTGGGGGCTTTGGACATTGTAGTCCAAGAAAAGAACGTTGCCAAGTTCTACTCTTGACTCAAGCTCTACTGAGTTGTGGCCCCTGAAACTATTGAAGGGCCTTAAAAGGTGGTAGGAGGGGGCCACAAACATAAACCCCATTCCCACTTTCCCTTCCCATGTGAACAGCACTTAGATCTTTGTACGACAGATGCAGTGGTCTAAGGCGAAGTCTGTAAGCACGTTGGGCTTTACACACTTCCAGAGCTCAGTAACCAGGTTTTCCACTTGGGGTCTAAGTGATGATCTGAGTGACATCTAGGTGGGGGAGAGGACACCTAGACCCTTCTAGGTGTCTCCACCATTTCAGGCTTCACAACTGGGAAACAGAGTCAGTTTCAGTCCCTCTGGGTTCCCAAGAAATTTCTTCTGAAACAAACAGAGCTGCTCATGTAGAGAGAGGCCCCATCCTTGCCCAGAGGTAGGCACAGAAGGGTGATGCTATTACTCATCAATGTGTGTGCCATAAGCAGGAAAATGTAAGCCACAATTCATTGCTTGACTCATCAGATCTCTCAACTAATGCCACACCATTCTTTCTTTGGAATTTGTCCAGATAAATCTTTAGGGAGAAGGGCACTAGGACATCTAGGTAAGCCTTGTTAATGTTTTTTTGGTTCTTAAAACAAGATAGAATTCAAGCTGGGTGTCCTGGCCCATCCAGGGAAGGGCTCCTTTAAAGACATTGCTCTCTGTGGGGCTGTGTTGGAACAGGAGCACAATTCTGCCCAAGGGGAAAGAAAACAGAATTTAGAGCTGACTGAATGAACCATCCTGGTTCCGAATGGTGTGAATCTAGGATAGTTACTTCCTTAGACTGCAACTCCCAGAATTATCCTAGCCTGCAGCAGGGTGGGTTTGATTTAAACCAGGATTTAAATTTTTAAAAATGAATTCTTGGATTATTTAAATTTTAAAAAAATCTTTTAGAAAATTTAAATCATCATTTAAATCAGTTTGATTTTAAGGAACCCTTGATTTTTATCCAGCCTGCCCTGCAGGGCCACTGGTCATGCTGGCTTGGGGATTCTGGAAAATATGGTTTGAAAAAGTAACTTTTCCAAACTCTGCACAGGGGGAGGCACCAGGAGCAACAGAGATATTCATTATTTTGTTTGTTCATTAGTTAAGACTTATATCTCCCCGTTCCCCCAGTAAGATGAAGGCTGCCTACATGGCTGGCCTTTTCGTTACTTTAGCCACACAAAAGCAATTTGAGGTAGGTCAGACTGAGGGAGAATGGCTGGATCAGGATAACCCAGGGACCATTATGGCTGAACAGGGACTTGAATCCGGAACTTCCAAGTCTGTGATGCACCCTCTAAACACTCCACCACTCCACAGGGGAGGGAGCCAACAGAATCACTGCTCTGTCAGCCTCTGCCCACTAACTGCCCAAGAGGGTCATCACTCATGGTTTGGCTTGCCGTGCTCCCCTATACTTGTCTACTCAAAAACAACTCTCACATTCCTAGATGTATGGATGGCATGAACCAAAATAGAGTTGTCATTGTTTTCCTGATCTCTTCCAATCAAAAATACACCAGTTGGATTAATAGAAAGCTAGCTTCATCTGATGATATTAACTAAATACAGGGAATGGAGGGCTACAGTTAATTGAACAGACATCCAGATCTAAATAGTTACCAAGCTGCTACAGTAAATGGGTAGGTTGTGCATCATGCAGGGGTAGCCTATGGTCATTGAACACCTTACTCTAAAATGGTGGGATCCTTCTCCTCCCTGCGTGGATCGTGGATCAGTGGCAGCCATGTATGCTGCAGAGAAGCAGGAAATGAAGGAAGAAGTAGTGGTGAGTTGGGAATACAAGATGTCTCTCTGTAGCTTTCCAGCAAAATGTGCCACCTTGGTTCCAGGGAGTTTATCCAGCTAACTCCAGGCAAAGGCTTACCAGAAGATCAGAGGCAATGTGTAGATACATACCCTCCCAAATTTTGGTAGATGTTTTGGGAAAGAGAGGGGGAGAACACAGTAGAATGTCCTCTGGAAGGTGCACATTTAGCATCAACATCAAAGGATGCACAGAAATAAAGCCATGTATGCTTTGACACTTTTGTGTCAATGATGAACTGTGCATGTGGTCAGCAGGCACATGAGCACCATAAGGGTTGAGAAATATTAGCCTTCTTTCCCCTTCCACCAAGTTTGAGTCACTCTTAAACCAGAAATGGAAAGCCTTTGGCCTTCTAGATATTTGGGACAACAATTCCCATAATCCCTTGCCATTGAACATGCTGGCTGGTACTTCTGGGTGTTAACGCTCAAAATATCTGCAGAGTCAAATGTGCCCCACCCCAACTTGCTACAGGGTAAGGTATGACAAAGATCAGTCAATGAATAGCTTTGTTGATTTCATCAGAGAAGAAGATGGGAAGAAAGGCTGGTGTCTGGGTGAAACAAAGGTTAGGTACTCTGTCCTGGTTCTTAGTGATCTCTGTCTTCTCAGTGTGGGTGGAGAGGACACAGCCTTGATAAGCCTACTCTAGGAACCACTTCCCTTCATGCTAGTTATAAGGAGAGATGGGAGATGTTCTGGCAGCTACAGTCGAAAGAAGGTTGTAGTCAAGGCAAATGTTTCCCATCACTGGTTATCTGGCAGGAACGAGGAACCTTTGGCTCACTAGATGTCTGTACTACAACTCACACAGTATTGGTTGTGTTTGGTGGGACTAGTGGGATCTGTAGTCCAAAACACCTACCACATAACAGTAGATTGTGGACAGGACTCAGAAAAGTAGATGGCCGTGCTGATTTAAATCCAGAGCCCTCAATGAGAAGAAAAAACCCAAGTATCTCTGGAATGTCACTGTGCTATCTAGATCAGTAGTTCTCAACCTTGGATCCCCAGATGTTCTTGGACTAAAACTCCCAGAAGCCTTCACCGCTAGCTGTGCAGGCCAGGATTTTTGGGCATTTTAGTTGAAGGACATCTGGGGAACAATGGTTGGGAACTCCTGCTCTAGCAATGGTGGGCATGCTGCAGCTCTTGAGGGAAGGGTTGTTGGGCTGTAAGGTCTTCAGACATTGCCCGCCTAGCCAGGGATAAGGAATGCTGGACATTACATTCCAACCAACCCTAGAGGTCTGTTTTACTGCAAATCTATCCCCATGTTCTAAGCGGACAAATTTTGGAACACAGTCTGTGTGAATTTTATAAAAAAACAAAACCTGTCCCCATTTCTGCAAGCAGATGTTTGTTCTGCTAGCATCACATGTTGTATCTGCCTCTGAGGTTTTTTGTTTTCAGGCATTGTAGCAGAAAGAGCTGCTCACATTTCAAAAGACAGTCTGTGTGGCTACGGAATGTTCACAGGATTCAACAGCAAAGTTTTTTCTCTCCACTGAAACCCAACAGACTGAGGCTGCAGCCCCACATTCACTTGGCACTAAACTTTGATGAACTCACCGGGACAACATCTGAGTACGCATCTGCGGGATTGCACTTTAGAACGGCTTAACTTTGGCTGGATTGTGCCCATGGTTCCAAGATCACCTCCCTAACAGTTAAGACCAAATACTTCATTTTTATTTCTTCTTTAAATAAAATATATGTTAATGGTAAGATTCTTGGAACTCAACATAAGATTGCAATTGGAAGAAGAAGAAAAATCTGCTTGTAACTCTGTAAGTGATTGCCAAACATCAGAAAAAAATCACTGTCTCGTCTTAGTCAAGTCTGCGCTGAACCCTGCTGGCTCACAATATTCCTTACCTTTAGGCTCTCTTCAATCACATCTTGTCCTTCCTCTCTTCTGCCTGTTTTTTTTTTTAAAAAAAATACTCAAAAAAAAAATACTTAAAAAATACTAGTTTTCAATTTTTTCCTCCATTGTATAAACTGGCCATCCTTCCAGGATCTGTAATTTTGCAGTCTTGCTTTTCACCCAGCTATTTGCCTTAGCAATATAAAGATGCATAATGGTTTTTTTGGACAGTGATGAATTTATTCAATGCCTTGCCACCCGTTTGTTGTGGCTTCATCAGGATTGCTTCTGAAGCTGTAGATTTGTGAAGATGCCGAAAAAGACTCCACTAGACCCTTTGCAAAATGCCAGGGGTTCCTTGGATGGGGATTCTGACCGTCCCCGTGTTCCCATAGGACATGAATCTAAACTGAATCTAATACATGCTTACTCATAATCTAATGAAACTAATACATGTTTATTCAATGCCCACTAAGTCCAGTGGAACCTACTCTTAGATAAATGTGTCTAAAGGATGCAGCCTCAAGTTGTTGTACAAGTACAGACTGAGACATATTGACTACATTTGCACATTTTGAGTCACACATTATGATCTGTTAAACCATGGTGTACCTGCTATGTGTTTCGGTATGTACAACTCATTCACTCCTATTTTATTTTTATTTTATTTTATTTTATTTTATTTATTTATTTATTATTAGATTTTTACCCCGCCCCCCTAGACAAAGTCTACTCGGGGCGGCTTACATACATAATAAAAACATCATAAGATATAAAAATAAAAATTTTTAAAACATCATAATTTTAACATTTATATTAAATTAAATCAGTGCCAAGATGATAAGAGTAAAGATCAGTTATTGACTGGAGGGAAGGCCTGCCTGAAAAACCAAGTTTTCAAATGAGTTTTAAAAACGCCCAGCGAGGGTGCCAGACGAATTTCAGTTGGGAGGCTGTTCCATAGCCGAGGGGCCACTGCCGAGAAGGCCCGGTTTCTTGTTCTTTCTTTCCGGGCCTCTCTCGGCGTTAGGCCCCTCAGCCGTCCCTGCTGGCTATTCCGGGTGATTCGAGTAGATCTAGGTGGGAGAAGACGATCTGCCAAGTATCGAGGTCCCAAACCGTTTAGGGCTTTAACACTTTGAAGTCAATGCGGAAACGAATGGGCAGCCAATGCAAGGCAGCCAGGGTGGGAGAGATATGCTGAAATTTCCTCACCCCACTAAGAAGCCTGGGGTGATGGGCCTCCCATTAATATCTCACCTGACCAATTTGCAGCATTTTTTAAATCAAAAGTGGAGGCCATCCGCCGGGACCTCTCTCCTTTTTTAAATACAGTGGATCGAGCAGAGATGTCCAGCGCTCCGCCCTGCCCGGTTACTCTTGAATTCTTTCAGCCTGTGACGCCAGACCTGGTGGACAAAGTGCTTGATCGCTGTCGGGCCACCACCTCCTCCCTTGACCCTTGCCCGGCCTGGCTAATCAAAGCAGCCAGGCCTGTAACAACGGAATGGGCCCCTCCTCCTGCTTGAGTTAGCGACTAAACAAAAGTGTTACCGATAGCTTAGCAAGTTGCCTGTCAACTCAGGATCATTGTTTATAGGACCCAAACAAGCCACGATAGTAAACCAGCTTTAAATCAAGAAATTGTGTTGGTTTCTGGCTCCTGTTTGTTTGGGTCCATTGAGCAATAGCCCTTGGCATAGATGATACACAGATCTAACTCTTGTTTCATGAACACACTGACATATGAGTTGTATGTCTACTGTGATTTATTAAGCCACAAATCCTTGCTTTACAAAGTTGTGAGCATGCGACCACTCTCCTAAGAACCATTCTGGATCCCACTGGAGGCTTGTTTAACACAGCTTCACACTGTAGCCAACCCATCACTATTGCCATAGGTTCTATGGGAAGCCCATCAGCAGGATACAAGTGCACCTACACTTTTATCTCATGTGCCCCAGCAAGTGATATAGAGAGGTATATTGCCTTTGATTCTGGAGATGCTACACAGCCATCCTGACTAATTCTCTGTCTCTCTCTGGTAAGCACATAGCTCTTTGTATCTACAGATAGCCCTGTATCTCTGCATCTTTGTCTGTGTTTGTGGCAACGTCAAAAAGACAATTCCCTACAAGTCTGTCTGTGAGTTCAGAGAAGTGTCTTGTCTTTCCCTGGGTGAATCCTGGTTTCTGAAGTAAGGTGGATAATGGCCAGGAAGAGGACCTTTGAAAGCCATGCTCAAATGTGTTTGTTAGTCTTAAAAGTGGCATATAACACTTTTCTTTTTGCTTTGTTTTTCTTCTTCTTGGGGTTGAAACAGATTCTTTCTTATTTATTTGTTTGTTTTTATCACACCTTTCTCCTTAAAAAGGACCCAAGGTGGCTTATATAATTAAAATACAGTATTTAAAGCTAACAACAGTAAGTATAGAAACACTAAAAAGGACTGAACAAATACTAAACTTAAAAAACAGCAAACAAAAGCAACACCAAAACCCATTAAACGCAGTAAGGTACAGCAATCCATTTAAAAGCCCTACTCAGGCAGCCACTCGCTCAGGGAAAGCCTGCCTGAAGAAGAAGATCTTTGCCTGCTTCAGGAAGGACATCAAAGATGGGGCCAACCTGGCCTCCTGTGGAAGGGAGTTCATAGAATCATAGAATCATGGAAGGGGCCTAGAAGGCCATCGACTCCAACCCTCTGCTCAATGCAGAAATCCCGGGCAAAGGATATCTGCCAGGTGGTTGTCTAAATTTCTCTTGAATGCCTCCAGTGTTAGAAGAGCACTCAACACCTCCCAAGGTCATTGATTCCATTACCGCACTGCTCTAACAGCTGGAACGTTTTTCCTGACATTCAACTGAAATGTGGTGTCTTATAACTTGAGCCCATTGTCATGTGTCCTGCACTCTGGGATGATCAAGAACAGATCCTGCCTTTCAAGTATTTGAAAAGTGCAATCACTCTTCTTTTCTCTCATTTTCTCAAGGCTAAACATGCCGGGTTCTTTCAGTCTGTCCTCATAGGGCTTGGTTTCCAGCCCCCTGATCATCCTTGTTGCCTTCCTCTGAACTTGTTCCAGTTTGTCGACATACTTCTTGAAGTGTGGTGGCCAGAACTGGACACAATACTCAAGACGAGACCTAACCAGTGCCGAATAGAGGGGAACTAGTACCTCGTGGGATTCGGAGACTATGCTTTTGTTAATGCAGTATTTGCCTTTTTTTGTAGCCACATCACACTGTTAGCTCATATTCAGCCTGTGATCTGCGACGAAAGTCTGGGAGCAGCAACAGAGAAGGCCCTTTCCTGTGTCCCCACCAAATGTGAGGGTGGCAGGATTGAGAGAAAGGTCTCCCCTGATGATCTTAACACCTGAGCAGGCTCATAAAGGGAGACACGGTCCTCGAGATAGCTACCATAGGGCTACTTCTAAAATCGGCATTGCAATGTGAACACTTCTTTTCTATATGTTATTCTATCAAACATTCCTCCGATCAAAAGGCGAGTTTTGGAATGACAGAGAGGAAGCACCTCTCTGGAAAGGCAAGCCAAATGGCTTGAAAATAGAATCTTGTGCTAAGGGACAACCTCTTTCTGTCTTTCATCCTCAGCCAGCCTCTAGGAATGCAATTAAGCCCATCAAGGGCACAGCTGAAAACATTTACATTCGAAGGGGAAAAGTCCATAGAAAAGGACTGTGTGACTAATCAGTCCCTGGGATTCTGGGATAAAAGGTTACCCCCTGTCAAGAGCTCTTGAGAAAACAACTTCACTCTAATGACCATGAAAGACTGGCTCTCTAGCCGCTTTTATAATAGATATAGATATAGATAAATGTAATAATTGAGGGATGCTGTTTTTAGCTGTGTGTTCCTACTTCAAACGAGCACTGAAGTTTTAAGACATTTCTTGCCAAGTGACTTTCATACATCTGTGCTCTTGAATGTGCAGGAGTCATTAGGTTCATAATAGCAGAAGTAAAATGACTTGATGGCAGTTTTCTTTCTTGTCCCTTAACTATCAAATTATCAGGCTGACTAATGGCAGAGGAAGTCAGCAGGTCATTGCTACTTAACTAACCTCCAGAGCAACCTGGTGCATTAGACAGTGCCTTCATTTTTAAAATCTGTTGAAAAGATGCTATGATGGATAGCTCAGAGGTTGGGAGTTCAATTTCGCACTGTGCTGCTTTGATAGGGGCTGGACTCCCTGATCCATTGGGTCCCTTCCAGCTCTGCAGTTCTAAGATTATTATTATTATTATTCAAAAAGGCAAGACAGTCTTTGACTGATCTTATATAAAGGATACAAGTTTTAACCAAAAACGTATCAGTTAAATATTTTGTGTGTGTGTATGTGTTCTCTACTGACAAGTAAGAGCCAACTTATAGAGGCCCTAACAGGGTTTTCAAGGTAAGTGAAATATTTAAGGAGTGGTTTACCAGTTGGGACGTGGTGGCGCTGCGGGTTAAACCGCAGAAGCCTCTGTGCTGCAAGGTCAGAAGACCAGCAGTCGTAAGATCAAATCCACGCGACGGAGTGAGCTCCCGTTGCTTGTCCCAGCTCCTGCCAACCTAGCAGTTCGAAAGTATGTAAAAATGCAAGTAGATAAATAGGTACCACCTCGGTGGGAAGGTAACAGCGTTCCGTGTCTAGTCTGGCCACGTGACCACGGAAACTGTCTACGGACAAACACTGGCTCTACGGCTTGGAAACGGGGATGAGCACCGCCCCTTAGAGTCGGACACGACTGGACTAAATGTCAAGGGGAACCTTTACCTTTACCTTACCAGTTCCACTCCCTCAGTGAGGGATTTGAATCCTGGTCTCCAGAGTCTTAGTCCATCACTCTATCCACTACACCACTCTGGAAATCCTAATGTAGTTCTTAATATTGCCCAAAAAAATTGCAGTTCTGATGGTGTTATTTCAGAGAGTTCCAGCTTATTACAATACTTTATAACATTCTGTGGCATTGTTCCCAGTGCCCCGATGACTTTGGGAACCACTGAAATGTATTGCGTCCACAAGTGACTTATTTCTATTCTGACTCTGTATTTTGTTAATTTTTCCAATTCTTTATCTTCAACTCTGGCATCCCTTGGAATTTCAATGTCAATTACCTGACCTTTCTTCATTCTATCACTGTGGTGGATTATGCTCAAGGTGTTTGTCTGTTTGGAGCTGAAAGTCCCACAAGATCTTAACTTGATCTTTTTCTGATACCTTCTCTACCTGATGTTTCCATGGATTCATGGATGTTGGCAGATTACATTTTTACATAACAACCAGTATATTAATTTTGCAACTCTGTTGTGTCTAGCTTTGTAGTTCGTGTGTGCAGTCTTTTTCACAGATGAGGTATGACACAGTTTATTCTTTTTCTTGGCAGATTCAACATTTGCTGCTTACAGTAATTCCTTGAATTTTTGCTTTCATGACATTAGTTTGGAGTGCTTGTTCTTGTGTAGAAATATCAATATTAGTAGTAGTAGTACCATGTTTTCCCGAAAATAAGACAGGGTCTTATATTAATTTTTGCTCCAAAAAACGCATTAGGGCTTATTTTCAGGGGATGTTTTATTTTACAGTCATGTCATCTTCTGGTTGCTGCACAATGGTGGAGGGCGGGGTTTCACTTAACTGGGGCTTATTTTTGGAGTAGGGCTTATATTACGACCATCCTGACAATGGCTAAAATGGAGCAAATGTTTTCTGCATGCATCTCAAGCTCTAAATATTAACTCAAAAGAGGCCAGGCTAAACCTATGGAGAGCAAAAACAACACATCTTGGCGAATGGATGAATGCTGAAGAGTGTCTCCCACCAGGACAAGACTCTAGCTGGGTCCTCTGAAAGTCACTTAATAGACTATGAAGCAAAGTAGGAAGATCAAAGAATAGTCAAGTAAAATGGGGCTTCTTGGATAGAGGAGACTTTTTTGTGACTGTGGAGAATTCAATCAGTGCACCATTTATGTGCATGCATTTCCCCCCACAGACACACCATGTGTACAAAAGAAGATCGAGCAAACGTGCTAGATAATGATATTGAAGTAGCCCACTTCTAGTCAAAAATAGTCTTAATTATTTTAACATTTTAATTTGTTCTTAATTTTACCTACATTTCATATACATCCATAATTTTAAATGACGCAAGGCTCTGATACAAATAAAGAAAGAATAGCTTTTGAAACCAGATGAATCTGTCCAAGATTTCTTCTTGCTTGCACCTTTGTATTCTGTTTTGTGTCTCAAATGTTTAGGTGGTGCAGCTGCGCTGGGGAGTCTCCATTGGTACCTTCTCTTGATGAGGAGATATGTCTTATGCATGGAGAATTTAAAGCAATGTCTTCTTCTTCAAAACACTTATCTACACAGTCAGGGTCAAAAAGGAACTTACTGTAGTCCCACTACCACCTACAGGATTTTGGATCTCTGTCTTGATGAACAATTGGTTCCATTAAGTGGTGTTAAGCACAGTGACAGAATCATGAGAGTGTATCAACCTGCTGACTTCTGAGATTCTGGAGATAAAACGATGACCAGAATCCTTGCTGGTATTTATGCAGAAATACTCCACCTGCAGAAACTGCCGAAATGATCTGGCCAGGGGCCGGTCAGATGCCAGGTCACACATCAGATTGCATGTGCCAGCGTGGCAGCTTCCAGAGTTGTGGTTTCATGTACACAAACATTGAACAGGATGCTGGCCTATACATTTAGAAAACTGCATGATGAGAGGCTTCATCACTGTTTTTAAGACTGCTCTTACAGAAGAATCACAATAGAATGTCTTCCTTCTTTGTAAAAACAAAACAGAAAACCTCTGGCTCACCAGGATACAGACATGCAAACTTTCTTTATGCAGGGCATTTTTGGCATGTGGGAGCATTCACACATGTAATTTCCACACTTATGTCCAAGAAGAAGATATGAAAGCTAATTAATGCTAACAACAAATGATGACTCTGCCAAGAAAAAGATGAAACTGTGTCACACCTCATCTGTGAATATCCAAAGACGGCACAAACAGATTACAAAGTTAGACATGATAGGGTGGCAAAGTTAGTGCACTGGTCATTTTGCAAAAAAATTATAATTTGCCAGCCTCCAAAAACCCGTGGGAATATCAGGTAGAGAAGGTGTCGGGAAATGACAAAGTCAAAATCTTGTGGGATTTCCGGATCGTAACTAATAGACACATTGAACATAACACACCAGCCACAGTAGTAATAGAACAAAGAAATGTCTGGATCATTGGCATTGCAATTCCAGGGGATGCCAGAGTTGAAAATAAAGAATTGGAAAAACTAACAAAGTACAGAGACCTGGCCATCGAAACATCTCGCCTCTGGAACACTTCACAGTGGTCCCCGTAGTCATTGGGGCTTTGGGAACAATATGTCACACAGTACTATAAGCAGTTGCAGATTTTAGAAATAACATCATCAGAACTAAAAAAACAAACAGTAATATTAGGAACAGTATATATACTACATCGATATTTAACAGATACTTAGGTTTTTGGTTAAAACTTGTATCTGTTATGTAGTACCAATGTTTTTATAATTTTGATTGGCTGTGTCTGGTAGTTTTGTATAATAATAATAGGCTGTCAAGTCAATTCTGAATTATGGAAACCCTTTTCAGGGTTTTCTAAGTGGAGAGTACTCAGAGAAGTGTTTTAGCATTCCCTTTTTCTGGGGGCATCCTGGGACAGTGCAGCTTGCCCAAGGCCACACAGGCTGACTTTTCATCCTGGAGGCACAATGGGGGAATGAACTCACAATCTTTGGCATCTAAACCACTGAGCTACCCGAGCAACTAAATAAATAATATAATCCAGCATTCATTGCAAATATAATGTAGTGAGCTCTATTTCATTAGTCTTCTGTTGATGCTTGTTTGTATTTGTTTTGCTATATTTTGGCAGATTTTTGTGATATAATATGTTAGACATTTGTACCTGGTTATTTTAGTTGTGTGCTTTTTATAGAGATATGTGTGAGCAAAGAAGGTATTTGTGCTCCAGTTCCTGCTGGACTGCAACTCCAACAAGAGCAGCCAATGGCAAGCCATGAGTTGCAGTCCAACAGCATCTAAAAGGCTAAGCATTGCCCATCCCAGATGTACGTAGACTCTTGGCCACTCTCCATTCCTATGAGGAAGGCCAGAGTGTTATTATAATGATGATTAATAATTGACAAAAGTTAAGTAAGTTTCAATATCATAGATCCACTGAATCATCTCCTCAAGGGTAAGTCAAGATTTATGTAAACCCCATTGATTCAATGTGCATCTTCTAGATGAGACCAGTAATTGGATTTAGATTAATAGTAACAATCATAACAACATGATTTGATTGGGCCTGAGGTATGTAGATCTGTGCTAGATGTGGAATTCCACATGTGAAATTGTGCTCCATTTAAGATCATACAAATTGGTTAGTATAACTTGATTTTGCTTGGGCTGGATCCTTTTAAAAATCATGACTTTGTTGCTATGAATTTAGCTATTGAGGTTTGTCGGTGTGTTTGCATTGATTTTTCACAGCATTGACGAGAGGCAGGGCTTTGTGTCATCATCATTCACAGTGTCTGTATTTCTTCCTTGCTTGCAGGTGACTAACCGAGATGGTCGACCACCTGGCTAATACTGAGATTAACAGCCAACGCATTGCTGCTGTGGAAAACTGCTTTGGAACATCTGGCCAGCCGTTGGCGGTGCCAGGAAGAGTCCTCTTGGGGGAGGGGATTTTGACCAAAGAATGCCGGAAGAAAGCCAAGCCACGGATCTTCTTCCTTTTCAATGACATCCTTGTGTACGGGACCATCGTGATCAACAAAAGGAAGTACAGCTCCCAGCATATCATCCCTCTTCACGAAGTCACCTTGGAAACTTTGCCGGACACTTTGCAAATGAAGAACCGCTGGATGATCAAGACGGCCAAAAAATCCTTTGTCGTGTCTGCAGCTTCTCTGACAGAGAGGAAAGAGTGGATCAGCCACCTCGAGGAGTGCATCCGGCACTTGTTGTCCAAGACTGGCCAGCAGCCCCCCACGGAACATGCCGCGCCCTGGATCCCGGATAAGGCCACCGACATCTGCATGCGTTGCACACAGACCAAGTTTTCCACTCTCACGCGGAGGCACCATTGCCGGAAATGTGGTTTCGTCGTGTGCGGAGACTGTTCCCGGCAAAGGTTTCTCATGCCTCGGCTGTCCCCAAAGCCCTTGAGGGTTTGCAATCTTTGCTACAGGCAGCTGATGGCAGAAAAAAGGGAAACGGAAGACCGGCCGAAGTCCATTCATTCTCCTCTCGCAGGTTACGATCCTTCCAGCGGAGATGACAGTGACCGATCTGACGAGGATAAACTGGAACAGTGGCCGGCAGAGGCAGAGTTTTACACCTCAAATGTACCTTGGTCATCTTTCCATAGATGACCTCTGCATGGCTTTTGTCGTTTTAGGAGATATGTTCTTTCTTCTGAGGAGCATAAAGAACGTGCAAGTGCCTTATCAAAGGAGCAGCGAATAGAAGAACAGCTTTAATTGTGTGTTTTTTAGCTCTGTGTCTTTTCCTCTTCGATGAATAAGGGAGAAAAGAGGTGCCTCCCAGCACGGCTGTTGGTCAGGGATTATGCATCAGTTTTTCTGTCTCTAAGGGCCTGCTTGTCGCCTCTTTGCAAATTGTGTTTAACCCAAGTTTTTACAAAACAGAGCTACATGTGATCCAAAACATGACAGATGTCGAACAATCTTGAGAGTATTGCCCCCTTTTAATTCAGCCTTCCCCAGCCTGATACCTGCCAGATGTTTTGGGATTACAGCCTCATCATTTCTGACCATTGTTCAGGCTGTCTGGGGCTGACAGGAATTGTTCTCAGAACATCTGGAGAGCACCCGTTTGAAGGAAGCTGTGTTAATTTGATTTGGAGGCTAATGCTTGTCACATTTTCCACTCCTGAAACACTGAATTTCAGCCTGGGAATGATTGCTAGCTTGTATGTTAGTAATTACATGCCATCAAGTCTGCTGGATAGCTCAGTGGTTTAGGTCTCCGGCTGTGGAGCCAGAGGTTGGGAGTTCGATTCCTCACTGTGCCTCTTTGAGAGGGGCTGGACCTGATGATCCATGGGGCCTCTTCTAGCTCTGCCGTTCTACCATATAAGTCAATTCTGACTTATGATTATCACTTCCAGGGGTTTTAAAGTATAAAGTACTCAGAAGTGTTTTACCATTCCCTTTCTCTGGGGGCACTCTGAGACGTGTAGCTTGACCAAGACCACACAGGCTGCCTGTTCTCACACAAAGCATGGTGGGGAATCAAACCCCTGGCTCCTGGCTCTGCAACCATGTGCTCCAGCTCACCGAGCTATCCAGCCAGCTGGTTTGTACAGTGGTGCATCGACTTACAAACGTCCCAACTTACGACCATTTTGAGTTACGACCAGCTACGGTGGAAAAATTTTGCTTCGACTTGTGGCCGGAGCTTCGAGTTGAGACCGGAAAAAGGCAGGGGAAAAAGGTGGGGAATTCAAATTTGCTAACCGTTGGTAGGCGACGAGGCTGCTTCTTTGTAGCTCTTTCGCCCCAACGGTTAGAGTGAGTGCGATTGGAGGAGGCTTCGGGCTGCCTGGTAAGGTAAGGTGCTGCTTTCTGCTTTTTAAAAACAGTTTTGTTTTTTTTTGCAGCCCCGGCGCCTTCCGATGGGGCTTGCTCCATTGTTTATTTTTGGGTTTTTTTTATTTATTTTTTTGCAGCCCCAGCGCGTTCCTATTCGACTTGCAGTGTTTTATTTTTATTTTATTTTTTGGGGGGGGGGGTTTCTTTCTTCTGGAATGGATTAATCGCGTTCCAATGCATTTCAATGGGAAATGGTGCTTCGACTTACAACCATTTCGAGTTACATCCATCTTCTGGAACGGATTATGGTCGTAAGTCGAGGCACCACTGTAGTTAAAACATGCCAAATCATTTCCACTAAAGAAGCCCATCTTTCTCAGAGAATGGGAGATCAGACTCTTGATCCAGACACATCAAAGTTATCAAATCCAGAGGGAGATCCACTTGATAATTGGAAACTGGGAGACTTTGATGTGGAAATTAAACAAGGGTTAGTAGTACTGTTATATTTCATGCACCAAACCCTATATATTAGGCTTTTTTTACCAGACAGATGGCTTCTTTGGATCAGTTTCATGCTGCATGGAAAGAAGACCAAAAACAAAAAAATCTGACATTGCTTTCATGATTTCATTCTGAGTAGTGTTAGGGATCAACATGAAAGACAGATTTGCAGTGTTAAGGCTAGTTCTAGTACTGAGTTCTAGAAGTGGATGTTTTTAATTAAAAAAGAACATTGGTGGAACAACTTGTTTGAATTTAAAAAAAACAGCTGTCTTCTTAACTGTGGTACAATAGTATGAACTTCGGCCTATCTGTGTAAGTCCTTTGTTATGTTTTCTAGATTTAGAATTTTAATTTTATTTTGGCTTTGATTTATTTTCAGTATTCAAAACAATAAAGTAAATACCACTAGCACTGACTTCTCAGTGTATTCTTGAGCCATCAAATGCCATGTTTTCCACATGCACAACCCCATATAAAAATATTTATTTTGAAACCCTTAGAATAGTTAGTAGACCAAAATCTGGTTTGTTTGGTTTTTTTTCATGCCAGAATGGGCTTATCCAAGTTATCAGAAATTTCCATTATAGAATATAGTTTGGCATTATATCTGAATAAGATCCTCAAAACTTTAGCATTAGCACTAATGCATTCACATTAAAACATGTAAGAAACTCAGTTTGTTAATGGGAGATCATTAATGGAATGCTAATAAACCGAATTTGTTGATTGATTCATTAATTAATTTGTTAAATCGTTACATATTTTTTAAAAATGAATTTACTAAAATTGCCAGGAACGAATTGAGAAACATAAATTATTACTCAAAAATAACACTGTTGGTGTTTCATTATTCCAATAACAGATTTTAAAAAACATTGTTGAAAATGTTAATGAAGGGCAACACATTAATTTTAAACTAATTATTTCCTGGCTCTAATCTGAACCCTAAATTATGATTTGTCTGAGTTATTGTAGGGTGGTTTTCTTGAGGAAGAAGCCGTGTTACTGCAGCAAAAACAGCAAAGCGCCCTGTGGCAGCTTTAAAATAAACAAGTTTTATTTGATGTAAGCTTTAATGGACTGCACCCTATTTCTTCAAATGTAAGGAGTGTAGCCTCAGTAGATAGACATTTACAGAAGATGGAAGGTCATGGAAACGCAAGAGGTCTGACATGCTGATGATCAATCAGTACCCATTAAGGGCCTCTGACAATCTTTGGGGGTGAAAGGTAGAGATCTAATGGTAGCACTTAACACTCCATATCTCTGTGGTGAGTGACAGCAACCCTCCAAGCACAGATAATTGATTAACATACCCAAGTGGTCAGCAGTCTTGATGTAAGTCCAGCATTATGGAAGAGTACAATCCACAATTTAGTGGGCTTAAAAGCACACCAGTTTTGGAATATGGTTTGGACAAACTGAAACAAGATACAACAATTGTTGTTTAGTCGTTAAGTCGTGTCCGACTCTTCGTGACCCCATGGACCAGAGCACGCCAGGCCCTCCTGTCTTCCACTGCCTCCCGGAGTTGGGTCAAATTCGTGGTTGGTAGCTTCGATGACACTGTCCAACCATCTCGTCCTCTGTCGTCCCCTTCTCCTCTTGCCTTCACACTTTCCCAACATCAGGGTCTTTTCCAGGGAGTCTTCTCTTCTCATGAGATGGCCAAAGTATTGGAGCCTCAGCTTCAGGATCTGTCCTTCCAGTGAGCACTCAGGGTTGATTTCCTTCAAAATGGATAGGTTTGTTCTCTTTGCAGTCCAGGGGACTCTCAAGAGTCTCCTCCAGCACCACAATTCAAAAGCATACAACAATAGGGTAGTAATACATACAAATCTTCCTAGATTATCTAATTAAGACAGGAATTGAGATAAAAAGCCCCTATCTTTATTTAAACCAAGAGAGATAAGGTTGAACTTCCTTATTCATGTTCAGCTGTTACCCTTTGGAATCTGTTTTCGAAGTTGTTTTATTCAAGAGTGATAACCCTAAATTCAGAAACTGTCCAGGAAGACTAAAGTATTTTCACAAAGTGAGTGTTGCCATTTCTTTATTGTGTTTCACCACAACTGGCCCACTTTCCAATCTAAAATGCATGAGGCTCACTGTGGCTCATTCTTGCAATATGAAAGCACGATGCACTGTTATTTGTGAATGAAATTGATCTCTCTCTTCAGATTAATAAGTAAGCTTTCTGGGGCTGAAGGCATGATTCTTAAGATGTTTTGTTTTTATAAAGTAAGTGCTAGCTGAAGCTTCAGCATAGGTCACCAAAAAACTGAAAAAATGTAAAAGCATCCAGTTTGCTTTCACAGCATCAAGGAAACCTTTGTTGCATTTTGTTACAATGTATTTTAACTCCTTGTTGCATGTAAGTGTGAGACAATGGCAACTTTGTTGCAATAACTTACTATTGCCATAACTTGCAAAATCTGAATTACAATGCTCAGCAACACTGTTGCTGGCATTTTCTTGCTTTTGATACTTTTGACTGGTCATCATTAGAAGTGTTGATCAATGAAGGTGTTTTACTGGTTTTTTTTTTTATTTACAGAAATGCTGTAGTTTGGTGCACTCTGATGAGAAATAATCCAGAGCATTAGAACTGGTCCTTCCAGTTCTAGTTGCTTCCTCCTGCACACTACTAATGTGACCTGCATCAGCCCTGCTCAGACCACTGTCATCCACTTAGCTCCACCTTGTGTCTCCCAGGGGTGCAAGTGACTACAGGCACTCATCATGACTATCCCCATAACTACATCCCCAGGGAAAGTCTACAAATTACAATCCACATCAACAAACTGATTCAGTTATTTTTCATCTCTGCCAAGAACACATATTTTGTGAAGCTAATATGCCTTGATTGCCCACTCCAGATAAAATTCTCACCCACAAATACTCTGCAATAGAACAGAGACAGTTCTTTAAAAGAGTGGGTCCCAACCTTTTTAACACCAGGGGCCGGTTTAGTTGAAGACCATTCTCCCAAGGACCAGGGTGGGGTGGCAGGCGGGCGTCTCTGTGTGTGTGTGGGGTGTGTGTGCATGTGGGGGGCAGGCAGGCAGACGTCTGTCCATGTGGGGGGAGGCGGGCAAGGGGGGCATGCATGTGGGGGCAGGCGGGTGGGTGGGCGGACATGGGCGGGTGGGTGTGCATGCATGCGTGTGTGCGTGCATGTGGGTGGGACACGCACACATTTCTTTGGCCCTCAAAGATCTATCTCAGCAGCCCGGTCCTTCCAAGGCCACGGACCGGTGCGGGTCTGCGGCCCGGGGGTTGGGGATCCCTGCTTTAAAATATACCGTTGCTTTCAAAGCCCCTTTCCCTGCCTAGTTGCAATGGGGACTATAGGTCAGCTCAGACAGGACAGGAAGTTGGTGGAAGGGAGGAGACATGGAGAGCCCCGAATAATGGCAGAATGATTCCTCCACTAACACATCACCCTCTGTGTGTAGAAGGATAATGAAACCAGGAATGGAGGCTCGGCAGTCTATACAGTTTTGCTTGTCTTGTGAATAGCCTTCACGGTTTCCAATACCCACATAGGGCTATTGCTGCTGGGGAAATTCAGCAGATTCTCTCCCCACTATGAAGACTATATATAGCTAAGGGGGTTCAGATGGGAAACAGGGAAGCTGGTGGGGGAGGGGGGAGGGAAGAGGCTGATGACACAATTCAAAAAGGCTCAGTGCTTGCTCCACTACACCACTGCTGTCACACCACCCGCCATCCAGGAAAATCCCTTGACCATTTGTATGAGCAGAGTCCTTGTGATACATGTGGCTCCATAGTTCAGTGGGAGGACACACGGTTTGCTGGCAGAAGTCTCCAGGTCCGATCCATGACGTCTTTGATAGCATAGCTCAGAAAGTCTTCCATCATAGGCACCAGAGAGCCATTCTACACCACTGTTGAGAGCAGAAAGGTGTGACTGGCTGTTTTAAAGCCATTCACCTTTGTGGATTATTATATCCAGAATCCCACGCCCAGCAGAGCCCCTGGCCTGGCCAGCTGTGGGATGCTGGGAGGTGGCTATCCGAAAAAGTAGCTCTGCTAAACGCTGCACTGCAGATTTCCCATAGCTGCTGGAGTGGGATATTATGTCATTCTGCCCGTTATTATGGTTCACACATTACTACATGCATGTGCAGTAATACAGAGATGACTCAGGCAGGAAACAATTAAGTCAGGACTGAAACAAGTCTATTCATTCTTTAAAATATTCCGAAGGAAGTAGCTGTTCATGTGGTTTTGATTTGAACGCCCTCCCAAATGCTGTGAGATAAACAAAGCTCTCCAGACAAACATTTCCAAGTTAAAACAAAAACCAAAAAACACCAGAGAGTGAAAATTGATGAAAAACAACCCAGCCTTCTTTTTTCCCCCTGTCCGTTTCATTCTTTTCCATCTGACTACATTTTTCCAAGTTGTTTGCCATTCCTCGCAGCAGGCTGGCGTCAAGTGGAACAGCATTTCCCTCACCACCATCACAGACAAAATGGTGCTAACAAATGCCTTGACTAAAACAGATGCTTTTGCTTTTAAAGAGCATTTTAAAAAGGCCTTCTTTGTCTTGTTTTCTTTCACTGGGTTCAAAATAAATAGGAATAACAATGGTGTTTATAGTGGTTTGGTCCCATGATATTGCACAAACAATTGTACTTAAATGTAAGCTAGAGTTATACAACCAGGAGCCCAAGGACCCTCCAGCTCACAGAAAGCAAAGTGGTTTGCTTATATACTGCCCCATAATGCTTAAAGCATTCTCTGGGCAATTAACATTTTAATTATGCACCACTACCACCACCCAGCAAGCTGAGTACTCGATTTACTGACCTCAGAAGAACGGAAAGTTGAGTCAACCTTGAGCCCATTGAGATCTAAGTCAGATCAGGAGCAGAGTCTTCACTGCAGTACTGCAGTTTAACCACTGCCCCACACAGCTTTTTAACTGACCTGCCAATAACTACAGATCCCATGAATGCTCCTCCACCAACACACACGCACAATAGAGGATCTTTGTCTCATTGCGTTCAAGATGGGACCTTCTAATTCTTTACATTAGGTGTACTCTCTAAGAAGCCTTTATAAAGCTTTCCAGAAATGTCAGCTTTGTTTATTTTTATTTTTTTAAAAAGCTTCTAGTTCTCTTACTTGCACAGAGGAAAGGGAAGACAATCAGGCAGCATTCCATATCACACGACTGAAGATGAAGTCCATTTACCTGCACTTCCCCATGCTTTGACTGGTAAGTACAGGTTGCAGAGTAAGCACGCAACAGCAAAAGAGCAAAGTTAACTTGTGGGTTTAGCCTTTTGAAAGAATGATTGCCAGAACACACTTCCCCCTTTGTAAAGGAGTTACATCCTCACTTCTTTCTAGGAAATAGCCTCTGTTTGTTAGAGTAACCCAAATGTGATAGGAAAGAAGATAGAAACCCTGGTTCTACCTTACTAAGGGGGTCACATTTTGCCCTGCTTCTGGCAGAGTCTGGTGCAAGCCATTCCCTGGCAATCACACAACATTGAGGCAACAGCACTCCCTATCTGTGTGCTCCCACTGGACCTTTTTGGTCCAGTGGCAGGGCTACCCTTTTATTTTATTTTTTGTGGGCAAGCTAGAGCAATTCTTGAACAGACCAAAGGGTCACTTTAAGGGAGAGGGTCCCTGGTAAAGTGACCTTTGTTGTCATCTGACTGCACCCTACCGCAGAGATGTCAAGAGCCACGACTGCCCCTTTCATCAGCCATGAACAAAAGCAAGGTATTTCCTCCTTGGAGGGACAAGACATGGGCAGGAACCTCGGGAACAGCAAGCAAAGGTTGAAGGAAGGTCATCACAGGTCAGAGCAGGTAGAGGATCGTCTAGGAAAACCAATACATCTCTCTCATCTTTCCTGTTCAAAGACATGCATCTTCTTGAATGTAGACTGCACTGCACCCAGCCACTTCCAACGAGAGAAATATATTTACTGCCTGTGTGTTTTCCGTTATATCTATACAAAAGAAGAGGACTAAAACCTTCATTTTTTAGATAATCCATGCAAAGCATTTCAGGAAAGGTTGAAGGGGTTAGGATGAATGAAGACAGCACTGAAACTGAGTGACCAAATCTCTCTCTCTCTCTCTCTTCATTGAGCTTCCCCATCTCATCCACCGCTTGTCTAGCTTGGGGCCCCTTCACTACACATGTTGTGGCTACAGCCCTGGCTTTTTCAGTGTGAAAATAAAAGTGTCTTCGCGAGCTGACCTCTCGTTCTGCAGCTGCAACTGCTTACACTCACGTGCAGGGCACACCACAGGAAAACAGCACTGAGGAAATGAGGTGAGCAAATGAGCAGGCAGTTGCTGTGGTTCGTGGGTGTGAAGGGAGATGACGTATAAAGCCCTAAACGGTTTAGGACCTCGATACCTGGCAGATCGCCTTCTTCCACCTAGATCTACCCGAATCACTCGTCATAGCCAGGAGGGACGGCTGAGGGGCCTGACGCCGAGGGAGGCCCGGAAAGAAAGAACAAGAAACCGGGCCTTCTCGGCGGTGGCCTCTCGACTCTGGAACAGCCTTCCATCAGAGATCCGCCTGGCTCCCTCGCTGGGTGTTTTCAAGAGCCAATTAAAAACTTGGCTCTTTAGGCAGGCCTTCCCTCCTGTCAATACTTGATTTTATCTATACTATAATTTATTGATTTTCCCATCTTGAGCATTACTAACACTATTGATTTAATTGTTTAACTGTTTTAATTGTTTTCATGATGTTTAATGGAACCCGCCCAGAGTAGACTCTGTCTAAATGGGCGGGATAGATATCTAATAATAAATAAATAAAAATAAATAACCATTCTTTGCCTCTGCAGCAGTAGGTGACATTCTGTGTCACAACTCTTCAGGCTTTGCTAAGGCTAATACAGTGGTGCCTCGCTAGACGATTGCCTCGCAGGACGAGGAAATCGCTAGACGATGCCTTTTTGCGATCGCTACTGCGCTTCGCAAAACGATGTCTCTCTATGGGGAATTTTCGCTAGACGATGAGGTTTCCCCATTGGAATGCGCCGACTAGTGGTGAAAAGCTGTCAGTGCAGCTGTCAGTGCATTCCGACGGGGACCCGCGCTCGCTAGACGATGTTTCCCTATGGGAGATTTCGCAAGACGACGAGTTTTCCCTTTGGAACGCATTGAAGAGATTTCAATGCATTCCAATGGGAAAACGTGCTTCGCTAGACGATGTTTTCGCTAGACAGCGATCTTCGTGGAACGGATTAACATCGTCTAGCGAGGCACCACTGTATATGTGCAAATAAACGTGAGCAAATTTAAAATATGGGGCTATTTATGAAATATCAGTACTTAAGATGGTGCTATACGACAACAGTGGGGAGCATGCAGCACTCTAGATCTTGATGGACTACAAGTCCTATCATACCTGACCAAGAAGTCTGAGTGTGACAGTTGTAAGCCCAAAGCATCAGCCAGGGGCACATAGTCCCCATGTGTGCTGTAAAACAGACAAGCGCACAGTACTTGTCTTTGAAAGTTAATGTTTCTCTTTGTTTTCCTCTGTAGCTCTATTACTGAAAATGGCATTCATACATCTCTAAACTTTCTTCCACCCCTGATTAGGCATCCTTCAGTCTCGAGAGACTATGGTAACATGCTCTGTATGGAGGACTTGGAACAGCGTCTAGTGTGGCTGAGAAGGCCAATTCAAGAGTGACAATCCCTTTCACACTGAAGACAAATACAGTCTGTCCCCTGTCCAGCTCCCTGATTTTGCTGCTTTCGGGACTGCCTCTTTGCCTCGGCCGGCTGGACAAGGGTCTCTTCAAATTGGGAGAGGCCGTGATGCAACGCCTGCCTCCAGGCTGAACGCTCAGATGTCAAAGTCTTCCACCCCAAATTGTGCATAAAAATGTGTATACTGGGGCAAAATGCAAGCAAAAATGCAAATATTGGTGAAAATGGCATTCACAGATACATTCTAATAGGAAGATTGCTTGCAATTTTTAGATTAGGCAAAAGGATATACAAAAATCCATATATTAAGAGAGGCCCACACAGGGAAAAATGCATCCATATTTGGCAGAAAACTCAGGGCAAAGAGCTCTGCTTCTTCAGGCAGAGTAGCAAATGTGCCTCCACCACACCAAGTCTGTGTACAACACCCAAGGCCGGTCACACTGTTTTGGCAGCAAAGGCAAAATTATTATTTTTTCTCCCTATACCTGGTAATAGCTGCACCAACATACATCACAGCACCACTTGGATGAATGCAAGGAAAATAAAGGGCATTACACCATAGATATATTGGCAGTGTGTTATCTCCTCTTCTCCATCAGCATCTATTACCACCTTTCTTAAAAGCATGGGATGAAACATCATGGAAAATTCAGTTAAAACCCTGCATTCAGGAAGGTTTTCATTCATGACTAGGCCACTTCTAATCTAATCTAATCTAATCTAATCTAATCTAATCTAATCTAATGGGGGACACAGAAGGAGTCTCTCTGAAGAGTGGGAAAGCATTTTGAGTACATTTGGGCATCCGCTGGGCAATGGCATGCAGCTGACAAATGCTTCACTTCCAGAAGCGTTGCACTGGAACAGCACCGAACCCACCCACTTCACGGACAACACATAAACACACAACACCCCGGACGACAGCTGAAGTCAAGGAAACATTTCTGCACACATTTCAAGCTCTGACATTTAAATTGGTTTTTGATTTTCCTCTATTTTATGTGTGTCCATGATTTTGAATTATGCAACACTCTGATACAAGGAAGGAAGGAAGGAAGGAAGGAAGGAAGGAAGGAAGGAAGGAAGGAAGGAAGGAAGGAAGGAAGGAAGGAAGGAAGGAAGGAAGGAAGAAAGAAAGAAAGAAAGAAAGAAAGAAAGAAAGAAAGAAAGAAAGAAAGAAAGAAAGAGCTAAAATAAGATAAACTAAGCTAAGCTAAGCTACCCCACAGGGTCGTTGTGCTGATGAAAATCATTGGGTGGAGGAAGGACTCATGGATTCTTGCTTTCAGTTTTGAGGTGATAATCACCCAAGGGACACCTTTTAAATGGAAACAGGAAATCACAGCTATGCACTGCTGTCTCCTTCCTGGGGGCCCTCAGCCTTTCCCCCCCACCCAGGGCAATCTAAACACTGAAAGGAAAGTACATTTATCAGCAAGCCAACTGGCAATGGGAAGATTCTTTCAAGTCACCAAATGGCTGTTGGAACCCCACAGTTTTTCCTTGAAAAGTTTGGGGTGAATTTATATTTTATCTTTCCAGCATATTAGCAGCTCTCATCCATCACACTTAATGGGAGGTATTAGCCAAGAGGTAACAGCAATTAAGTGATGAGACAGCTCACAGCGAGGAGAAATGCATTGATTTTTATGATCTCCTGAAATAAAAAGAAGAAAGCTTACATCCTGGTGAGAGACAAACCAGACGGAAATTTCAAAAGCAAGCCGCACTTTTTTCTTTCCTTTTTCCTTTTGCTCTTTTCTTCTCCTTTTAATTTTTTTTTGGTTCCTCCATCTTCTCCCGTTTTTCTGAATTCTTATGTGGTTACCAGTGCAGTGGGATCCAGGAGCGCTCCATTCCCTGACGTTTTACAGCTGCAGCTGAGACCAGTTCCCTACAGTGTCACTGTTGCAGAGTTACGAGGCCAACAATCTGGGTAAAGCCCAGGATGCTGCAGCCATTAGCTTTTCCCCCAGTCTGTTCCTCTTTCTCCAGGCTTTTTAAAGGCATGCTCATTGAGGACACAAATTGGTATACACAAATTGGTATTCTCCATTTGCTCCTCATTGTTCTACTGAGCAGTTACGCCGTTTTGGATCCAGAAGGGGAAAGCATGTGAATGGACATTGGTGACAACAGTGTTCATTCATTCATTCATTCATTCATTCATTCATTCATTCATTCATTTCTATCCCACCTTTCTCCTTAAAAGGACCCAAGGTGGCTTACATCATTAAAACAGTATTTAACAGCTAAAAACAGTAAGTATACAAATATTAAACAAGAATTATATTAAAAATGATAACTAAGACCAATATTAAAATACATTTAAAACAACAGAGCACAACAATCCATTCAAAAACCCCTCTCAGACCACCGGTCATTAAGGAAAAGCCTGCCTGAAGAGAAAGGTCTTTGCTTGCTTACAGAAGGACAGCAATGATGGGGTCAGCCTGGCTTCCTGTGGGAGGGAGTCCCAGAGTATGGGAGCAGCCACAGAGAAGGCTCTCTCTCATGTCCCCACCAAACACATCTGTGAGGGTGGTGAGACTGAGAGAAAGACCTCCCATGATGATCTTAAAGCCCGGACAGGCTCATAGAGGGAGATGCGGTCTTTTAGATAGCTTGGACCCAAGCCATTTAGGGCTTCGTAGGTTAAAACTAGCACTTTGAATTGTGCCCAGAAATGGATTGGCAGCCAGTGGAGCTGTAACAGGGGAGTTATACGTTCCCTGTAACCAACCCCAGTTAACAATTTGGCTGCAGCATTTTGGATCCTCTGGAGTTGCTGAGTACTTTCCAAAGGCAGCCCCACATAGAGTACATTACAGGAATCCAATCGAGATATAACTAGGGCATGTGTCACCGTGGCCAGATCAGACCTCTCAAGAAACCAGGTGCAGCTGGCACACTAGTTTTAACTATGCAAAGGAACACATGGCCATTGCTAAAACCTGGGCATCCAGGCTCAGGGATGAATCTGTGCACCTGTGTTTTCAGAGGGAGTATAACCTCATCCAGCACAAGCTGCAACCCTATTCCTTGATCTGCCTTTTGACTGACCAGGAGTTCCTCTGTCTTGTCTGGATTAAGTTTCGGTTTATTCACCCTCATCCAGTCCATTGCTGTCATCAGACACTGATGGGGGGGGGGGCAGCTTCCTTGGTTCTAGATGGAAAGGAGAGATGTACTAGTGACACCCAACACCAGAACTCTGGACAACCTCTGCCAATGGTTTCATATAGATGAGCAAATAACATAGATTTATGTTATGTTAAAATAAATTAAATAACATAGGAGACAAAACAGAACCCTGAAGGACACCAGAGGCCAATGGCCAGGGTGTCAAACAGGAGTCCCCCAGCACCACCCTCTGGGTTCTCCCTCCAGGAAGGACTTATGCCACTGTAAATAAAACAATGCCTCCAAGTCCCATCCCAGAGAGACAGCCCAGAAGGATGCCATGGTCGATGGTATCAAAAGCCGCTGAGAGGTCCAGCAGAACCAACAGGGACACACTCCCCCTGTCCAGTTCCTGGCATAGTTCATCCACCAAGGTAACCAAAGCAGACTCTGTCCCATAACCAGTCCCGAAGCCAGATTGAAATGGATCTAAATAAGCCATCTCATCCAGGAACCCCTGGAGCTGAGAAGCCACAACCCACTCCAGCACCTTACGCAAGAATGGAACGTTAGAGACTGGCCGGTAATTATCTAATGCCATGGAGGGGGTTTTCAATAATGGTCTTACTACTGCCTCCTTTAAGAATGCTGGGATCCTACCCTGCTGCAAGGAGGCATTCACCACCCCTCTGACCCACTTGGCCAGCCCGTCTCTGGCAGCTTTTATAAGCCAGGAAGGGCAAGGGTCCAGCAGACAAGTGGTAGCCTTCACCTAACCAAGGCTGCAAAAACTGAAATTTATCCATTAGCACAGGACAAGCAGGGCCCATAGTTACATCCACAAGACCTGTATTAACTACAGCATCCAAGTCAGAGTGGATCTGAGCAATTTTGCCTGTAAAGAGCTGTGTAAATGCTTCAGAGCAAGCTACCAAGTGGTCAGCACTATCTTAAGTGTGGAAACCACTGACTGTATCTTGGCCACATTTCCTTCTCTACCTGATGCAGTGGCCACTGGTACCCCCTAGAGCTGTTGGGACAGAGGATAAGTAACTAGGTGTGGAGCCACCAGAAGGGACCAACTACATCGAGTTCATCACCCAGCAAATCTAAGCTGTGCAAGCTATGTCTAGGCAACTCAGTGAGGAATAGTATGATGCTTCAGAAGCAACTTACTGAGGATGCTGTTAACACTTTACAAGTTATGTGGCTTCCTCCTCACTTGCAGGATGGAGGGACATATGTTGGCCTTCAGATGTTGTTGCCTATGTCCCAGCCAGCAGTGAGGTATCATAGGAGATATAGTTCAAAAACATCTATAGGGTAACAACTATCTACCCTTGATTTCCAGCAATGTCTGTCCTCCACTTAGACAGAACAGCTGTGCAAGCTAGACAGCCAGTTGCTTGTTTCTCTCTGGCACTGGGAGAAATAGACTTTTCCTGGACCTTGCACAGGAAGTTGGCCAAGTATCCATTGAGTCTTGCAAAAATTTCAGCTGTTTGTGGCTCAAACTTTTCCATCTCCTTATCTCAACGGGCAGCCTTGCCAAGGCACTGAGACTGTCTTTGTTTCCATAATGTTCCACCAGAATACATGGTCCTCTTCAGAGCTCAGAAATGTCTTCTCTGCTTCTGCTTCTAGGAGTGGTCCTGAGGATGGCTCAGCCGCATTATAGTTCACATTGTTCCAAAGTTATCCTTGTCCTATTCTCCGAACGTCAGTGCCTGAATACAGAGGTGTCCTTGCAGTGGTTGGTGTGACGTCACATATCTCTCTGCTGTGCAGCAGGAACCCAAAGGGAACTCTGATGAACCTTTATTTCAAAGCCATGTATTCAACAAGGGTGGGGTGTGTAAATCTGCACAATAACACAAGAAACAAGTCATCAAGCCACACATGGTGGGAAAGAAGCACATTAGCTTCTAGACCAGGGTGGGCAATAGTGAACCCTCCAGATGTTGAAGGACTGCAATGCCCATTGGCTGTAGCCGGTTTGGCCCGTAGTGAAAAGGATGAGAGTCGTGGGCCAAGGGTAGCAGCAGGGCCCCAGATGCCCACCCTTTTTGTGAATCACGACTGCTAAAAGCAAGATAATGACATAAATTGACAACATCTTCAGTACAACACAGAAATATTGTTAAATCTTGCAGGCAGGAAGACTAGGCATGCCACAAAAATGAAGAGTCCTCGTGTGTCATCTATGTAACTGCAGAGTAAGCACAAAAAGGGAAGCGGAAAATTCTCTTGCACAAAGCAATCAGAAACATATTTATAAAACTTCAGAAACAGCCAGAATACAGACCATAGTTTCTTCTTTTTTTAAAAAAAAAAGCACTCCAAAAATAGAAAAAGAATGAGACTGTGTCGAAGAACCTACAGAACCTTTTATGAAACACAGAGAAACAACCACCATCAGAGAGAGCCCGTATAACACTTTTTTTAAATGCAGAATTTCCCCCCTTCAACTGGAGGGAATCCCGAGAGCTTCAGGATCGGTTTAAGGGGGGGTGAGTTTGGCAAAAGTCCCAGAAGAACCCTTTGTGTGGATGGGGAGCTCACCAAAGCACGTGGAAGCATTAAAAAAATATACAGGTCTAAAACCTGCCAGCTACTGCAGCTGCACGGCTATTCTTGTAAAACAAAACACTCCCATACACATTCACTGTTCAGAATTAGCCCATTGTGTCTTGTTTTTAGCACACAATGCTGTTTGCTCAATATAAAATATCTTCACTCCCCAAGGACAGGAAACGACCACCAATTTCCTGCCTGGCTGCCCCAATGACCCTGAGGCTGACCAAATATTATTGGTTGTAAGAGTCTGCCTTATGGGACTCTATCCCTCCCTGCCTCTTATTCACCTGGCATGACCCCCCCCCCTCTCTCTCTCTCTCTCTCTCTGTGTGTGAGAGAGAGAGATTTCCCCAGAAGCAACTTAGGAGGGGCAAACATCCTGCCCCACTACCTGTTTCGTACAGTCTCTACGGTACAGTATACCTATCTGCAGAACAGCAGAAGGAATAGATACAAAAGCATGAGTTTGTTCATTTCTATTATAACTTGTTTTTCCCCACAACCAACTCAAGGTAGCTTACATGGCCCTTCTTCTCTAAATACCCCCATGCACAGCCTCCAAGGAAACCCCATTGTATGCGCAATGGAGGGGTTGTGTGCGAAGCATAGAGGAGAATAGGATTCTGGCTGTAAGGTCTAAGCTACTTTCATAGCACAAAACCTATAACGACCAGGTTGAAAGTACAGTTCAGTAGGTTCCAATGTGGGGCCAACTTCCAGGTGAGTTGGCACAGGCTTGCAGCCTCGGTTACTTTGCTTTCTGGTGTTTCGCTTCCAATGAACAAAGGGTCTTTTGTGCGGCGCAACACCCAGCGCTCTCTCGCTGAGCACAACTGATGTGCTGAGTCAGCAGCAGTGATGGCCCGGCTGGCATCAAAGGCCAACCGGGAGCTCAGCCAGACAGCAGGTACGGCCAAGTCCCTTCCTCCTCTCCTACTTTATTCATTAAAAAAAAATTACCCTGCCTTTCTCCTTAAAAAAAGACCCAAAGGGTCATTACAAATACAATATTAAAACTAGAAAACAGTCAATTATTCAAAAATTAAAGAAGAATGAATAACATGATACGCAAAACATAAGGTAAAAGCATTATGAAAAAACAGATTTAGAAGCAACAAAATATAAACTATCCTGTTTATTGTCTCCTGGACAGACAGCCACTCACTGAGGAAAAGCCTGCCTGAAGAGAAAGGTCTTCTTCCCTACTTGCAGAAGAACAGGAAAGATGGGGCCAGCCTGGACTCTTTTGTATCTGAGGTCACTGAGATAGCTAGCAGCTTCCCACATTTCAAGACCCAAGATTGAGACGAAGAGGTACACGCGTGTGTGCATGAGAAAGTGAGAAACCATGGGCTTCCTGCACTCCCTCCCAAATGAAAATAATATCTGTCCAACACAGAAACAAATTACTTTTTTGCTGAATCAGCAAGCCCTGGCACCAGTTAGGAGTGGAGCTCCTAACAGGGAGAATTAAAGCTCCCCCCCCCCCCTTATCGGCTTTCTTAACTATCCAGTTTTCATGCCCATACATGGTGATCAGGAATCCAAGAGTGTGGGTGATCTCGGTCTTCATTTCCAGTGACACATCTTTACACTTCAAGATCTTTTCTAGTTCACTGCTGTCCTTCCGAGTCTTCTTCCAATTTCTCGGCTGCAGTCTCCCTTTGGATGGATGGTTGAACCGAGGTATACAAAATCTTTTACTCTTTCAATTTCTTCATTCAAAAACATTAAAGTCGTGGCGTTAATATTCTTCAATATAATACAGGAGCATATTCTCACTACTGAATTTTGCAAATTGCAGCTGGAGCTAATTGATATGACTTCATACAATCCAGAAGGATATTTCTACTACACATGCATCTCCATAAACTTTTCCATGTTTGGTAAAAATGTATGGGCCAGATCTAGATGGACCACTTTCTCCTGTTGAGGGGCCACATATCTGAGATGGGGAGGATCAAAACTAGCAGTGGGTGAAGTGACAGCCAAAACTAGGTAATGCCACCCCACCCCACCTACCACACCTCTTTTTCTCTCCGCCCTCTCCTTCTCCAGGACTTCTGTTGAAAAAATATCTTCCCTTCATTCTCTTCCTCCCATACATTTCCGCCCCACCTAGTGGCTGCAGGAAAAAAGACAAGCTCAGTCTTGTACAGACCTGAACTCAACATTTAGGATCACCCACACATCCTATTTGCTTCCCTTTAATGGTGAGTTGGTATCTGGATGCAGAGCCAGAGGCTGGGAGTTCGATTCCCCACTGTGCATCACAGAAGAACCAATCTGTGTAGCCTTGGGCAAGCTGCACAGTCAAGGATACCCCCAGAAGAAAGGAATAGTACATCACTTGTAAGTACTCTCTACCTAAAAAGCCCTGAAAAGGATCACCATAAATCAGAATTGACTGATAGTGGTCTTGTGTAAAGGCTGTGAAACGCAGTGTCAAGGGAGGGAAAGAGACAAGGAGTGGAGGCAGGGTGGATAATGGGAAGGGCAGTAGGGGGAGAGAAGGGGAGAGGTGGGAGGAGGAATAGAGGCAACCCCATGGACATTAAAATCAGAGGAATCCTGATTACATTGAAAGAAAACTGATTAACAGGTATGGAAGCTGGAAGTGAGTGATTCTGGATCTTGGAGGGAATGGGACCCACCTCAATCTGAGCCACACACCTTGTGTGGATGATCCCTTAGGCAGTGATTTTGAAATTAAGCGGAAAGGCAGAGGAACAGCACCACCCTCAAGTTTCGGCAGCAGGTTGCCCACCCCTAACTTGGAGCATGGAGACATCCTCAGAACCTCTCTGTTTAGGAATGTCTACTGAAATGGCTGGTTTCAGGAGTTAATGAAAAGAACCCATAGTAGAAAACTTTACAACTGAAAATTAACTAGACAAATGTTACTGTCTACTGGAATATGCACTGCAGACATAGGTTGAGTTTCAGTAAGCTATTAAGTGATTGATAAACAGCATCCCTTTATACCTTGCTCAAGATTTGATCCTGCTGTTTTCATTTAGCCTGCAATAACAAATCCTCCATGGATATGTTAAATATAATAAAATAATCATGTGCCATCAAATCAGTTCTGACTTATGGCAACCCTTTTTTCAAAGTTTCAGTTCTGACTTATGGCAACTCTTTTCTGGACAGAGAACACTCAGAAGTGGTTGATCATTCCCTTCTTCTGGGGACACCCTGGGACTGTGCAGCTTGCCCAAAGCCACACAGGCTGTCTCAGGAGGCACCGTGGGGAATCGAACTCACAACCTCAGCCAGCTCATGTTAAATATATGTTCTCCAAAGATTGCAAGACAATTCCAAAATGAGCCTCACCAGCATTTACTAATTTTGTGTCTATGTCCTACCCTTTCTCCAAGAAAGAAGTATATACAATAATGCATCTGCCCTGCCAAGGCCATTTTATCCAGACAACGGCCCTGTGAGGAAAGTTAAGCTGAGTGTCAAGCACTGAATAGAGACTTCAACTAAACACCTCTGACTTCCTATGCCAGTTCCCTTAACCCCACTATGCTCTGGTGGATGGGAAATCATAGCTGAGGTGAGTCCTGAATCCCACCCACCCCTCTGTGGGCCTGACAATGTCAGGAGCATCCACGAGGACCCACTGAACACACACAAGGTACAACTGAGTGATAAAACTGCACCACACATAAACCAAGCCTGCTATGTTCAATGGTGTATTGCATCCAGAGCGTGTAGGGATTTTATGAGCAGCAGGCACTATAGCATCATCAACCAGCACTGCTCCAGATTTCACTGTTACCTCTGAGATTCACTACAATCCTCACAGCAGGGAAGCAAGTGGATCTTCCCAGGAACAAACAGTATATTGTTGCATGTTATCCTTGTTGCAATGCAAAGTATTGACAGCCAGTTGGTCTTGAACGGGTGGTTAAGAACCATTAACTTTACAAAAGACCTGCCTCTTATTTGTTGATAGGGATGGATCCAACCGTCAGCTTCTCGGAGATGCTGGCTGTTGGGCTTTTCATAAAGAACACCTACACTTCCGAATTCCCCACCTCCCCCCCATGCCACACTGACAATGTTCCTCCAGCACCGTTGTCTCTGTTCTGCTCAGTTGGAACATTTGCCTGCTTTTCCACATTATTTAAGTTGGGTGGGAAGGCTAACGAGCACTTATGTACAAATTGAGTTTAGACTACAAGTCCTCACTCCTAGCAAAGAAAGGGGTGCCCGGGACTGCCTGGTTAACCAAGAGTTCACGGCCACTTAAACTTTAGGCCAGTAGATGGTGCATTTCAGTTGCAAAATAAACATCGCACAAATCGATCTCCCTTGCATTTGCTGGGTAATCATCCCTCCTTGGCTTTGTTCACTGTTTGCCCGCTTCGTAGGGTCATACCTGAAGAGCTGGGTTCCAGTCCACAGAAGCTTGTGCCCAATAAAATGCATCAGTCCTGTAAGGACGCACTGAACTCGTTGTTGTTTTTTTGCTAGCTTGTAAACGGAGGAGCCCCAAGGAAATCATGGGGGGGGGGAAGGGGGTTTCTGCTAGAACAGAAATGAGCAGCGAGAAGCACCAAAACACTCACCATCTGCCTGCTAAAAGTTCAGCTTGACTCTGTCAGACCCAAAGCACTACCAGGTTAATAACCATGACTGGAACAGATGGTTCCTCCGTGCAAATATGGCTCTTTCTCTACACTTGCTCTTCCCTCAGCTGTTTGCTAAGACTGCTGGCCCAGCGTTTCTGGGTTGCCAAGGCAACACCTCTGTGCCTGGCACTCGGCGCTGGCATTATGCAGCTGAAAAGAGTGATGGGAGTCACCATTTTAGCCGCCTGGAGGCAGCTCACTGTGCTCACAGGTGCATCTCTCTCTCTCTCTGTGTCTCTCTCTCTCTCTCTCTCTCTCACACACACACACACACACACAAACACACACAAGGAGCTCTCACCAAAGAAACCTAACAAATATCTCAGCCAAGATAATGAGAGAGAGACCTTCCCAAAGATGTAGATTATTTAGCCATTTAACTACCAGCCTGAGAAGTAACAAGAACACTGTAAATAGCACCAGTTCCAAAAGAAGCACCAGATCAAAACCGTGATGTTCAGATAATGTATCTCTCTACCACAGCTAACTTTCCAGCCACCTGGTGTGTACCATTCACACTGCTTATACTCTCTCTTTTTCCCCAGTCTCCCTTTTCTCCTCCTTCTTTTGAGCCATCAGCCACTTCCTCGGGTATTTGTCTGCCATATGAGACGCAAGAATCGTGGTTCCAACAGCATTAGAGCCCCTTGTGTTGTTCACCAGCATGATTCCGAGAGGAAGGATCAACAGAATTTGAAGCAATGGTTAAAAAGGTTCCCCTTGACAATTTGTCCAGTCGTGTCCGACTCTAGGCGGCGGTGCTCATCTCCATTTCCAACCCATCGAGCTAGCGTTTGTCTGCAGACAATCCTCCGTGGTCACGTGGCCAGCGTGACTAGACATGGAACGCCGTTTACCTTCCCACCGAGGTGGTACCTAATTATCTACTCGCATTTTTGCATTTTGCATGCTTTCGAACCGCTAGGTTGGTGGGAGAAGCAATGGTTACATGCTGCCATTTCGGACTTATGGTGGTGACCCTTCCAGAGATAAAGGAACCAGAAGCGGCTGACCCGTCTCTCCTTCTGATGGTGCTCGGGGACCCGGCAGCTTGCCTGAGGCCGTAGAGGTGGCAAGACACGTCACCCCATCAGCCACACACACTTCAGGTGATCTCAGCTGGCCCCCTTTTCCAGGAAACGCAAGGCAGAATCAAAATCCTGGCTCCTCCAAACCGCTGAATATAGTAAGAAGGTAGTTGAAGTGGTACATAATCCAGATTGTGCAATGTCTAGTGTTGTTGTTGTAAGCCTTTGACATTTCCACAGGAGAGGCAGAAGAATCATACATTGACTGAAATCCAGTTGCACAGTTACACACACACACAAAAGCGTAACTTTTAGCAGTGAATTGCCGCAAGTTAAGAAATCTCCACAGGCACTATCTGTTGCATACCGAATCTCACAACTTGGCATGTAACAGATAACCCCTTCAAAGATTTCTTAATTTATAGCAATGCACTGTTGCAAGTTATTCCTTTTGCGTAACTATGCAACAGGATTTGGGTTATAGACTACTCCCAGCGCTGATTGGTCAGACCTAGGCAACTGTATCCCTCAGGTTGATGCAGAACGTTTAGCCCTCCTTCTCCAGGGCAAGGAAGAGCAGTCTTCAGGCTCGTGGCATCTGCTTTGCGGTTTGTTTGTTTGTTTTCTGTTTTAGGGTGGGACTTTCTTTGCTCAAACCTGGTCCTCAAATCCTAATTGGTGCTAAGTGTAAAATAGCAGTTCAGAGGAGAGGACACATGCTAAGAATTGTGTCATTAAGAGGCAGAGCACATCCTCCATCCAGGAACTTGTAATCCATAATGCCATAGAGCCAAGCTCATGGGCCCTTTCACTTGGAAAGATGCTCCAGGGTTCCCTTCAAGTATTTGCTTGCATGCTTGAAGCATTAGGGTGCCTCAATCAGCAACTAGAAACATACACTGATTTCAGAAAAAAATGCCCAAACAAGAACTACAAGAAGAGGTAGTTTTATGTTACCAGAACAGAAGCATGATGTTCAAGATGCCCCCAATGGCACTTTTGCGGACTCTTCTTCTGCCCCTTCACGGAGCCAAGGAAGTGATTAATTTGCCAATATCCTGAAGTGGCTATCTTATTGTCAAATCAGAGGCAGGCTGTTGCAGACCAAATAGGATCACTTAAGGTCCGTATGTCATTTGCGTATGAGGACACCAAATAGCATACCAGACCACATACTGACCCTATTTAGTCCAATTCACCCCGCTCCTCCCTGATCGTGTAGATAAGCCCCCAGTTTTCTTCCACAGCTATGGAATACCATTCCCACCCTCCCCCCACAGAGATACAGTTGGTACCAGATCAAAACTTGTTATCCATGTATTTCAGATTATCTCATTTGAATGTATTGACTGTTTCTTTGGTTTTATCATGATGACTTGGTTATGGCTGTACATGGTTATAAATGGCTAGGGAATTCTGGGAATTCTTACCCCAAAAAACCAACTTTCCAAGATGCCGGGGTTTCATTGTATTTGTTCCTTCTCTGGCATCCATTAGGAGAACAGGTTTTAAAATGTTTTAACTAAAATGTTTAGTCTGTTTCAGGGATATATCACTGGCCTGTCTTCTCCATTTTGGCTGACAATAGTTTTCTTTCCTGCCGAGCAAGAGATCTTCCAGTTGAGACACCCAAGGAATGAGAGAAGAGGAAGAATGAACCTTAGACTGAGAGCCGTTCCTCAAATTCTCAGTGAGCTCAAAGCAGAGTACAGAGTTCTCTTCCTGTCCACACTCTGTCCTTACAACAGCGCAGTGAAGTGGGCCAGGATGTGAACATTGGACTGTCCTAACATCAGCCATGAGTTTTATGGCTGAGCGGGGATTGGAACCCAACTTGTCCTTGATTCATTAAGCCATACCTGTCATGCAAAGGCATTCTGAAGAGCATAACAGATGGAAAGGTTCAGGAGAAACTGATTTATTTGAATCCAAAAATATAAAAACAGATTTGCTTGCTTCTTTGGCTCTGCACGTAAAATGGCATATTGTGATCCAGAACACACTATCTTTATTCTGCTTCACAAATCAAAAGGAGCAGTATCAAGAGAGAATAAAACTACCAGAGAGCAATGCTAAGGAAGGCAAAAGAATCTGCAGCTGGTGGCGTTCCTTTGTGTTACATGCCCACATCACTGCAATGAAAAGTTCCTTTCTATTTTCCATACTGGATCTGAGCTCCAATCGCGTTAGTGAGGAACTTTCCTAGAACTCCCAGCATCTGGTCTTGGATGCTTCCATTTGTCATGACCAGGGCGGTGATTGCTGCCATATCTGTCCAGTCCAGATGCCTAATAATGGCATGGACCTGATTATAAAGCTGCTGCTGCTGCTCAGGAGATAGTTCCATAATAATTTGCGGGACAGGTTTAAATTTTCCAGCGGACATGCCGGCACCAAGCATACCTCCGACGGCACCTCCTGGATAAGAAACACAAAGAGGCAGTCAAGGTCATCTCCCATCGTCAAGACGTCTCTTCCAGATGCAAGGCTTCTGGTAGACAAGCAAAGAGCTCACTTTTCTCCTCTGACGTTGATACAGATCAGGACCCAGACAGCTGTGCTTCAGGATACTTCAAACGCATCGACACTCCATGACTGCAGCGGTTCATTCCACATCTTAACTACCACGCCTACAGCCTAGGGAATGCTGGGATATGTTGTTTGGTGTGGACAAAGGAGGGCACTGGAGCTTTCCGGCAGAGAGTTCACCAAACTACAAAGTCCAGCATCCCCTAGGATGCAGCCATGACATTTAATGTGGGGGAAAACTGCTATAACAAAGCAGTGTAGCCTTTAATAACAGTGTTCTCCATGGAGATCCACATTCCCTCAGTCAAAACCCATTAGGGTCAACATTCCCCTTTCTTAGAAAATAACAACTGGTTCTCATCATCCCAATTTGTCTCTGTTGTTCCCTAAATAGAGAACATGTTTTCCTTTATAAACCCTGAGTAACCAGAAGTGAAACTACTTGCTAGCTACAGTAATGACACAGGAAAGAAAGTCAAAACCACCATTTGCAAGATCTGAGTAGGACTGTTCTGAGATGACTTTTAGGAAGTCATTAGTTCATAGGTTACCCTAAATCAGATGCAACATGACAGCACATAATACACACACCACTATAGTCGTCACTTGTAGCAAAACCACCAAGGAATCTTATGGCACTTAAAAAACTATTAAGTTTGTTCTGATATAAACTTTTGTGGACCGAAGTGAGGTATGGTTTGAAAGAATTCAGGACTAGCACCCAGTCCTCCATATTACAATCATGGTGCTCTGCTTTTGCGTGTCCCTTCCCCAAGCTTGAATGCCATGCCACAGCTATCTATGTCATCAAAACACCACCTGTAGACATAACTCCTGCCTTTACCAGAATGGAACACAACTAACCACTCTGGAAGAAACCTGTTCCAGCTTGAAAAAGTAGAAGCCCTCGCAACAGTAGAGAGAGAAAAAAGAGCCACTTTGGGAGCAAACAGGCCTTGACCAATTTGAATCAGCCTTCATGTCTCGCAGTCAGTGAAAAAACACATTAAATTTACCCGTTTCATAAGCAGAACAAATCTCAGGGTCTTTGACCATGTAGTCGCACTCTAGGTTTGCGATGAAAACAGGGTATGTGGCATACTTGGAAATAATTTTGGTAACCTAAGGGGTATCCCCAAGTATTTGTGATGCCTTCGGAGTGATGTTGCACATAGTTTTACACAGGATGCACTCCAATCAATCAATAATTGGGAGTCACGCAGGCTGGGGAATTGTAATCCTCAAATAAGGACAGCGAGTACTGAGATGAGGGGAGAGAAAGAGAGGGGGGTGCAAGAGAAAAGAGGGCAGGCACCAAGAAGAGTGAGAACACTGGGCGTGAGTGGAATTCATGAGATTTTAACCCGGGCAAGGCCCAAGTCCACTGATGAGTGCCAAATAAAATTGGTCTGTCTCTGAAGTGCCACGAGACTCCCGGCATCTACTTGACAGTCTTACGGTCCTTCAAATTCACTAATACCTAGGTAAAATCCCTCTCTAGGCCCAGGCTTGTATATTCTAACCATACCTCCAAGACTGTGAATTCCAGACACCTGAAACTTGGCATAAGAACTAAGGAGGTGCCTCTGGGATGCATGTGAAGTTTATTCAGTTCCTTAAGGCAGGGGTTCCCAACCCCCGGGCCGTGGACCTGCACCGGTCTGTGGCCTTGGAAGGACTGAGCCTCCGGGACAGATGAGCAGCGAGCAGGGAGTGAGCGGAGAGCAAAGCTCCACCCCCTGTCCACACGCTCCTATTAGGTTCTAATGCCGCTGCTGATCTGACAGGAGGCGGAGCTTCTCTCCCCGCTCCCCTCTTGCTGCTGCTAGATCAGCTGGGCCTGTGGCATCAGAATCTAATACGAGTCTCCGCTCCTCTTGGGTTCTAAGCTGCTGCTGATCTGACAGGGGGCGGAGCTTCAATGGCAGCTCCCCTCCTGCTCCTGCTCGCCATTTCCTTTATAAACTCAATTCAAAGCTACCCTCGAACAACCTACTGCATAACCAGTACTCCCCACCCCCAAAGTCCTTGGGAGAATGGTCTTCAACTAAACCAGTCCCTGGTGTCGAAAAGTTGGGGACCACTGCCTTAAGATATATCTGCAGCCCACAGGACCATCCTCAGCTACTGGGCAGAAGAATTATTATCCTTCTTTAATCATCAGAGAAGAAACTCCAGTCAGAGCTGGGATGTAACTACTTACCTACAGCGATTCCAACAGGGCCACCCATTAAGCCTCCGAGAAAAGCACCCGTTCCTGCTAGAAATGCGCCATATCCAGAATGCTTGACGGCAGCCTTCATCTCCCTCACCTCAGATACTTGGCACAGCAGTTCCATCATGTCTTTCATATTTATGGGCATCTTGGCTAGTGAGCACCTTTCAAGCTCTTAAAAGATAACGTGCAGTATCCTGTTAACTAGAAATATGGAGGGAAGATCACGATCTACCGCTAGATATCTGGATGTTTTCTATTAGATCTGTAAGAGGTTCTGTCTGCCAACATTTTAACCGCAGGAATAAAAATTAATGAATGAATTAATTAATTTAATCGATTTCTATACAGCCCCATTAGTGCAAAGCATTATTCCGGGCAGTTAAGAAGCATTAAAATCAAATTAAAAGATTTTAAAAATACCCTACCCTCGTCTCACTTAAACTCAGTGTTTCCTCCATTGGGTTGCTTTTACAGGATATATACTGTATTTTTCCGTGTATAAGACGCCCCCATGTATAAGACGCCCCCCACTTTTCTAAACCAAAATTAAGAAATCTAAGTGGGGCTTAGCAAATGTAGGGTAAAAAGGATCAAAGTGCTGCAGGATGGCTTTGATCCCTGCTTTCTCCCTTTGTGCTAAGCCCCGCATGGCTTAGCAAAAGGAGGGGAAAAGGGATCAAAGCAATTCCACGACTGCACAATCATTTTGATCCCTTTCCCCCTTATACAGCCACTGGATTGCTTTGATCCTTCCCCCTCCTTTTGCTAAGCCCCATGGGACATAGCAAGCAGAGGGGAAAGCAGGGATCAAAGCAATCCTGCAGCACTTTGATCCCTGCTTTCCTTTTGCTAAGGCTTAGCAAGTGGAGGGGAAAGCAGGGATCAAAGCCCTGCAGGATCACTTTGATCCCTGCTTTCCCCTCCACTTGTTTTTTTCTCCTCATCTTATTTCCATGTATAAGACGACCCTCAATTTTTAGTCTAAAGATTTTAGACAAAAGTATAGTCTTATACACGGAAAAATACGGTATATACATATATTTGGTAGATCTGCTGTTTTGATGTTTTTCTTTTCAACTCCTTGAACTGGGCAATATTTGGTAGGATCTGCTCCATTCCCTCTTTTTTTTTCATATTTTTTCTCCCTGTTTTCCATTTGCAGGACTGTACTGCAACAGTTTTATCATGGGATCTGCCATTTGTGTAGGCCAGCCCTGGGAATTGGCTTTTGGGATTCATGGACATCACAGATTTTGCACATACACATATGCCGGGGCACGGAGTACTCCTCTCCTTTCCAAAAAGCTTTTCCTCCCTCAGTAGTACCCTTTTAGTTCACCTCATGATTCTACCAGAGCTGAGGGCGGGGGTGGTGGAATGGGACTACAATACCCAGAACCTAGCAACCAGCACAATGGTGGGGATTCTGGCAGTTGTAGTCCCCATCCCTTTTCTGACCTCTGAATTGGCTTGAAGAGCATGGCTGAAGACAAAACCTTTCATTTTCACTTTCTGTCCTTAATTCACAGTCACAAACATTGAAATCTACTTTTTATTTTGACAGGAAACCCATTCCTAATTTGAAAAAAAGTGAGGTTGTTACTCTTTTTAAAAACTATTTAAAAATTGCATGTCCTCCATTTTCTAAGAATAGACTTACATACTTGTTTCAGGCGAAGAAACTCCATTTTGTGGGTTGCTCCCATGTAACATTTTTTAAGCTTCTTTATTCAGAGCCTGAAGTAACTCCCCCTGAGCTGATTGGGGCTTACACACAAATAAGTGCCACCACCACCACAACTGATTGAAGAATGATTGCCCAAACCACAATGCATTTATAATTTCCATCATCCTCGGCCAGGAAGGCTGGGAAGAAATGCACTCTTGGCATGACACTATATCAGTTCCTTTTCTTTGCAATAAAAATATGCCTTTGAAATTTTAAAAAGATTAAGCATCAGAAACTCACAGGTAACACAACTATGCCAGTCCCTTTCCAACAATATTAATAAAGGATGAGGGCAGGAACAAGTGTGACTTGTGCACTTACATAAAAGTAAGTGCTATTGAAATTAGAGAATCTTACTTTCGAGTAAACGTGCTTAGGACTGCATTGCAGTAAAAGTAATCCTGGAAGGTAATATATGAATGGATTAATATATTTTTAGTAGTAACTAGTAACTAGTAATTGTCTCTTACATTTCTGTGATAGAGTACCTACCCAACCATACTTACCCAAATGCCCTGTTCTTCCTCTCTTACAGCTGCAGCTACAGTTAGAATGTCTCTATAAATGGGACACTCCAGGGAGTTTTGGTAAAGTTTGAGCACTACGGAGATGCAAAGAGAGAAAATGAAACTTGAACAGGCTAAAATTACTTTCATTTTTCCAAAACTATCATTCATTTATTATCAATCCAACCAAGACACTCCTTCATGTGGATCTATCTATGGCAAACGGTTTGATTCACATCCACAATCTTATCAGCCACACCCTCAAGGTCTCCTGTAGCCATTTTTCCATTATCTCTCTGTGTGTGACTTTTGCCCCTTTATATTTGCCACCTTCCTCGGTCTTAAAGTCTTCCCCAGTGTAAACAACTCCACTCTTTCTCCAGAGCTGCCACTTGTGTCTGGAACTCCCTCTCAGGATACATTAAACAGGACTTTTGTAAGTTGAACTAACAAGGAGTTAATAAGTTAGTACTCTCCAATATCACACTTACTCAAACGTTCGGTTCTTCCTGTCTGAACAGCTGCAGCTGCAAGCAGAGTGTCTCTGGTATGTGGGACACTTCAAGGCAGGTTTTATATGGTTTGAGCATCTTGGCTAGTGAGATGCAAAAGGGAAAACGAAACTTCAACAAGCTAAAGTTACTTTCAGTTTTATTGAAATTGTTGTTCATCGTTGATTATATCTGGCATGACAGGCCTGGTCTCTTTTCTGTGTGACTTTTGTCCCTTTATCTTTGTCTAATCTTTTCCCCTTTGTAAACATCTCTCTCTCAGAGGACCTAACGCAGGGGTGAGCAAAGCACAGCCCTCTCGATGTAGTTGAACTACAACACCCATCAGCCCTCACCGCTCCCTTGTTGGGTTTGGCCAGCAGGCTTCACAGATCAGCAGCACCTGGAAGGACCAAGGTGGCATGTCCCTAAATGGGATGGCCACTTTTGCCCAGTTTCTCTTCAGACCTGAAAGTTCTGTCATGCCTTTTCCTTCACCTTTTACAACCGCATCTCTCTGTGTCTCCTATTATATCATGGTTTCTGTTTTTAAAGTGAAGTGGTGTAATATAAGGCCAGAGCTTGGGTACCTTTTCCTTCCATACCACCATGCTCCCTTCCCATGTGGAAGGCTTGATTGTAAGCTCCTTGGCAAGAAGGAGCTTGGCTATTTCCTTGCTTGACACTAACCGTGTCCTTGCAAATTCCAGATGTTCTCCAGACCTTGTTGGCCTATCACACACAATGGAACTAGTCAGTGTTGAGCAAGAGGAAGTCTGAGGGATTAGGGGCACTGAAGTCAGATTTCCTCTGGAATATCACTAATGCTTAAAGAAAGGAAAAGGATTAGGGAAGGAGACATGGTGTGAACCGCCAAACTGATGACCTTCTGTTCTCACACGTTGCTGTTCCTGTGGCAACTGCTTCATCCACAGAGGAGTAAAAGGTACAGTACTTCTCCTTCCCCCTGCTAAGCCTCCAGCATGGTGGTCTTGTCAGACATGTTCCAAGCGGTGGAACCTCCAATGGATAAATCATTTGGCTCTCAGGTGAAGGTGTCCTCTTTCCCCATCCCCAATTTACTCCAAAGCAAGAGCAGCCGGGCTAAATGCACTTTACAACTGACCCTGTGTTTTGACTTATATTTATTTATTATTTAACTGGCTGCATCGCTCACTGAGATGGGAGTTGGCAAAGCACAGCCATCTGAATGTTGTTGAACTACGACTCCCATCATTACCTTGTTGGGTTTGGCCAACAGGACTCACAGATCAGCAATGCCTGGAGAACCCTAGGTTGCCTGTATCTAAATGGGATGCCAGTTTGACCCAATTTCTCTTCAGACCTGATAGTTCTGAGATGCCTCTTACAACCCCATCTCTCTGCAAGTCCTGTTTAACCCTGATTTTTCCAAATCAAAGCTTTATAATATAAATTTTGAATCTGAGCACATTTTCCTTCCCTACCACCATGCTTTCTTCCTGTGTGGAAGGATTGATTGCCAGCGCCTTGGTAGAAAAGACCTCAACTGATTCTTTGCTTCTCACTCATGGTATGGTAAACCTGGAGGTACAGGTACTCATCATAATAGTCCCTAGAACCACACCCGTAAGGAAAGCCCAAAGATACTGGTAGCTGTGTTGACCCATATTTGTTCTAGTGGTTTTCTTTTCTACCATATCACTAATAAAAAACAAGAGGAGGTATTTTATAAAACTAATGTTTCTTAATTGCCCATTCAAGACTAATTCTCTTACACATACTGTGCAGTACAAAAGGGATCCTCCAGTGAATACAACACAGCTTACTCACAGATAACAGTGTGTAGGACTTGGATTATTAGTTGCTTGAGTGTTTTGGTTATCTATGCCTTACCAAGACATTTTAAAGCAAAGTGCGGCCTTCTTTGGGTATAAATAATAGAAAAAAGAGTAAAACCAAGTGAGAGGAACAAAGACAGAAATGCAGGGATTTTTTATTGTGAACTGGCATTTTGGATACATGGCCAGTCGGCTTTTATATGGACATACTGCATGCATTCTTGTATATGGGTTCGGTTTATTCTGGACCAGCTCCTTTGGGTACCTGGAGAGAGAGAGAGAGAGAGAGAGAGAATTCCAACAATCCGACACAAGAGTAATTTGGATTTTATAGGAAAAGGTACGTTGAAAGATAACAGTTTCTGCAGAAAGGTGACAACTCAAATCTTGTCATCTTGTCAATAGAAAATAAGAGGTTTACCTTTATAAGGTGCAAATCATAAAAAAACTGAGAAATAGGATTGAGAAGTTTCTTTGCTTAGGACCATTTGACCAGCAGCCCTGTCCTTGACTCAGCCTTGGCTAGGTTAGGATCGCATTGTCAGCTCACAGGTCTCCTAAGAGATTCCTGCGGCTTGAACAGAGAGGTTCCAGGGGCAAGTGTACTCCTTAATCAGCTGAGCTGAGTCCAGTACCCAGCCAGGCAGCACCACTTACTCCTTTTCCCAAGTCCGTTCGAATTAGCAATTACCAGAGAGAAGAACAAATGGACTCAAGTAGCACATCTGTGGCCAAAAATAATTTTGCAGGTTTGCTGTTCAAGAGACCAAACATCAGCTTTTAAGAATTATTGTTTTATTAGAAAAATAGAGTATTTAGAGATATTCAGTTTGTTGCAAAGCATAGCATTCAAGTACATTTCCATAAATCAAAGCAGTTAGAACTTTAGCAAATTCCAGCTACAAAAATAAAATAAAAAACTCTAAAAATAGCTTGAAAGGCAGGCAAGGCATAGCCCCCCTTTCTCTATCCTTACTCTGAACTACATTCTAGCATAATACTAACAAAATAGCAATTGGAACTCAAAAGTCCATCCTAAAATCCAAATCAAGAATCAAAAGGTTAAAAAAGTTTTCTCTCTATCTCAGTCTTCCATTTTTCTTCCAAGCTGGGACCACCCTTCTTCTTCACTCTCCTCTGACGTAAACCAATCAGGATGAAGGGCTGCCTCTTCACACTCCACCTCCGTTTCCCATGGGATGTGCAGGTGTTGTTGACCATCTTCCTGATGTTGTGTCTTGACCTTTATCGTCTCTAGCCAAGCTTGCTTCATGGAAAATTCCAACTAGCTCTAAGAGAAAAAAGATTCTCGAAGCATCTAGTTATGCTAACACAGACCAATATGGATTCCTTCTACACAGTTCCATGACTACAAATCCCATTCAGAAATTACATTTTAGCCTTAATAACCTAAACCATGACACGCATGTGATTGACAGAGACACATATATTGTAGTTATCGGAGGTGCTTTTCCATAGCTTTGTTGAGATGTTGTATACTGTACAGTGGAACATGGAAACAAGCTTGTTCTCAGAACACGAATCATGCTTAATGTTGCGTTTTAGTTGTTATCATATCATGTTATCTGGCTTCTTTGCTAGGCTCTGTGGAGAATCTGTGTGTAGTGACCTTGCTCTTCATGAGGAAAGCTGTTGTTGTTCTCATAGCTAGCAGGTGGGGAAACTTCTCGAATTAGCTATTTCACTAAACGAAGCTTTATTTTATTAGCTTTTTATAGCACAAAGATTTAAATAAAAGAATATAATGTATTAACGGGGAAAGGAGAAATTGAACTCTTCTCACCCACTCGCCATGTATGGACATGAAAGCTGGACAGGGGGGGGAAAAGTCAGGAAAAAATTTATTCGTTTGAAATGTGGAGCTGGAGGAGACTTTGCAGATATCCTAGACTGAGATACAAGTGGGGCCTAGAACAAATCAAGCCTGAACTCTATCTGGAGGCAAAAATGTTGAAACTGAAGCTGTCCTGCTTTGAGCAAATCATGAGAAGGCAGGGTTCTCTGGAAAAGACAATAATGCTGGGAAAGGTGGATGGCAAGAGGAAGACCAGAGACAAGATGGACTGACTCCCTAAAAGAACCTTCAGGCTTGATCTGCAATAACTGAACAGGATGGCTGAGGACATGACACTTTGGAAAGCGCCATTCATAGGGTTGCCATACGTTGGAGGTGACTTGATGCCACATGACAACAACATGGACGTATCCCAGGCCAAGGAGGAGACTCTCTGACCACTCTACACACCCTTCCTCTCCCAGATATCTTGGATATATTATCCGTCAATAAAGGACAGACTCAATTCTCAGGTTTGGTCCTGCCAACTGTAGAATGCCCACCCCACCAAGATGGAACTGGCACCAAGTCAAAACATTTTTTCTTACCAAAGTAGTTTAAACGTTCCAATCAAGCATCGGCTGCTTTTTCACTGTTTCTACTGGGATGACTTGGTTATGGCAGCACATGGCCGTCAATGGCTCAGGAATTCCAGAGATGCTGTGGTTTAACTCCTCCTATTATATTTGTTGCCTTCCTGGTATCCATTAGGAGGAAGGGAAGTTTTAAGATGTTTTAATTAACAGCTAAAACATATAGTTTGATTCGGAGAGCTACCTCTGGCCCGCCTTCGCCAAGGAGCCGGCTGTAGTTTTCCTTCATGTTGGGCAAGAGATGTTCCCCTTGACATACCCAAGGAATGAGAGCACCTTTAGCCCACAGCCATCCTTCAAGTTTGAGCACTACGGAGATGCAAAGAGAGAAAATGAAACTTGAACAGGTTAAAATTACTTTCATTTTTCCAAAACTATCATTCATTTATTATCAATCCAGCCAAGACACTCCTTCATGTGGATCCATTTATGGCATATGGTTTTGTTTTTTTTTCACTTTCTTTTTTTTTTTTCTAACATATATAGACCTACAAGATCAACAAAACATACAAAACAAACAAAAACACATAGGTGGGGAGGCATTTTCCTTACAATATTATCCATTATATGAATCTGACTGCATCAACCTTATTGCTCTCAAATATTTAGTTCAATATAAAGCATCCTAAAGTTATGATAATTCTGGTGATTGATTTTTTATAGATTCTTTCTCTTGCATTCTTATCTATACAATTATATCTCAGAATATCAATGCTTTACAATCATGAGTAATCAACATTTCAAAAAACAAAAAGATATATCTATCTATCCTTAACTACATAATCATGTTATAATTCATATATACTTGATACAGTATCTCTATGTGAGTGCCTTACAATTAATATTGTGTTCACCATAATATGTGTCTATGCATACATATATTTCATATCAACATTTCAGATGTTTAATTCAATATATAGCATCCTAAATCTATAGTGATTAATTTTACTAGATTCTTTCTCTTGGATTCTTATCTATCCAACTACATATTAGAATATCCATGCTTAACAATCATCAGACATCAACATTTCAGAAGACAAAAAGATATATATATCTAACCTTATTTACTTAATCATGTTACAATTCATAGTGTATTTCTCATGTTACTTTATATGTAAATATATCTCTCTCACACCAATGGTTTCTATTATTTATTCAGCAAGTAACTTTCCCCCTTTCATTTTTGCTTATCAGCTCCAGTATTATCAATCCAAGCTTGGCCTCTCGCCTCTTTTTTGCCAGTTTTAAAATGCCTTGCCAGTTTTAAAATGCCATCTATAAAATCTCTTTAAGGCATTTTCTGTCCGATTTACTAATTTCATCCCAATATAGTCAATGTCTTGATTTTGGAGCAACATAGATCTGTCCGATCTCTGATCATAAATTTCTGCCCTCAAATTCGCCCATTTCTCCCCCTTTACATCCATTCCATTTATGGCATATGGTTTGATTCACATCCACAATCTTATCAGCCACACCCTCGAGGTCTCCTGTAGCCGTTTTTCCATTATCTCTCTGTGTGTGACTTTTGCCCCTTTATATTTGCCACCTTCCTCGGTCTTAAAGTCTTCCCCAGTGTAAACAACTCCACTCTTTCTCCAGAGCTGCCACTTGTGTCTGGAACTCCCTCTCAGGATACATTAAACAGGACTTTTGTAAGTTGAACTAACAAGGAGTTAATAAGTTAGTACTCTCCAATATCACACTTACTCAAACGTTCGGTTCTTCCTGTCTGAACAGCTGCAGCTGCAAGCAGAGTGTCTCTGGTACGTGGGACACTTCAAGGCAGGTTTTATATGGTTTGAGCATCTTGGCTAGTGAGATGCAAAAGGGAAAACGAAACTTCAACAAGCTAAAGTTACTTTCAGTTTTATTGAAATTGTGGTTCATCATTTATTATATCTGGCATGATAGGACTGGTCTCTTTTCTGTGTGACTTTTGTCCCTTTACCTTTGTCTAATCTTTTCCCCTTTGTAAACATCTCTCTCTCAGAAGACCTAACGCAGGGCTGAGCAAAGCACAGCCCTCTCGGTGTAGTTGAACTACAACACCCATCAGCCCTCACCACTACCTTGTTGGGTTTGGCCAGCAGGGTTCACAGATCAGCCGCACCTGGAGGGACCGAGGTTGCCTATCCCTTTTGCCCAGTTTCTCTTCAGACCTGAAAGTTCTGTCATGCCTTTTCCTTCACCTTTTACAACCGCATCTCTCTGTGTCTCCTATTATATCATGGTTTTTGTTTTTAAAGTAAAGTGGTGTAATATAAGGCCAGAGCCTGGGTACCTTTTCCTTCCATACCGCCATGCTTCCTTCCCGTGTAGAAGGCTTGATTGTAAGCTCCTTGCAAGAAGGAGCTCGGCTATTTCCTTGCTTGACACTAACCGTGTCCTCGCAAATTCCAGATGTTCTCCAGACCTTGTTGGCCTATCACACACAACGGAACTAGTCAGCGTTGAGCAAGAGGAAGCCTGAGGGATTAGGGGCACTGAAGTCAGATTTCCTCTGGAATATCACTAACGCTCAAAGAAAGGAGAAAGATTAGGGAAGGAGACATGGTGTGAACCGCCAAAGTGATACTATTTTTATGTGTCTATATTGTATTGATTATTTTATATTATTGTCCCGTTACTATATTGTTTGTTTTATATTTTGTTAATGGTATTATGTAAACTGCCCAGAGTGGCCTGGGTTGCCAGATGGGTGGTCTAGAAATTAAATATACAAACGAACTGATGACCTTCTATTCTGACACACTGCTGTGCTTGTGAAACTGCTTCTCCGACAGACGAATAAAAGGTACTTCTTCCCAGTGCTACACGTACCGCATGGTGGTTATGTTGTGTACTGCAGAAATCCAATGTGTCCCAAGAGATGGAACTTCCAATGGAAAAATCATTTGGCTCCCATGTGAAGGTGTCCTCCTCCCACCCCACAATTTACTCTAAAGCAAAAGCAACCAAGTTAAATGCACTTCACAACTGAGAGTGTGCTTTGGACCTTATTTATTATTTAGCTGGCTGTACAGCTCACTTAGTTAGGTTTCTGCCTGCGAAGGCAGAGGTTGGGAGTTCAATTTCTCACCGTGCATCCCAAAAAAGCTGCAGAGTCTCAGGATGCCTTCAGAATAAGGGAATGGTAAACCACTTCTGAGTACTCTCTACCTGGAAACCCCTGAAAAAAGTGTTGTCATTAGTCAGAATTGACTTTATTGTTTTATTTATTCAAAATATTTATGTCCCACCTTTCTCCTACAAAGGACCCAAGGTGATTATTAAATTACATAAATTACATATATAAAATTACAGCCTCATTTAACAATTGATATAGATATGGGATGTGTGTGGGTATGTGCATGTGTAAGAAAAGGTTGAATTTACATAAGGAGCCTAAAGCTACAAAGGTTGGGAAATGTAAAAGCCATGAGACACATTACATCAGTCAAATGGCTTATTCTGCATTACTGTCAAACAAAAATTTTCCTATGTAAACACAACCAGTTTTAATTTGGTTTTCTCCTCTTCTCTTCCCTATACAATACACTGGTTGCCAGAAGTCATACTGCATAAGATTGATGAAGAGAAGGCAGAGCTTTGAAACATGGAACACAGTCAAGAAACGAACCAGCACAAACCACCAAACCAGTGGTTCGTGCCCATCTCTAGTCCTGAGGATCCCTCAGAATTCCTTGGGGGAAGCTGCTGTGGGTCGTGGGAAAGGAGTAATTAATTTCCAAAAATCATTGCCAGGGGATGATTTTACTAGCAGCAGCAAGTTTTTGGAAATTAAAGATACTCTCTCCCAATCCTGTGGCCCTTAGTGGCTTCCCCATGACAAAAGGGATCCCAAGAAAGCCTGGGTACTTTCAGTGGAAAATTGGCAATTTTCAATTTCAAAAAAAAATTATGTGGTTGCTCATCAGCCTTCCACGGCACAAGCTACACAAACAGCCAAATATTCACGGATGTCAGCTATTTGGGTGGATCCAGATTTACCCTACTTAGATACTCCAATCCATCCAATTTGCTGTATATATTTAAGACAGTTTTAATGACAGTAGTGTTTGCACACTTAATTAGAACGCAGCAGTTGGGTTTCAGTTGGCTGAAGATCTTTTTGTTCAAGTTCAGTGTGTTTTCCAGTTAGATGTAAACAATGCAATGACTGCACAGGAGATTACTCTCAGGTATCAATGCACAGCACTGATGCTATCGGTTGCTTGATTGTTTTGGACATCTGTGTTTTACAGTGAAGTTTTTAAACAGAGTGGAAGGTCCTTTGAGTAAAAATAGTAGAAAATGTAGTGATGCAGAGAAACAAAAATAGACTCATCTCGCTCCTTGAGAGACAACTGTGTATGTCCAACAGAGCAACCAATTCAGGTTGGTTCATGGTAAGAGTGGACCTCACTCTGTTTGCCTGACCTTTTCTGCTCTGCAATCTAATGCATATGAAGCTGCTTCGCACCAGATCAGCCAACATGTGCAAATACCCCAATGCTGTTTACTCTTGCCAGCAGCCACCTTTCCAAGGCAAGGGTCTTGTACCTGCCCTGTGGAACGGAAAGATTTCCAAGGAGCTGTAGTCCATATATTTTTCCAAATTCCACGATGTATATATACTTCTCATAAGCAGTAGATTCTTCTGCAAATGTAATGCAGACCACAATGAGAAACTCATAATTCAACTGGGGGGGGGGGGGGGAATACCTAAATTAAACATACTTTAAGTACAGAACTTCTTACTTCAAAAATATGCTCCCACCACCACCACCTCCCAGTGATCAAGAGTGAATAGTAAGAGAAACAAATTTCTAAATGGGAAACAATCTCAGATTATAAAACACTCTGCCAAGTGTGGTCTAAAAAAAGATTTCCAAGTTCTGGATCCGGTATAGCCAGTGAAAAACAGAAAGGAAAAAAAGGATCCTTGGATAGCTTTCCCCACTCTGGTACCCTTCCAGTTGTGTCACTTACAACACCCATTTTCCCTTCCCATCATCCAAACCACATGACAGACTATGGAAGGCTGATCAGTGCCTTGCTGTGGGTTCCAAACTGTTTCATTCTTCAGCCCAACTGTACAAGAATCAGACAAAACTACTGAGATAATTGAAATTTGAGTTAGTCCAAATTTGAGTAGACCGATTGAATGAACGGAACACATTAAGGCAGCACTTCTATAAGTTCACTTGATTGAATGGGTGTACTCCAGTCAGAAGTAACAACTGGATTTAACCTATGATCCACAGCACAGGGAGTTTTGTCTTAGGTTTGCTTATGATGTGCCACTAAACAGCCATGTTGTTTCTATGTAAAGATTGTTTCAAATGGAAGATACTCTAGAAACCCTTTCACAGCTCAAAAGCAATATATAAAAACACAAAATAAATAAATCCAAAGGTAAGCCATGGCCAACTCATATGTGGAGCCAATACATCAGGTTAAGTGAGAAGGCTACTATAATCGTAACTGCTCACAAAATATTGTGGAGTTTTCACAATACCAGAGGTAGGCACATTTAGGTACCCTGAGAAGCACAGCTCCACACTGTTTAACAAAAATTATTCCTATGTAGTCAGATTACACAGCAAAAATATTTAAAACATAGTGAGTTTATCCATGTCTAAAATGAAAAGATTCACGTGCCCAGTAGAATCTTGTTATCAGACCAGTAGGGCAGTATTCACTTTTGCAAACTGAAGAGATACACAGATGGATCAGTTCTCAGGAAACCATCTTTCCAGCATATACCTGCTGGTCCTAGCAAATCTAAGTATTTCGGTCAAACCAACATGCTTCTTTATGTAAGTATGTCTTACTATCATCAGTAAGAGGTGCTCACTGTGTTTCTTGCAACCGCTGGAGCCACTGAGACATTGGGACAAGAAATACAGAACGAAAGAAGAAAATCAATGGCAGAGACTCATCAAATCAACCCAATTCACTCTTCCAACATGACATGAGCCTCCTATTGAGGAATTTTGGATGTCCATGTGGAAATCAAATTACACTTTGCCAAAGTCTCATTATTACTAATGAATAGTACTCTACCAATAGCATGAATATTGCAACTAGAATCTGAGATACTAATAGCAATATCAGTATTACTAGTATTGCTTTTAGTACTAGCAGTAATCTATTAGTAGGAATCTACTATTAGCAATCTATTTACTACTAGGAGCAAATCCTATTAGTTTTAAAATATCCTTCATTGTCACATGTTAATGACAGAACCTTCTGGAGGCCATACATTAATAGGGTTGGCATAAACGAGAAACGGCTTGGTGGTGCACAGCCACAACAAACTTGTCTGCTGTGCTTCCCCCTCCCCGCAAAAAGAGTCCACCTCAAAATACACCCAAATTCACAGCAGAACCTACTGTCCATACTGGATTTCAGCCTTAAGCTCATTGGCAATGTAATTTGTCAGCATGGCCAGCAACTTCTCCTGAATGGCTGCATTTCCCATGACAAGGGCTATGAGCTGTGCCGTATCGGTCCAGTCTAAATTGCTAATGATCGCATAGGCTCTGTCATAAAGTCGCTGCTGCTCCACAGGAGGCAATTCTAATATAATCTGAGGGATGGGCTTAAACTGTCCGCTGGTCATCCAGGCACCAAGCAGGCCACCAACAGCGCCACCTAGAAACACAACACAGAGAGACATTTTAAGGCTTGGTGGCTCACAGAGATCACACGACCAAAGCCTGGCATTTTTCACCATGCAGGGAATCTGGCCTCCACATCTTTAGATACGGATAAAGGACAGGCTGCACAAAATACAGTGGGGAACGTGTGACACCTCCCCAGTGGTGTTGGACTGCCAATTCCCTCCAGCCTGGCTTGCATAACCAATGGTGAGAGTTTAACAACATCTGGAAAGTTTCATGATAGAACTCAAGACTGGGAATGTTGTGTTGCATGTAAGGATCACTGCTTTAAACTGTTGCAATCCCCACCCTCACCATTGATATTTTATTATTCAGAAGGATTGCTGTTAGCTACCTTTTCTGGAAAGGCTAGACAAGAATGTTCCAAATAAATAACACAACACATCAATCTTCCAAGGCCAAAGGCACATGTTTTGTAACATGTTTACCTATTTGGAATCCGCATGTCCAGGAAGACATTCTCTGCTACCCTTCCAAACACAAACATCTCCCCCCATCAGACCAGACAGACTCTTCATAACCAGCCTTAGTAACCAATAGTCTGCTACAAGCCATGGTTACTGATTAATGTACTTTAAAATAGTGCTTGTTCCCCCTTGATGTGCAAATTCCAGGTTCCCCGAACTGCAGAACACAGATGTGCTGCTGCTGCTGCTGTTGTTGTTCTTTTCCAAATGGTCACAGATGCTCCACTTCCAAGAGCATTTGCTTCCACACAGCTGACTGTGTAAAACAGCCGAACACATTGTATCATAGTAAGCATACTAATTTCAGTTCTTCAGTACAGGCCACTTCCACCTGGGCCCCTCCATATATTTAGGACTGCAAACCCCATTAGCCCCAACCAGCAAGGCAAGGGGGTGATGGGCTTTACCAATCAGAACATCTGGAGAAGGCTGCCTTGGTATATAAGTGAGTGCAGCTTTAAAACATGCATAAGAAGACCTTCCCAGTTTTCTCTGGGGATAAAAAGGTAAAGGTAAAGGTTCCCCTTGACAATTTTTGTCCAGTCGTGTTCGACTCTAGGGGGCGGTGCTCATTCCTGTTTCCAAGCCATAGAGCCAGCGTTTGTCCGAAGACAATCTTCCGTGGTCACATGGCCAGTGCGACTTAGACACGGAACGCTGTTACCTTCCCACCAAGGTGGTCCCTATTTATCTACTCGCATTTGCATGCTTTCGAACCGCTAGGTTGGCGGGAGCTGGGACAAGCGACGGGCGCTCACTCCGTCGCGTGGATTCGATCTTACAGCTGAAGATCTACAGACCTTACAGCACAGAGGCTTCTGCGGCAGTTTCTGGCCCCAAGTGAGGACAAAGACTTGATTATTCACACAGTCAGGGAACATTAAGAAACATGATTTGCAATATATGAGAACCACTGACTAAGGATGGAAAACCTCTGGCCTCCCAGATGTTCCATCTAGAACCTCCAGAAGTGCCAACGAGCATGGCCCATGTTATGGAGCTGTTGGAAAACAATTGGAAGATCAAAGGCTACCCATGCCTGCAAAAGAATGTCCAACTTGGAAACTCAAACATAAAAGACTGTACACTGCAGGACAGGCAGTATGCAACTTTACTTGCAACAATTCACTACTGAAAAGTTACACCATTGGCATTATGGCAGTGGAAATACACAACAAGGTTCTGGTCTGTGCATACTGAAGTAAATGCAATAACCATTCACATAAAATAAATGCATAGCACAGCTTGTTTGGCCCCAAGAGACTTCTGCTTAGCTTGCCATTCCTGCCACTCTGCTACCTTTTCATGTCATAAATTTTATAATGCTTACCAAAGACATGTTCCAACTTTCTCCCCCACAGATTTTAAGCCAGAAACATATTCTTGGGAAATTTTCTGTCTGAATGCTCAGGCTACTGAGATCGATCCTGTTTCAGCAAAACTACTGCATTCTGTATGCTTTCAGAATAGAAATGTTACTTTTGGTGTCAACTCTCTGAAAGTACACATGGTGGCTCAAGGATCCTAGGAACTACATATATTCCAAAAAAAGTAACTTTCCCAACCTCAGCTTCAGACCATAGCCTGCAGCAGGACAGACATGAAGGACAAAAGGAAAACCATCCCAGCCACGTACATTTTTCATTTTAAGGAAACAGACCAATTGCTGTTCTCAGTCTTCATGCTATTGCATCCAACTTTGAGACGAGATGTGTAAACACTGCCTGTAAACAACATGTTTTCTTGGCCTAGTGTTTATACTTCAAGCATGCCAAGAATAAATGTCCCCATTCCCAAACGTGTGGGAAAACCATTATGATTACTCAGTGGAAATAATTAAAAAATACTTCGTTTCCATCCCCATATTGGCTGAAATCCAAGTTGCACTTGAGTAGGCCCACTGAATCAATAGGGATTTGGTGACCTCTGTACATTCTACTGATTCAAAAGGGGCCACTCAAGTTGTTGTTGTTTTGACTTATATAGCACCTCATAGTGCAAAAGCACTCTCTGGGTGGTTTACAACATAATTATGCAAACAACACTTGGCTCCTGTCATTTTATTGACCTCAGAAGCATGTAAGGCTGAGTCAACCTTGAGCTGGGTACCTGAACGCCTTGGGATCAAACACGGTTTGTGAGCAGAGGCTTGACTGCAGTACTGCATTTCAACCACTCTGCCAAGTTGCAACTTACTTTAGCACAGTAAAGATTCCAACAATTGTAGTCTTAAAATGAGCCTACTCTAGTGTAGCTTACTACACTGTTTAAAATGTTTTTTACCTCGCCTTTCTCCTTAAAAGGATCCAAGGCGGCCTACAACAATTAAAAGACAATATTTAAAAGCTAAAAACAGTGAATATACAAATATTTAAAAAGGATTAAACACGTATTATATTAAAAATAGCCAATAAGAAACACATTTAAAAACATCAGAACACAACAATTCATTCCAAAAAAACCCACCCAAAATCCCTCAGAATGCCAGTTACTAGGAAGGAAAAGCTTGCCTAAAGAGAAAGATCTTTGCCTGCCTGCGGAAGGACAGCAAAGATGGGGGCCAGTCTAACTTCCCGTGGGAGGGAGTTCCAGAGTCCAGAAGCAGCAACAGAAGAAAGCCTTCTCCAGTGTTCCCACCAAGCGTGCCTATGAGGGTGGTGGGACCGAGAGAAAGCTCTCTCCTGATGATCTTAATTACCGGACAGGTTCATAGAGGGAGATGCTATCGTTTAAATAGCTTGGACCCAAGCCGAAGGCTTTATGGGTTAAAACCAGCACTTTGAATTGTGTCCAGAAATGGATCGGCAGCCAGTGGAGCTGTTGTAACAGGGGAGTCATATGTTCCCTTTAACCAGCCCCAGTTAGCAACCCGGCTGCCCTATGCCACAGGATCCCAGCCAGTGAGTCAATAATGCTATAACAATGGGAAAGCAGGGGGGAGGCTTTGACCGAGGTTCTCCTCTAGCAAAACCAAATCTTGCACTGCCTTAAAATAATTTTGCTGAACATAAACTTTTGTGGATTGCAGCCAACTTCAACAAATACGTGCGAAGGCAAAGTCTTGCAGTCTGTGAACCCTTATGTGAAATAACAGCTTTTAGGCTTGCCGCAGGAATCATTGTTATTTGTACTGCATCACAGTCACCCACCCACCCTTTTTCTTATGGGAGACATTCACTTACCTACGGCTATACCAGGTGGTCCTCCCACCAAACCTCCAACGAAAGCAGTGGCCCCAGCCACAAGGGCCCCCCGCCCAGAATGCTTGATGGCCGCTTTCATCTTCCGCTCTTCAGATATATGGCACAGCAGCTGCATCACGTCATTCAAATTTATAGGCATCTTGCCCCAGCCACACCTGAAAGAAGTTTCAGCACATAGAGTACCTTAACAGGTCATGCCCACAGCTCCTCATTATCTCCTACTTTGTGCATGCACACAAGCACACACTTGTGGTCATGCATGTATTAGCATGGAATAATCACTTTTTAAACGGTCCATCACAGAGTCTCTCATGCATAGATGAAAGATTCTAGCAACCACACTTCAAAAATGAAACTCCACCAAGCCCTGCTTTGTATGTATGTGATGCAGATGACATTTTTGGGCTACAAATCTCATAATTCTCCACTCTGAGAGTGCGATGTGATAGGCTTTGGGGCCTACCTAGGCCTAGTTCCTGTTCAGAAAGAAAGCTCCCAGCTAGCACTGGGGCAAGAAAAGGCTATACACTTCTCTTTGAGGGACTAACTTTTATATGTGAGAAAATGGTTTTTTTTAAATATACCAAGAGGCATTCAATCTTATGAAATCCCTCCTCCATGCTCCCATCACAACAGAACTCCAATGTGACCACTTATAAAAAACAGTTAATAGCCCACGAATTAAGTAGGCGCGAAACACAAAAATCCTAGAACAAAGAAGGTGCATGGCTGTCATGTGCACGAACTTGTATGCAAATGTACGGAAAGTTAACACAAGTGCTTTAACTTGCATTTCCCCCCATGAATGCAATATGGGGGGGAAGATGTCATGTAACTACATTTATTACATCTATTAACTGCCTCAATGCACACAATTCTCTCCCCCTTTTTTTATCGTCCACATCAACCCTCTGAAATAAATCAGCTGGAAGACAGTGCTGGGCCAAAGATTAGGGAAGAGGAGGTTGATGGCCAAGTGGGGCTTTGGAAACCAAGCCTCCCCGAACATCATCCAACAGACTAACCACAACATCACCACAGAACAGTCTCGTGAACCAGGGCAAGAGATAAGGAACTCAGCAGCCTGTATCCGACTGAGACGGTAAGGGCCAGGGTGCGTTTCCCCATGCCATCAGATCTAAGTATGCCACAGACTGCACAGCTGGTGGTGTGACTTATTGCACAAGCAGTGCAAGGCCGTTTGGGGAATGCTTGTGTTACCAGATTGTGGGAATGCATCGAGCCAACGGCATAACACAACAGAATACCAGCCTCTGCCTAGCAGGATCTTGAGGAAAAATTCTTCTCAAAGCCACTGGCATTTTTAAGGGGACCCACTGGCCACACTAAGGTAGAAAAGAATTTCATTGGGATGCTAATGTATCAATCAAGTTACATTATCTGTTTATTTTATTCTAGTCATACCCTGCCCTTCATAAAATTTCAGCAATGTGAAGACAACCATAACAAAATGAAACACAATAAATACAGAATAGGCAGATGAATAGTGTGTTGTTTCGTGGAGAGGCCCTCTAGAGATGCTCAAATAGCTGGCTGGATATTTCAGTGGTTTAGGTCTCTGGCTGAAGAGCCAGAGGTTGGGAATTCAATTCCTCACGGTGCCTCCTGTGAGTAGAACCAGCCTGTGTAAACTTAGGAAAGCTGCACAGTCTCCAGAAGAAGGGAAGGGTAAAGCACTTCTGAGTGTCCTCTACCTGGAGAATCCTAAAAAGGGTCACCATAAGTCAGAACTGACCTAAGGGCACATAATTATTAGTTAATGTAACAAGTCTAGATATTATGAAGGCATGAGAAAATTGTTTTTCCAAGCAAAAACAGAAGTTTCAGGGGTCAAGGAGGTATATGCAATACTAATTCTTAAATCAGATTTGAATTTATTTTATGGCTTCAGCAGTGCAAAAAATTGCATTCATAACTTACATTTGCCAATGAAATTGTACTATTTGGCATATTTATGAATTTTAGAACTGGAAAAGACATGGTTTTGTACAAACAAAACTGTGCAGATACTCCACAAAGAGAGAAGCGCAAAACATCTATTGCAACCCATAAGCCACTGGGTGCAGAAACATATCTTGGATCTGAATACTGATTATGTGTCTACAGTGTAAACGGGAATTAATACTCTCTAGGTCTGTAGACTGTCTTCCCTACAGATGTTCACACCATGCAGCTCTTAGTATTTCAAGTGACAAAAACCTTGTCTTATAAAGATTTTTCATGCATCTCAAAAGAGAAAAATCTTTCACCCAACTGTTGTTTTATGTTCATCAAAGTTTCCATTTGATCAGTTTTTAAAAAGTTGTCCTTGAAAAGAAGGGAGGGAAAATTCATTTCTAGTATGGAAAGTGTTAAACTTGCCACCCATGTTCCCAGGGCTGTTGTTCACATCACAAAAGGTACACACCATTCATCTGCCTATTGCTTATTTACTATTCCTTGATGGTGTTATGGTTGCCTTCACATTGCTGCTGCTCATTCTCAAAGTTTATGAAGGGCAAGATAGGCCTAGAATAAAATAAACAGATCATGTGAGCCAAGTCTTACAATTAGAACTCTCAGAAAGCAACTTCTAGGACCTGTTGTCCAAATGTAACTTCCCCACCGTCTGCTTCAAAACAAGCCATGGTCTGGAGGTCACCATCATGGTTCTAGGATAGGACATCCATTTAAAAAAGAAAACAAAATTGTCCTGACTCTCTGTGTGTTCAAAATAAAAAGAATAACTATTGCTCTTCCTGCAAACCGCTTTGCGATAAGATATGTAAACTAATCTTGTAAATAAAGCCATTGCCGGGCCTCTTGCATGGTCTGGTTCAGGGGTTTCACTTTCAGTATGCCCGGAATCCATTTTCCAGATGTTTGGGAAACAGTTGTGATTGTTCCAGAAAAAGGCCCTCTAGGCATGCTCAAGTAGACCCACCGCTTCGGGTTCCCCCAACGTTTATTTGGTCCTTACACGGAAGTCAAGATTCTAGCCGTGAGCAGCTGCTGCTTCAGCTTTCCCTCCTCTCTGAACCCCAAAGCTCCACCAGGTTGTCACCCCATCGGGGATCCCTGCCACTCCAGGGCCAGACAGGTACAACAGTGCCGTCGATTTTTTCCAACCCTAACCGGGCTTTCAAGGTACGAGAGGTATTTAAAAAGTGTTTTTACCAGAACGATGCCCCTGCAGTCAAGATGCCATTGAAACAGTTTCTCATGTTCTGTTGGATTGCCCCTTTTATAATAGCCTCCGAGCAAGATTTTTAGATCCATTGCTCTCTGGCCATCAAGGTTGCTCTGATAATGCCAAGGTCTGCTTTTTAGTCCAGGGGACATCTAGTCATGTTACTACCTATGTTGCTTGTTTTTTTACAAACTGCGATTCAAATTAGAGAGGCTATCTTCCGGGTATAGCCCACGCTTGCACCTCCTTTCCTAATTTTATATTGGTTATGCTTTTATTACTCCCTACAGTTTTTCCACCGGTCTAAAGCATTCTGTACTTTTAATGCCAATAAAGGTTTGTATGTATATGTAATAATAATATGTATGTACCAACCCTAACAGGGCTTTCAAGGTACGAGAGGTATTTAAAAAGTGTTTTTACCAGAACCACCCAACCACCCCCAGTGATTTTTTTTTTTTAATGGCCAAGCGATGATTCGAACTCAAGTCTCCTGGGAACCTTGACTAGGGGGGACCCAAGCCCACCACGATCCACCATCCACACCACACTGGGGATCCCTCAACAGGCCTACTGGCTTGAATCTCAAGCAGGCACCCTCTCCAGCTGCTGCGTTTGGGGGCGCGCGCAATGCTTTGGTCCCTACGGATTCCGGTTCTTCTTTGTTATGATTCTCACTGCTATCAAAAGCCGGGCCAAGGGCACGGCCGGGCCAAGGGCACGACACAACCCCCGCCCGCTGGCAAGCCAGTTTCGCTCTTCTGGCCCTCGGGCGAGCCCGGCTCTTTCCCCTCCACCTTTCCGGGAAGCCAAGGCCCGCCTGGCACCCGTTCCTCTCGCCGCCCGGCTCCCTACCTGGGCGCGCCTTCCTCGCCTACAACACTGCTGAGCAAGGCCCGGCCGCGGGGCGGCGATGATGATGACGATGATGATGCCGGCGCCAGTGGCGTCACCCAGCGCCCGAGGCGGAGCCCGGCCTCCTGCGCGTCCCGTCCGGCGGAGGCTGTCCTCCGGGGCGGATGACTTCACGGGAACCGGCGCGCCCCCGAGGGGACTGCCTGGCCGTCCCCTGACCAGGAGGAGCTGCGCCCTCGCCGAAGCCCCGGGATGGCCGATTACGCACCCGCCCTCTTTGAAAAACAAAGCTACGGAGGTTATTTATCTTTTCCTCTTGCTGCCTTTGAACACTTGCTTTGCTGACAGATGTTCTCTTAGGCCAGATGTTCTGGCTTCAGACGTGCGTTTCTGCCGGCGAGCGAGAAAGCCCTGGCGCTCAGCGCACGAAACTCATCTACCAAAGGAGAGCAGGACCACGCCGCCGCATCTCCCGGCTCCCCCTTTTCCTCCGATTTCTTTCCTTTCTTCATCTTGCCATATTTTTCTCTGCCGAGGCTCCCGTGCCTTTAATAAATACCCTTGTAGAAAGCCCATTGGGAAGATAGTCTTCCTGGCTCTTGGCTGTAGTAAGAGCAGGAGAGCATCACCGAGAACTGCTGACTCAGAGCAAAGAATGACCGAGCCCAGCATCCCCCTTTTTAAAGGATTTGTGCCTTTAAAAGTGTGGGAGCTTTCTGGGGAATGAAAGGGGGATGTGAAGGCAAACTTCCTTTCCTCTGACAGCTGGATGCCACTGCAGTGCTTGCACCACAAAAGTTCCTGGCCTGTGCTGCTAGGTTTACATTTTTATTCCCAAGCCTACTAAAGGTTCATTAGAACACCTTTCAGTACTGGCTTAGCAAAATGAAAGTAAAACGACCGTTCGAGTGAATCATCTTAATTTTGTTAAAAATAATAATAATAAATAAAGAAATTAAAACATCAGTTAAAAAGAACGGCATGGAAGCACACCAAATAAACCATGAGAAAGGCCCAGGATAATAAAATGGAGGGTACAATCGTAACTAGATAAGAGGGCCAAGTTGAAGCTAAGATGACATTAGGCCAGCTGATGCTCTGCTCTCCCAATCCTGGGAGAAAGTAAATCTATGGCTGTGTTCCTGGGATGGAGGAGGTTGAGCTCTGGTGTCGCTTGGCACCTCCTTCTGCTGGCTGATCACAGCCAGCGTGGCATTTGTGCTGGCAGATCCTTCTGGAGGCAGAGCTCTGAGATCAGACAGCACAAGGCATGGAAGAAGTTCTGCCCATACAAGATGCTTTGGCCCTTTCCAGACCCACCAAACCAAGTGCACCCTTGAGTTAGGATTACACTGCCTGTTCGCTTCTCATTTATTATGAGTTGGGGCCCAAAGCTCCCAGAGGTATAAGGCCCAGTTTCCCTCCCCTGTACTTTTTAGAGATGCACAGCAGATAAACTTCAACAGTCAAATGGGGCTTTTCCTGCCACACTGCACAAAGTAACTCCGTGTTGGCTAGACAACACGGGTGCATAGTTCCTGCAATCGGTCACGTGCATGGTAAACAGCAAGGGTGGGGGTCAGGGGCAATAGCCACGAGCAGTTCTGTGTAAAGCAGGTGTGGATGACGTTTGGTTCACCAGATGTTTTGGACTTCCGTTCCCATAAGTCCTAGCTGGCATGGCAAATGCCGCACCCTTTAGAGACCAAAAGATAGTGTTAGCGCTTTAAGAAGAATCACTTTTGGAATGGAAAACAGAACGAAGGCTCAGAGCCCCTGTAAGGGTTCGCTCAGCTCTAAGAGGGCTTCGGTGTTTGACACTTTCTTAGAATGGATTAATGACCACTGTTTTGTAGCATCCAAAACATCAACATTTATTTCTGGTAAGTCTAAGAAGCTATTAACATCAACAAGGATATCCAACATCTCCTCCTCACACAACGGCGGATGGAAGGGGTTCAAGTCTTGAACACAGAATGGGTTAACTGTGGGTGTTTCAAACAGTCCCGCACCAGTAGCAGGTAAGACGTCCCTCAACTCTGGTCCTGATGAAACTGGCAGCAAGGACATCTGGTCTCCGGCGGAAGGCTCGAACCCGGGTGTCCTGGTTCCCAGCTCGGAGTACTCCCATGTTTCCAGGTCTCGTAAGGTCCCATCCCAGATGGAGTACACCATCCTGCCCTCTCTCTCTCTCCTCTTGGGCTATCTTAGCTCACTCCTCTCTTATTCTTTCCCCCGACTCTCGGGCTTCCTTCTCATCCCATAGGATAGTTTTTGTGGTCTCACCTCCCTTCTTCTCCTCTCGGCTTCCTCATGCAGAATCCTAAGTTTCTCCCACTTTCCATATGGTCACTTTCCATACAGTTCAGGACTTCCTCTTCTGGGGATCTATGGGTTTCTCCTGCCTCTCGATGGGAAATGACGGCACTCAAGCTGGGATGGTACTGGACCAGCTGTCCTCCTCAGAGCTCTCCATTGGCATACAAAGGAACTCCAGATGAGACCTTCCTCTTCCCTCAACTAGCAAATGGAAGGTGCCCTTTCATTTCATATACTTGCTGAATTTCAGAACCAAGGATCAAACATCTGAGTTTGCTTTTCCTCCTCACTCCCTTTTTCCTTTTGTGTCGTGTCTTTTAGAGTGCATCTTTTGTTTCTAATACTTGCAAGATGCTTTGAAAGACTCTCAGGGTGAAGAGGAGTCAAAATGTCAAAATTTCAATAAATTAATTACCCCCTTTGTAGATCAGCAGCAAGTCACATTTCACCAGGATGCCATCTTGGCATCTCGCGTACTGCTTATAAGTCCAAGATTTGCCATTGCCAGGTAACTGCTTTGGGGCTGAGGGTGTGGTTTGACATTTCTAATGCCTCTGACAGCAGCCTGATGTGAAAAGTCAGCTCCTGGTGTTTTCCAGAACAGAAGGGATAAAGATAATTCTCCTGTTGTTGTCTGAAAACTACTGTACTGTTTTTCAAAGATACAGGAGAGACAGCTAGTAAAAAAAAGCTGACAATCCTACCCATGATATTTCATATAGTAGTGCCCACCTCTGTTTACTACTGCTGCCTCCACCTCTGTTCTCTTATCTGACATCTGCTGCCAGAATCATCCATCCTGTTAATCCGACTACAAGACACCCATCTTTAAAACATATGGTGGTATGGTTGTTGTAGGTTTTTCGGGCTGTTTGGCCATGTTCTGGAGGGTTTTCTTCCTAACGTTTTGCCAGTCTCTGTGGCTGGCGAAACGTTAGGAAGAAAAACCTCCAGAACACGGCCAAACAGCCTGAAAAAACTACAACCACCATCGGATCCTAGCTGTGAAAGCCTTCGAGAATACATATGGTGGTATCTTCACCACTCTTTGATCCAGTCTAGAGTTCTCATTCTAATGTTCAAAGCCTGCTCCTCCCATTACTTACCCTATTTGTCTTCCACTCACCTTCTCTAATCTCAGCCCTCTAGTTCCCTGAAATGACTCTGCCCTTTCTCCCTCACTGCCCGTTCAAGAATGCCTTGATGGCACCACCTCTTCTTTCAGGGGTAGACAACTGTGGCCCTTCAAATGTAGTTTGTCTGTTCATTTAGGCTACAGTTTTCATCAGTCCTAGCTAGTGTAGCCAGTGGGGAAAGATTATGGGAGCTCCTGCCCCAAACGTCAAGGGGGCAGAGGTGTAGTGGACCCACAACTTGCAACAAGCCCCACAGCTTTCTGAGCAGCAGGAAATATGACATAGTCTGCTGGTCCCATCAGGCTTCCTTTTGAGTTTAGCTGCAATCCTCATGATTACTAGGAGAGAAGCAGATTTTCCCAGGAGCAGCATATTTTTGCAAGTCACTCTTGCTATAATGCAAAGTATTTAAGGGCATCTTGGTCTTGAATGAGCTACGAAAAACCATTCACTTTCTAAAAGAACTATCTTCATTTGCTGATATGGCTCAATCCAGTTTTCTGCAATGTTGAACTTCTCTGATTCAAGGGTGATCATCATGACTGGACAACCTTCAGCTGTTCTTCATGAGAGTCCCAGTTCCTCCTGGGCAATGTTCTTTGCTAGTTCCTTTCTGGGATCTCTGGGTTCATATTCATTGAAGAGAGTCTCCCAGTGGGGGGTATATCATAGACATTCCACATAGGCCATGTGCTTGATGAGATGTCAGAGAAAAGCATTAGAGGAGCTGGAGCTGGAATACAGCTGAGGAAAGTAAAATCATTTTTTCTTCTAGGAAGGAAATGAGAAAACTCCAAGAACATGTTGGTTGCTATGGGAGAATGGATGCTTTAAGATTCTGCCATGTTTACCGTGTATGTTTGGGAGTGAACAGGTATTACAAAAATAACACAAAAGAGCATCATCTGTAGGGAACTGACCTTGGAAAAGGTTCCCTTTGAAGCTTCTCACTGCTTAAGAAAGCAGGAGGCGTGAAATAATATCAGTTGTTCTGAATAAGCTAATCAGAAACTGAGGCATATTTCCAGCATGCCCTGTTCGTTTTCCTTATTTAAATCTGTCTTTTCTTCTGCCTTTACAGGAGCACACCTACTTGTATTTTATATTCAATTTATTCCTTATGCTTATATATAGTATTTAGCACTTCCATAGCAATCCTTAAAGCAGGCTTTGAAGGAATAGGTTGGAAAACCTTTGGCTCCCAAAATGTTTGTGGATTGTGTTGTGGTTATGTGCCATCAAGTCACTTCTGATTTCTGGTGACCCAAAAGCATTAGCAATCCTGCTCAGCTCTTGCAAACCCAAGGCGATGGCTTTCCTTATTGAGTCAATCCATCTCATGTTTGATCTTCCTATCTTCCTGTTGTCTTTAACTTTTCCCAGCATTATTGTCCGTTCCAGTGAGTTTTGTCTTCTCATAATGTTCCCTAAATATGTAGCATCTGCTATGAAGCATCGGAGCTTTTATAGTTTTCTAGTTTCTTCGTAGCTGCCCTTCTAGCAATATAATTCAGTTTTGGATTACATTGCTGAATTACATTGGTAATCCCTGACAACTGGCCATGCTGGCTAGGCTTCTGGGAGCTGAAGTCCAAAACATCCAGAGGGTCAAACGTTTTACAGTCATGCTGTAAAATATGTCTATATACTTGCTGCAATATTACAGGTACTAGGGAGAGGTAGGACTAAGACTAAGAGAAAAGGGATGGCTCAGGTTGTGAGGACATTCATGGTGGAGGCATGACATAGGTGTTTAGTTGCAGGGATGGGCTGGTTCACTCCTGAGGATGGTGATCAGATGATGTCTTTGCTGGAGAGAACCTACCTGCCACCACAGCAGTCTTACCAGTACCTTTCTAGACCCTGTTAGGGGCTTCTACTTTGTTGGTACAGGTAGGATCGCTCTGTTTTGGTTTGTTTCCAGTACATGCAATCACTGGAAATGAACCAAAAGTGAGCCTTCCTACCATATCAATCACCAATATAATGAAGTTACTTAAGAAGAGAGTCACTTCAAGATACTGGCAAATTAAACTCTTCCTCACATCCGTTGAGGGCCTGGGGAAGTGACTTTTTAAAAAGTGTATTAAGCTAGCATATATGCCCTGCATCACTTTTAAAAAATAAATGCTAAAAGGGACATTTCTTACTGGAAGCAGGAGAAGATAGGAAGGGGTGACAAAAGGGATCTTTGTTTGCTTTTCTCTTCCAGTTGAGAAAAGCAAATAAAAAATCCCCCTCATTGCCCCCTCCTATCTGCTCTTACTTCCAGTAAGTGAGGGAAGGGCTAGAGAAAAACCGTTTACTAAAGAAAAAACAGGAAGTAAAAGTTGCTTCAGATGTGGTAAGGAAGGACATCACAAGTTCCAACGTGTAGAAAAAAATTCAGGACAAGGATGCGTGGGGTGTGAGAGATAATTGTTCATATTCAGTACAAGGACGGGTCAGGTCCTTGGACAGTAGCAGTCATGGATAAGAGAAAAAAATTCAACGAGGTCTTGGTAAAGAAGAATTCTTCAGAAAGAAGAGGGAAAAAATGTATATACCGTGTTTCCCCCGAAAATAAGACAGGGTCTTATATTAATTTTTGCTCTAAAAACACACTAGGGCTTATTTTCAGGGGATGTTTTATTTTATAGTCATGTCATCTTCTGGTAGCTGGAGGGCGGGGTTTCACTTAACTGGGGCTTATTTTTGGAGTAGGGCTTATATTACGAGCATCCTGAAAAATCATACTAGGGCCTATTTTCAGGTTAGGTCTTATTTTCGGGGAAACAGGGTATATTATTCCAGTTAAAAATGAGTACTGTAATTAATTACTAATGGTTAATAAAAGTAATATAATTGGATGGTAAACATACTAAGTGGTTTGGAATTTAAATATGTATATAAATATGTTATATTGATATAAAATGATTTTATTAAAGAAAAAATGTGAAGATGGAAAAGGTAAATGTGAAAAATGTAATAACAAGTATGACATAATATTACATATAGAAACATGTAGGATGATTAATTAAATGCAGTGTAATGTAATATAATGAAATTGGTATAAAAGTGAATTATAGGTAAGTATAATTACAAATATGTAATAATTAAACATTAAAGAATATTGAATATGTGTAAAGATGTATAAAGAACTATGTATGAACCATGGTGCTTTGCTCACTGTGGAGAACTGTGAAAGAGTTCTTGATCAAGTAATGGGTGGAGGTATACGTGACAGAACCCATTTGTTCCATCACATATACCTCCCCCCATTAATCACCCACTTTACCCAGCAACAACAGAAAGAAAGAGATTGGCTGGAAGAAGTCAAAAAGGAGAGCCAATCCAGAGTTGCCAGCAGGTGATATAAAAAGAAGAGCTGAAGGGGATGGAGAGAGAGTTAAATTGTGTCTAAGGAGAGGAGTCTGGGTTTTAGAGTGGGCTGTACAAGATAATTAATTAATGTATCAGGGAGAGCTCGTTCTGGCATGGGAAAGTTGACATTTATAATTCATGTAACCTCAAGCTTAAGACTGTGCAGTTTAACCGTTGTGACATTTAAATAAAGAACTTATTTTTATGCTTGGGCTCTTATGATTTGGGCTTAAAGCAAACCTATTGAAAGTAAAGGGTGATTAGCCAGGATAGGGTTGGTCACACTGCTTTTCTCCTGATAAGGGACTCAAGGAGCTTTAATTAATAGTTTCCTATTGACTCAAATCTAGATTATTCCTGAATCAACCTTTTTATTAACTCCTGTTCTTTGCCAGCAGAGCATTTAATTACTAGTGTCCCCTTTATGGTAAGTGGATTTTTTTCAAGTGTATGGTAAGTGGATTTTTCTTTGGGCTAAAAAACAGGAAACCCGGGGACAGGAATTGACCAATGAAAGGGAGCATTTCAGAATACCAGCTTAAGAGTGCCTAGGAAGCAGCTAATTAAAGGGATAAGAGCCCACTGTTGCATGCCTCTTTAAAAGAAAAGAAGGAAATTTATGATGAGAGATCTGGGCCAAGTGGGACTTTGGATGAATGGGACTGATTTCTCAGTAAATATGTATCGTGATGTTGCCTGTCGGAATGGGCTCCATGGGCTCATTTGGGAGCGACATAAAGTGCCATATTAAGTGCTTTGCTGAACACTATTTTAACTGTGCTTCCACCTGATTGCACAGGACCAATGTCTACGGCACAAAAAAATGAGAAAAGAAGAATTTTTAAAAACCAAATTGTTGACAGCTAAAGGTTACTGCAAATAAAGCAAGGGATGCCTTTGAAGCTTCTGTAACACAAATAGCTCCATCTGGTGGTTGTATTAAATTTCAGCACTGGACTGTCTCTGACATAGCTTTGGATTCAAAAGCAGTTTTGAGTCTGCCATTTCTAGGGTCACTTCAGAAAATACACATGACAGGGACAGACCCAGTTCAAATAGAGATCTGCTCTGATAATCAAGCTCTACAGCTGAAGGTGGGGTGTGACTAAAAGGGCCGCAGGGGTACACTGACAAAGGATAACAACCCTTCCATCTGTCGGTGCTCTCCACTAGGGGTGTGCTGTGTGGGTGTGTGTGCTTGCCCACAGACACACACCTGCATTTACTCACCCAGAACAGGGCCTATCTTCCAGGCAGTCTTGGGCTTACTTCCTATACAAAAAAGAAACTACCCCAGTGCTTCTTGGGAGTCCTAAGCCTTTGTGGGTGATGTAGTCTTGCTACCTATAGGGCTTTATTATAGGGCACTTCAAAGAACTACACCTCCCAGAAAGCACTGGGGGACACTTCCTTTTTTCAAGCAGCCTGGAAGATAGGCCCTGTTCTAGGTACAGTCAACCCTCGACTTACGAACAGCCCTAGTTACGAACATTTCGACTTACGAACCGCTCTGATAGAAAAATATAGCCTCGACTTGCGAACTTTGCTTCGAGTTACGAACCAAAAAAGTCATCTTAGGTTAAAAGGAAAAAAATTTTTAAAAACAATTCTGCCCCTAGTGGTAGGAACGGATTAACCGGCTTTGCATTAGTTCCTATGGGAACTAATGCTTCGACTTACAAACCGCCCCTCGACCTAAGAACCAAAAACAGCCGGAACGGATTAATTGGTTTTCAATGCATTCCTATGGGAAATGCTGATTCGACTTACGAACTTTTCCGACTTAAGAACGTCCTTCCGGAATGGATTAAGTTCGTAAATCGAGGGTTGACTGGTGAAATATAGGTGTCTATCTGTGGGCAGAAACTTCCAGAATTCTGCCTAGGGAAGCACCTGTAGAGAGGGCCTATAAACTCAGGCAGCGGAGGGCAGGGCTCCGTCCTCCTGTACCCACATACTTGTTTCCTTTCGTTTATGTATGCTGAATTGTACTAGTCACCTCTGACACCCCGTCTCTTTCAGTAAGTCTAAATCATAGGCTAAAATTAAATTATGTCAGTCAAAATACAGGTCTACTTGTTTAAGAATCTGTCATAGAGGCATGGGCCTGCTTCACTGCTCCCTACCTCTCTTTCTTTACTCCTCTTTCTTTACTCCTCTTTCTTTACTTTCTTAACTCCTATGATTATTCCAGCGAAATAGCCTGGGATTTTTTCGCAGTGGTCTGCTATTCACATTCACAGTAGGTCTGCTCTTGTGTTAAAATCCTGTGATATATCTACTATATAAAAGGAGCTAAATCATACGTGCAGCGCAATCATATCGTCCATGTGCTCCCTGCATGCAGAAGGCTAGTAGGTCAGGAACAAAACGTGTCTCTAGCCCTTTCCTGTGGCTACCTCCCCTTGCCAAAGCAAAATCCACTCAGCTTTTTCTCATAGAATTGGCACTGAAGAGCCATTGTCTTTCCTATAAACTTACACACTTTTAGACCCACTCATCCTTTCAGTGAAATTTTCAGTGTAGTCCTTGGTGCTGGACAAACGGGCAAAGAAGCTTGTTTAAAGGCTGCAGCCCTGCAAGGATGTGAATAAGTAAATAACCTTTTAAAACTATCTATCAAACAGTAGATGTCTCCCTTTGCTTGTGGCTGTGTGATGTGTCTTGCATATGCACTACTAGGCAAACATTGACAGCCCGTATTATTTTTTCTTTCCCAAGCTAACATTCCCATCATGCTTTGTAGAAAATCCACAGGGGAGAGAAGATAACGTGGAGTACAAGCACTGAGAACAGAACACCATGAAAGCCACAAATTATAAACTCCACCAAAGAGAAAGAGATTTCTTTCCCCCCTCCCCGCCAGTAGGATCACAGGCCTGGTACTTTAGTCAAAGCCTGCTTCTTTGCCAGCAGGTTCAAGAGAAGCATCCGTGAGCGCTAAGTGATTCCTTTCAAGCAAAGATTCTCACGACGGCAGCAACCCGAAAGGATTACAGGGCCCAAACAGTGGGAAAGAAAAGCTGCTTCAAAATAATGCAGCCAAGACAATGGGGTTACCGTTCCGGTAGCAAAGCGGAGCACAGGAGGGGATTGCAATGAAAAGCAAGTGCAATCGTTGCACACCTCAGAGGACGTTTGCATGTCGTGAAATTTGGCAGGACTCATGTTTCCCTTGCTTGTTTCTCTCCCCTTTGAACAATGAGTGTAAACCCCACATGGGTAAGAACTGGTAGAGTACTGGCAAAATAAAATAAAATAAAATAAAAATTGAGGGAGGGAAAAAAAAATCTATTACCTAATCACACCGCATGCAAAATCAGGAGAACAAAAGGACTCTGCAACGCTTCTCTTACCGTTGGGGAGATAATTAAGGATGAATGAAATATTGTTCTGCGGATTTGAAATGAATGTGAAAACCTTCTTAGGAGCAATTCTGTTTGTTTCGTTTGGGCCAAAGCTCTCCCTCTGCTGCAAAAGTGTGTGTGTGTGTGTGCGTGTGCGTACGCACACGCGTGCTCCTGGCTGGAAATTTGCATGGCATTTAAGGAAAGGCCCTATATAATGGCAAACTTTATTTGCATAAACACACAAAGCTGTTTCCAATTTTATTGATATAAACTGGCATTTATGAGGAGGAGGAGAGATTGTTAGTGTCTTATGATACAAGGCCGAGAATAAATTTTAAATTCTGGTCTACTGTTCTACATTTCATTTAGTGCAATGCCATCTGATGTAACATTTGCAGGCCTTCAGTGAGCCTAACAACACATGTGATTAATGAACCAAGATTATATAAAAGAACTAAACCTTGCATCAAATGAATTCTGGGTTTTTCTCCTGCCCAAAATTCCTACATGCCTGACAGTTATCAGGAGGGTTTAAGCAATGTGATGAGGGTTGGGATTAGGGTACCATGTCATCTTACATTTCCACAATGCACTGAGGATTCAAAGTTTCCCCATTCTCTGACCAATGGTTGACAAACTGTTGACAAAACGAAGATATGGCATGTCTCTTTTTCAGCATGACAGTTTGCCAAAACACAGCATGAGATTTTTTGTGTGCGTGTCAATACATTATATTGGCTGGGAAAAATAAGTATCCTAAGGGCAAAAGCAACAGATTTGTTGTGATAATTATCATCCCAGTATTTTTCCCTGTTAAAAGAACAACTAATACATTGCAGTAAATGGCTGAAATTTGGAGATGATGCATACAACTTTTCAGATGAGAATGTCATTGAATGCCTACTTCACAGGCCTAGTTTTGTGTGAATTCTGCAACTAAATGTAACTTAATGAACTAAAATGCTGCCGCCACCGCCCACACTGCATAAGGGTGAACCTGTTGCCACACATTTCTATTATCTAAGGCAGGGGTCGCCAACCTTTTTCACCCCGCGGACTGGCTGGGGAAGGTGGGGCACCCGCCGCGCTCGTGCGCATGTACGAACGAGCGTGAACGAACACAAGCACACACGTGCACAAACGGCGGTGCTGCGCTTGTGCGGGGGGCGCGCTCGTGTGCATGCGCAAACGGCGGTGCAGCACACACCCTCATGCGCATGCGCAAACGGCGGTGCGGCACTCGCACGGGCGCACTGGAGCACGCACGCATGCGCAAATCAGCTGTGCGGGGGTGGCTGCGTGCAGGGGGGCACGGGAGGTCTGTCTCCGCGGCCCAGTCCGGCTCAGGCCACGGAGCGGCACTGGGCCACGGACCAGGGGTTGGGGACCTCTGATCTAAGGGACTATCAAGTAGATTTCTAGAACATAGGAAGCTGTTTTATACTGAATTAGGCCGTGTGTCCACTTAACCTCAGGATTTCAATCCTGAGATACTTTAAATGAATACACCAAAAAGGATGAACCTGGGTTTTATGCAAATAAAACATATGCAAACCAAGGATGTGAAGAATAATCTCAAAATTCCTGATCCTCGTTTGTTTTAGCTGCCTCAACCTGAAACACATCTTAACAAGCAATTTGATAGCTGGATAAGATTCCTTGCCTCCTGCCAAAAAGGAGTCAACGGGATTCTGTTTTCTTAGTCTAAGGTTTCTGTATTTAAGAAAAGTATGCACAAATAACAAGACACTGATCTCATCCTAACAACCTATCTGCTATCAGTTGTCAAATTTCCCAAAAGCTAAGGAGCAGTCCTCACAGTTTTGTGCAATTAAACCATGCAACTGATGGGGAAGGATGTGCAAAAAGCCGATCCTTGCAATTGCGAGGATGATTTGAGAGCAGCAGGAAATCTGCTCCTGACAGGTAGGGGGAATGTGACTCTTCTTTACCCTTGCCTTCAAAGATGAGATCAATGAAGTTTTACATTTCTGTTGCACACTAAGCTATAGGCTCTAGGTCAGTGATGGCGAACCTTTTTGAGCCCGAGTGCCCAAACTGGGGGGAAAAAAAAACCGACCCAGTGGGCGGCGGGTGGCAGCAGAAGCGGAAGTGGCGGCGGCAGAAGCAGAAGTGGCGGCAGAAGGGGGAATCCCAGGTACGGAGGTGCCTCCAGACCCCACTCCAGATCCGCCTCCAGTCATGCCCAACTCCGCCACTGCCTATAGCTCGGCTGGCCCGCCAGTGTCAGCTGCTCCGGATCCTGGCTTGCCGCCTGTCGGGGCGCTAGCACTGCAGCTCCAGCCGCCTCCTCAGGTTTGGCTGCCAGGAGTAGCAATCCAGCGACTTATGGCTCGCATGCCCACAAAGAGGGCTCTGCGTGCCAGCTGTGGCATGCGTGCCATAGGTTCACCATTGCTGCTCTAGGTTCTACAATGGTGAAAGCATTATATATGGGAGAAACAACATAGAGCTTTTTGGTTTAGGCCAAAAAAAGTGACTAAATGATGAGATGGAAGTTTGTAAAATTATGGATGGTATGGAAATACCAGCTAGAGAAACATTTTTCCTCCTCTGTCATGATCCTAGAAGCCACCTAACAAAATTCAGAGGTATTATAGTCAGCATAGATGAAGGAAAGTATTTCTTCACATGTTTGACTCAACAATTTGCTGCCACAAAATATAGTGATGGCTACAGGCTTAAGTGGCTTTAAAGGGGGAAGTCCCAGAGGAGAGGATGATCATTATTACCAACAGTGGCCACATCCTCCATGTTCGAAGGAAGTACGCCACTAAATGCCATTAGTTTGGAATCTGGAGAGACTTTCTGGTTTCATACCTTGCTTTCTGATTAACTACTGTAGAAAGCAAAACCCTGGACTAGATAGAACTTCAATTCAGCCTGTCCAGGTTCTTTTTATGTGCATCTTTTCTATGATCATCATCTGGGGCTTGGTCTGTTGTTATCAGCCTGTCCTGTGCAACATCCAGCCCACCACCTGCTTTTATTTTACTTTATTGTGGTTTTTTTAGTGCACTCATTTACTACTTTTTATATTTTGTTTGGTCGTTGTTGATTATCCTTGTTTTTATGTTATTGTTTTATCTTGTTTTGTAAACCGCCCAGAGTGGCCTTGGCAGCTAGATGGGCAGTATAAAAATCAATTAAATAAATAAATTTAGAGAAAGATGTATTGGCCTGCTAGATAGCTCAGTGGTTTAGGTATCTGGCTATGGAGCCAGAAGTTGAGGGGTTGATTTTGCACTGTGCCTCCTCGACAAGGGCTAGACTCGATGATCTATAGAGTCTCTTCCAGCTCTGTTGTTCCAAGATGACGATGATTTCACATGGTTGCCAACTTCTGGTGCTCATAATACTTAGCTCAGGGTCAGGCTATCTGACAGCTTCCTCACATATGAGCTGATTTGGGATTTTAGGTCTGAAACAAACATCCTGTTATATGTCACATTACCCTGATGTAGGCTGTGATGGTGAGGACACAAGATACAGCTGTGTCTCAGTAGCAGCACCTCACTTGTGGAACACCATTGTACAAGTCAGGCTGGATCCATCTTTGTTAAGATGTTGTAAGCCTATTTTGTACGCATCACTTTGGAATCTGTGGTGGGCTGACAAGCATGTATTAAATACTCTTAATAAATAAGTAGTCACAGAAGGAAATTGAAGACTGGAGCATCAGAGAGAAGCCAGGAATTAATGGGAGTCAGGAATGCAGCTGTGCAAGAGACCTACAACTCAGTAGGGAAAGAAAGCTTGCTTTTAAGCAAGAATGATGTAATATGGGTCTCTCTCCCTATCATTAGATGACCGCTCCCTGCATCCTTCACATTCAGCTATACTGGCTGGACAATATCTCAAGGGCCATGCATTCTCTACCACTGCTGAAATGACCTTTCTCATGTATTTATTCCAAGAGAACACAGAAACATATTCACAGATGCATGTCTACACACTGTAGTTGAAAAGCTATAGAACTGCCATGGCTTCCCCTGGTGAATTAACAGAACTGCAGTTCAGCAATGTCATGGGAATCCTACTACCCTCTACACCTCATATCTACAATTCCCAAGGATCTTTCCATAGAATGAATTATCAGAATTTGGTAACATTACTTTCTTTCTTTGCTACAGATTCCATAATCCCCCAACCAACATGGCTACTAGCAATCCTAGGAAGTAAAGTGACTTGGAACTCATAGACACTAGGATGGGGTGGGTGAGTTTAAGTCCCCTTAAGTCTAGGTTGAGGAGCGGACATGAACACCACAACCCTGAGATGATCAGGCACAGCTGGACATTCTGCGTAGTTGAGACTCTCCAGGAATGATAAATCAAAACCAAAAGTGTAATAAGAAAAACTACACACACACACAAAAAGATAATGACTGCTATTACAGTTAGTTTCTCTCATGAGTAAGATGGAAAATACCCTACGGTTTCAACCCCTAAAAACATATGTCAAAAGTTTCAAGAACTCAGAAGTTTCAAGAATGCTATTTCGCCTCATCTGCTTCCTCCTTGCAAGCAAGCTATTATTGGGTTTTTCATCTAACTACCTTGAAAAGACTCCTAAATAATCTGTGCTAAAATGGAACCTCCTAGAATTTAACATTGCTTTAGTAACTGTAAATATTATTTGATCTTTGAGGTCTGTTCTGGAACAAGTGTCCCTGTAGATTAACATTTTGGATTCTTCTCTCCTTGCAGTTTCAAATGATAAACATGCAGTTGTGTTGACTGAATTCTTACAGCTCTTACTGTATTTCCCTTTAAAAAAAAGAAAAAAGAAAATCCAATATATACTCAGAGGAATTGTGCCAGCTCAAAACAGCAAGTTAACATGCACATTTGTGAGAAATACCTGAAATACCTGATTCTATTTTGCAATTTCTTGATATCACTAGGGTGTGCTATAGCTCATGAAATCTCAGGGAGGTTGTATTCTGCATCACCCTCCCAAGTCTTAAATTCTGTGGAAAACAGCTTTAGTTGAAAAGCACATCTACATATGAAGCAATGTATGTTACCAGAAAGGGTAAACAGGAAGAAACAATTTACTGGTTTACATGGCATTGTTTGGTGATATACAGCATGCTTAGATCGTCAAAACATTTTACATATATTATATTAGCATATGGATCCTTAAAAAATAGAATGATAGTATTTTTAGCATTTCATGGTCATCACATCATGGCAATCTGTAGAATAGCAATATAAATGTATTATTGTTCCCATACTGCAGATGAGAGGGGCCATAATTTTGAAAGAAGTGACTTGCTGGAAGCCTAGTTTTTATTGAGAGGATAAATATATGTCCCAGTGATTCAGCTTCAGACTAGAGGTGGAGTCTCATTTATGTATAGATCAATATATCTATCTCTGCACATTAAGAAAAGAAAAAAAGCCTAACATGATCAGGCTAGAGGCTTTTTTTTAGGAGCTACTAGCTTTCTGTGGGCGCAAGACTTTTCTGTACAGAGTAGCATTTCATCCTAGAATCTCCTTTTTATATATAGTTGGCATTACAATATTTATAAATGTCCAATATATTGCTTTGTGGCATGCAGCAATATGGCATGCAATAAATATTTATCCATAAACTGCTTGAGAGCCAATTCACAAGCAAGCAACCAATGAAACTAGCTCCCAAGTGAGGGAAAGTAATTCTGAAATGGCACTCTGGAACCAATGCCAATATTGGCATTGGGAAGATTATTAAGTATACGGAAACCCCTTGCTAATTTTCAGAGAGTTTGCCATGTTATAATAGCCTAGCCACATGTCCCATTTGCTCCTGATAAAGAGGTGGTTCCAGACTCCAATGATTTGGATTAATGTAACAGCTCCAGATGATGTTACAGATCTCAAATAAACCCATCCTACTTCCATTCTATTTTTAGGATTATTTTCCCTCACCTGGCAACAGTTTTTTGTTTGTTTTTGCACCCCAGGTACTTCCAGATCTGTTATCCCCATCTGTTCCTTTGTTTTGAACAAGCATGGGTCCTATGCGGGTGTGCAGAAGTAGCTTCGGGAGTGTTCTCCCCTATACAGAGTGGGGCTGCCTCTCCAAACAGTGATGAGAAGGGCTTTTCTCCCCATTACAGCTGCCTCGTGCTCTCTGCCTCGTGCCTTCATTTTATGATGAAGAAGAAAAGAGTGAATGGCTTTAAACTCTCCTTCAAACTCTGCAGATTTTTCCCATGTTCGGAAGAAACCCACACTCCCTTCTGCACAAAATGGAAACCTCCACTGCCAAATCAGGCAGCATTAAGAGAGGGAAATAGAGGGTAGAAACAGGGCAGAAAGTGGGAAGGACAGGAGAGGGAAGTGAGGAGAGGTTGGATGAAGAAGAGAGAAGAAAGAAGTGAATGTGTTATGGTGTGGAAACTCAATTTGGATTATTATTGAAGGGAAAGAAGCTTAGAGTGAGCAAATCTGGATCAATGGGGAAAGAGACCACCATTCCAACCCATATCAACCTTAGCCATTCTGCTTGTCTGGGAGGGCCCTTAGTTTGTTGTATTCAAAAAGCAAAATGCACTGAAAGACCTTTAAAACTTAACAAACCGAAATTTCCATGTGAGCTTTTCATGGATTACAATCCTGAGGTCTGAGGATTGTAATCCATGCAAACTCACACTGATAAAGATTTGTTGGTCTTAAAGGTGCCACAATATCTTTGGTTTTGGTTTTGGTTCTAGGCTGCTGGGTTTTTTGTCGATTGACTGGAGGTGTTAAAGCAATTGTTTTTGCTTTCAAGAGACTGGTTTAAGCTTTACCTTTATTGGTTCACTACGAAGTTAGAGAAAAGAGAACCGTTTATGTTCCCTTGAGTTCTTCAGGCTTGTTGCTCTTACATGCGATCGAGCTGAAACTGACTTATAGTGACCCTAATAGAAGTTTCAACAAAAGCGGGGCATTAGAAAAATGGATTTCCAGTGCCACACACCCTAGTGAGTTTCCACAGCCAAGTGAGAATTCAAACCCAGATGGCCTGAGTCCACCACACTGGGCACCTTCAGAGATCGATGGTATAAATTTGGGGGTGAGGGGGAGGTAAAGGAGAAATGTAAAGCCAAAAAGGGTGGGCAAGTTGTTCGTGAAGGCAAGGGAGCTATAAAGGACCGCAGCCCCTCTCATGTCCCCAAGCACAACATTATTTTGAGCTTGGCTCCTTAATTTCTTCGGCGTTGTTCATCCATTCCCATTTTTACTAAGACACTGCCTTTCAATCTTCATTTATTGGAAAGCTAAAATATGTTTTCTAAAAATAATATTGGAGCTGCTAAAAAATGCAGCCGTTTACTTGTAAGCTTCCACCAGCTGGGCCTGTCTGCTTTAAAAGTGACACCCTTGAGAATTACAAATAGGATTTAAAGGGAGGGGTGGGATGGTTTATGGGAGAGTGACAAACATTCTTTTTAATTCCTCATTTTGCGAAAACTATTGCTTTAATTGTTTCTCCCCTTTACATACTTAATTATGTAATCAGAGAGAGGCATGCTACAACATTATTACTTCAGCTCACCTATACTGGGCTTTCATTAGTATATCTTAGGTTCCCCCACTGGTTCTTTTCTTATGTTTTTTTTATACAAGGAAGTGTGGCTTTATTCGAGTCAACACTTACTCCACTGCTTATGGTTGGTTTAGGGTTTGTCGGACTTATTCAAAAGAAGTAACTTTTACACTCTCAGATCCAGTCCTATAGAAACAGGAAACTGCATTACAATGCTATTGATTGATTGATTGATTGATTGATTGATTGATTGATTGATTGATTGCACTTATATGCCGCCCATCTAGACATTGTCTACTCTGGGCGGCTCACAACAGACAAGATAAAAACAGTTAATATATAGTGACAGTTTTACCGCAATATACAATGAAAACAATAGTTCAAGATGGGAAGAAGAAAATAGATTGACTATGCTCTGTATCTCGGTCTCCAGCTCCTATGGGCTGTGGAGGGTTAGAATATGGCCCATTCAGACCTCAAGGCCCCACATAAGCTCCAGCACAGAGCACAGGAACCCCTGCTAATTTCATCACCAATGAAATTATCTAAAATAAAGGCTGCACTGTCTAAGTGCCAATACTCACTAAGTGCAAATCACTCTGAAGCTGGAGCATACCTGCCACTTCTTAACTGCAACATCACAAGGACCTGCCCAAACAAATGGGCCACCACATGGGTAACACAAGATAGAATGGGCATCTCACTTTGAGCACACTGCTGGCACACAGTTGGCCATCATCAAATGCAAAGAGAGCCCTGTGTTTCACAGTCTATGAAGCCCTCTCCATGTAATTGGAAACCCTGTAAAGCAGAGTTCTTGATCATGGAGAGAAGCTCCACACGCAGCATAAAATTTCCTCTTCACATGCATTGTCTCCCATGGGAACAACAGCAAGCAGTGGGGAGAGCTAGAACTCACTCCTGCTTGCAAATTAAACCTGCATATAACTTATGGAATACAAGCTGGGAGAAAATTTAGGGCTTAAAGCACTAGATTTCTTTATTTCCACAAAGCAAGATCTGACACAGAGCTGAGTGCTTGGCAGAAGACTGCCACAAGAAAGAGATGTGCCTACCTTACAAAGGTTTGTAGACTAGTTATGGAGAGCCCCAGATTGTCTTGATGTGGAATGTTGAGCTACCGGGCCTTGTCTCCCAATTATTCCTGCATGAGAGTGCAGCAGTGATGTTGTGCTGGCAGAGCAAATCTACCTTCTACAATGCAATTCTAAAAATGGAGGCAGCCCAAACAAAAAATGGCAACGTGGGCACAATATTGTGCAGCAACATAAAGCCATTTCTTGGCATTTTTAATCATGGATATAGAAGCACAATATTCCTCATCCATAGACCGGAGGTTTTTTGAAGAGCTGAATAGCTCCGTTATGATTTACTTTCTCTTCTGTTTAGTAGAGAATTTAATATGTATTTTATTTCATACTGTTATGGTCAGAATTCTGATTCACACTTGCATAATGGAAATATCTTGACAGCAAATCCACTCATGACCAATTCGCCTCCAAGATATGCATGATTTCCCTTACACAAGTGTACACTGGCAAGAATTCTGGCCATTGCTTGATGTTTTATTATGTATTTATTGATGTGATTGTTCAATTGTCTTTGAATTGTTACTGTTATTCAGTATCTTGTGAGCCACTCTGGTACCTCCTTTCACAGTTAGGGTTTTCTCCCTGAATACAATACGGTGGTATAAGAAAAGAACAGTTCGTGTTCTGCAATATTTACTTTGTTAAACGTGTTTCCAATTAATCAAGCAGACTGTTAACAAATTATTTCTGTTTACAGCTGTTTATAAACATTGCAGATAGTGTTAACCAGTTTAAAAGAGGCATTTGCTCCTGTGTGTTTGGGAAAAGAGAATGCTTCTTCTAAAATAATGTTTGATGTGGCACCTGTGCATCATTGTATAGTGTGCTTTTTTCTTCCATTTGTTTTCTTAGATGAAAACTCGTGCAGATTTAGATTAATTAATTAATTGATTTCTCTGAACATTCAACTGGCTAAGTTTTTTTAAATAGGCTAATAGCTCAAAGGCACATTGTGTGGATTCCACAAAGACCTACAAAAAGGAGAAAGGCCATGTAGTCTTTCCCTTCCACTGACACAAATAACAACCTGCCATTTCAGAAACATTTTAAGAGAGGTATAAAAACACTTTAAATCGATAAACATTTTGTTTCAATCAATTTTTCCAACAGCCTTGTGCAGCTCTGCTCTGCCAGCTTCACAATCATTTCTTAAAAGTGTTCCTTAGGATTGAAATGGACTGGACCAGAAGCCGCTTGCCGTCTGGTGTAGTCAGCTTCTGCACCGAGTCATCTTGTATGGGACCAAAGAAAGGAGCTGCTAGCAAGAAACAAGAAAACGGGACAACGTTCTCCCTTCTCAGAGAGGCACTTCCACACTCTGCTCCGTAGTTATCAAAGATGCCTTTTGCAGTTCAGGATTGGTAACAGAGCAGTGCTAAGGAAGAGAGGGATCTTCAGGAAAGAGTAGCTGTTGGGAATCCCCTGCATAAATCTCCATATTCCTGATAGAGGGCAAAGCTTCAATTAAGATTTGGCCGTAAGTGGACACAGTCTCGTGCTTATATTACCCCTAGCTTTCCTTGTGCACTTGTTAAGCTACTTAACAAGATTTCTCAGGGGCCTGCTGCAGAGACAATGGAGGTCCCCCGAACACCAGTTAAGTATATGCTAGTAATGAGAATAAATCATACCCATATACCAATTTCCACCAGTCTTACGTGGAGTTAGCCCTTCCTACATAAATATTCTCTGCAGAAATAAATCAGAGACATTAGCAAGAGCCCTGCCACATGAAACAGAAGAAGTCTTAACAGTTATCAGGATAGTTAACAGAATAAACCTATTCAATAAATAAATTTGCTCTCCACCAATTTATGTCACTGCTGTACTTAAAGTGAAACCTTTTAAATGAACAGATTTACTGTGTAGGGAGATCTCCACTGGGCCTGGGTAATTACACAAACGTGAGGCGTTACTTTTAAAGTGGATGAATGGATTGATACTTTTTTGATTTACTGCTGGAAACAGAAAAGATGGTAATGGCGCAAAATAAGCTTTTGCAAACCCCTTTTGGCAGACGGAAAATGTTTGATTTACCTAGGGCATCCATCAGGTTCTATATGGTAGATTAAAGAAGATAGATGTCAAGGCATATGTGGAGGGTGGAATGGGGGGGCTGCCGCCTTCCTCTTCACATTGCAAGTTAAATTAAAGGCTGGGGGGAGCAATCCTATTGTGCCAATGAGAGGAAGTCAAATATAATTCATTGGCTAATCTAGTAAATGGATATACTCTATACTGCTGAGGCTGGGAAAGTCATACAAATGCAGTTCATGCCATCTTTGTCTCTTCTCCACCCCAACAGTTTTTTGTGAGTCTCAGCTACCCCCCAGACCCCCTTGGTCTGACAAAAAAGGTGAACTTTGCTCCAAGAGAATCAATTTAAATGGTCCACAGGCCTCCCTGAACCAGTTTACACTCAAGAAACCTCATTTTTCAAAACTAGGAGTGAGTTTCATTCTTGCACTTCTTTAACTTTTGACTTTATTTTACTTGCTTTTTGGCAGCCCACGTGGCACATGGATCCACCAAAGCGATCCACTATTGTTTTTGAGACATTTCTATAGAAGGGTATGAGTGGAGACATACCCCATCCAATGCACATGAACCTTACTCTAATCCTGGAACTCGTCAACAGCCCATTAGTTCCATCAATAATCAACAGACTTGAAAAACCCCAACTATGCTAGAGTCAACTCATACCTCAGTCCACGTGGCTCCAATTCTAATAAATATGGACAAATATTAAGGAGTTTAATTGTTCTATAGTAATTGCTACTTTAATGTCTAAATAGCCCTCCAGGCCTGAATCTAATCTTATCTGGCAGTTACTTAAAACAACAACAACTTTAGCCTTCATCCTATCAATGTCTTAATTGCCTCTGAACCCTCTTTAACTATAACCATTCCTTACTTGCTGGCAACATACCACAAGGAAGTCCTATCTGGGAATGTATCCTGAGAGGGAAAACAGATGTTTTGCATCTTAACACACCTTCCTCTTAAAAACTCCCTGCACATGGATAGGTAACATGCCAATGTTCCTAGCCTTCTTCATGAAAGGCTCACTTTTTCTGTGCATGCACATAAAACGGGTAGCAGGTTAAGCATAACAGGCAATCTCATCACCTACATTTTGGTGATGTAGAACTTTACCACAGTTATTTTCTGAATGCTTCAGTTGGTTCATTACCTATTAGATCACAGGGTTGTTGTGAGCTTAAGCATGATACACAAGCAATACAGAAAAATTATCCAAGTCTGATCTTGAATGAAGGTGGGATAGGACTGAACGGCAACAGAGAGGAAGGTGAAAAGAAAGTAACTCAAAGCCTGAAAATAATATACAAAACAACAAGCAAAGTGATGCACAGTTTCTTGGGCTTAATTGTCACACTCTTTTCTAATGCAATAAAATTGCCACTAATAATTATCCTTCCATATTAGGTAGCATTTCATTTCCAAGCACCCATGCAATAAGTTGCTCTTGTTATGCCAAAAGAAACGTAATTTTTCACTGCTACTGACAGCCAACCACAAAGAGGTTCATGCATTCAAAACAATGCCCACATAAAATGGATACATGTAAAACTGCTGGATAGCTCAGTGGTTTAGGTCTATGGCTGCGGAGCCAGCAGTTGGGAGTTCAATTCCCCACTGTGCCTCCTCGACAAGGGGCTGGACTTAATGATCCATAGGGTCCATTTCAGCTCTGCCGTTCTAAGATTCTAAGTAAAAAAACACGTGGTGGCTTTCATGTCTGATGTGACTTCGTTTTTCGTAGCAGACAAAAAGTTGTACAGACATCTTTGAACTTTCTGCCTATTTCAGTCAACGTTCTTGAATTGTCTGTTGGCTCAGAAGCAAAGCCCTGCTTGCAATTTGGAGGCATGAGAATTTCTGTACTGTACCTGGCAGATTTATGTAGCTGAACATGCTAATGTCCTCTGACCTACTTAAAAATAAATATGACCTACCAAATTGTCATTTTTATGACTATTTACAGCCCAAGCACTCTGTAAACTTAAGAATTAATTTCCCCTCAAGGAGATCGGTACTCTTTTATCCTTGGATAAACCATTCAAAATGCATACAGTGACCAGACTTGTAGTTTCTATGCAGTCCCTTCTTTTCTATAGTCCCTCTGTTCAGCAAGACTAAATATCCTACAGATCTGACATCTGTAAAATTAGGTCCTATGAGAAATGGCATTTGTGGGGAAAGGAAGGAGCGAGCCCATGTTGGCAATCCAAGGCATGTGGTAGCTGGAAATTAAGGGAAAATATGTAGCCCACAGGAAAAACATTTTCTCTTTCTAGCTAAAAAGATAACAAATAATAAGAGGAAAAGTTATTATTTTAGTGCAGACACGGAATAATCATAACATGACTGAAAAGAGGTCATACTGAATATGCTACCATCACAAAAACTAGCATCCTACGGATAGAGTACTACTTCCCCAATATAGGGAAGCTGTAGTGTTACAAATCCTGATTAGTTTAACAGATAAAACATTTCAAAACCAAAAAGACCAAGGCTGACTCCAGATTTAGCTATGCTGCGGAGAGCAGAATAGTGGAACCTCTACTTAAGAACGTCCCTACTTAAGAACGATCCAACTTAAGAACAGCTCCGTTCGCTAAATTTTGCTTCTACTTGAGAACGGAGCTCCAAGATAAGAACGGAAAAAAAAAACTTTCCTGCCCTTTTTTTAACCTTAGGTCATCTTAGGTTAGAAATTTTTTTCTCCCCCTAGTGGTAGAGTACGGATTAACCAGCTTTGCATTAGTTCCTATGGGAACTAATGCTTCAACGTACGAATGCGCCTCTACATAAGAACCAAAAACAGCCCGAACGGATTAATCGGTTTTCAATGCATTCCTATGGGAAATTTTGCTTCAATTTAAGAACGTTTCAATTTAAGAACACCATTCCAATACGGATTAAGTTCGTAAGTAGAGGTTCCACTGTATACCAATTGCAATGTATGACCAGTTACAATCAATGGGAGCTACGTTACTTATGACTAATTTTCCCCATCAATTTCAGTACGTCTGCTCCAAATATTAAATATGACTCCAACTCTAAAATAAATATAATAAAGTAGCATAAAGACAATCTGACACATGTGCCTGAAGAAACAGATTGTAATCCAAGATGAATTAATCTGTTACTTTTTAAAGATGCCACGAGTTTTATTTTGTTTGCTTTTGTTATATATGCTATCACTTGGGAATACCACAAAAAAATTAAGAAAGTCTTTTTTTCTAAACGTTTTAGATGTTAATGATGGATATATTAACAAGTATTGTTGTTTGCTTCTGTTTTTGATTCACATGCAATTATACCCAACATCATCACTGCAGGGCAAACTACTGTAGCAGGTATATTGATATACCTGTTAACAACAGCCTTCTGCAAACTATCTTCCAGCTAGAAGGAACATTTAAACACCTGGCCCCAGAAGCCCCACTCTGACTAAAAGATTCAAAAACATTGCAATCCCTTCACGATTCAACCATGATTGCCTGATGTCCCTTTTACCTGGTATTCCTCCTAATACTCCATGTTACATGACAGAAATATGCAGGCCCAGTGCAAAACTGAAATGTGAGAGGAAGGACAGATTCTACTAGGCAAAAGGCAGCTATATGACATTTTAAAAAGGGCAAATCGAAAGCAATCAACACAGAAAAAAATGCTGTTGTGTAGGCTGGGGTGTTAGCTTAGGATACTATAATGAACCTGGCAAGTGCTGTAGTGTTTTAATGTAAATTAACACTAGATAATCTCTTTGCATATTTAAGCAATGCACTTCAAATTAATTAATACATATTTAAGAGATGTCTCCTTGAACAGCTGTTATTTACTTCTAGAGTTTCTCCACATTAACACAAGTTGCTTTGTTCTCCTCCAAAGTTATTCATGCTTCTTACGGTACTTTACGAACATGCATGATGTAAAATTCAGCATTCTTTGCTCCCAAAGAGATGAGCCTTTCTGATAACTTAATATTTTAACATTAAACATTCAAGCAATTTTCCAAAACAGAAAAGGTCAAATCGTACTTACAGCATCTGCTTGCGACAGACAAGCAGATGCTTAACGCTACTACACAAATACTTGCAGCAGTGAACATGATAAAGGGGAGGCAATCAATCTTCTACAGTGGATTTTAAAGTCAAATTTACTTTTGATGCTAGCCCACTAAATTTCACCATTACTTCTTTGTGTGTGTGTCATTATTTAAGGCCACATTACAGGCCTTTCTCTGGTTTCTGAAGTACTGGAAACTAGTACATAGAATGCCTATACTTGAAGAGAGGTACCACAAAGTATGATACATATTCTGAACACTACACATTCAGAAACATCATATTCCTTTGCAACTCATTTATATATTGCTGTAGAATACAAATGCTGTTTTTTTCTCCTAAAGAACTATCTAAACTGCAATCAAACTGGTGTAATAAGCTTTTCAGCTTTCTCACCAAGCTACAGGTCCTAGGATTTTTTGGTGATTCCCTGGTGACAGTTTAAATAAGCATAAAAACCAATACCACTTGCCATGTAGATGCTTCTTAAGTACTGAATCATATGGCTGGAAAAAAACTAAATTCTGTTCCAAGGTTAAATAACCTTTTATCAATCTACCCTGGACTGCACAAGGCAGATTAAAGCAGCAGCTTGACAAAGAGTGATCTAAGACATCATTAGGTAAAGGTAAAGGTTCCCCTTGACATTTAGTCCAGTCGTGTCCGACTCTAGGGCGCGGTGCTCATCCCCGTTTCCAAGCCGTAGAGCCAGTGTTTGTCTGAAGACAGTTTCCGTGGTCACGTGGCCAGCGCGACTAGACACGGAACGCCGTTACCTTCCCACCGAGGTGGTACCTATTTATCTACTTGCATTTTTACATGCTTTCGAACTGCTAGGTAGACAGGAGCTGGGACAAGCGACGGGAGCTCACTCCGTCACGTGGATTCGATCTTCCGACTGCTGGTCTTCCGACCTTGCAGCACAGAGGCTTCTGCGGTTTAACCCGCAGCGCCACCACGTCCCCAAGACATCATTAAAATGTGACAAATTATGAATTATTTAAGATGAGGAGGATGTTAATGCAAGAGGTAGGCACACCATCTTGTACATGTCCTGCCTCCCCCACTGTTGGCCAAATGTAGACCTACTTAGCATGTCTTGGTTTGCTGAAAACTCTGAACCTCAGTCATGTCTGATGAAGTGGAGTTGTCCACGAAAGCTCACATCAATAAATATAAAAGTTAGTTTTTAAGGTGCCACCATGTTGTTGTTTTTTACTTTTTATTTTGTTTTCAGTTATGAAAATATCTCAAAATCCCAATCCCAGATGAACCCATGGAATATGCACATGCAAAGAACAGGAGAGAAGAAAACCACAATGAAATGCCTGCTACCACAGGGGACCTCAAAATTTAGTTATCACAGAAGAGCACAAAATGGAACACTAAGTATTCTATAATTAAGAGCCAGAATGTAAGCAATGGATATTGTCACTGTAAATTTGTTTATATAAAACACAATCATTTATTTATTTACTTATTTTAAATATTTTTATCCTGCCTTTCTCCTTAAAAAAGATACAAGGCGGCTTACATAATTAAAAAGACAATATTTAAAATCTCAAACAGTAAGTATACAAATATTTAAAAAGAATTAAACAAGTACTATATTAAAAACAGTAAATAAAATCAATACTAAAACACATTTAAAACAATAGAGCACAACAGTCAATTAAAAAAAAACACCCTCTCAGACCATCAGTGATTAAGGAAAAGCCTGCCTGAAGAGAAAGGTCTTTGCCTGCTTGCGTGTGGACAAGAAAGGTGGGGCCAGCCTGGCTTCGTTTGGGAGGGGATTAAAGAGTCAGGGTGCAGCAATAGAGAAGGCCCTCTCGCATCTCTCATAAAGGGAGATGTAGTCTTTTAGATAGCTTCGGTCCAAGCTATTTAGGGCTTTATCGGTTAAAACCAGCACGCTGAACTGGGCCCAGAATTGGATCAGCAGCCAGTGGAGTTGCTGTTAACAGGGGGATTCTGTGTACCCTGTAACCAGCTCCAGTAGGCAATCTGGCTGCTGCATTTTGGGCCCTCTGGAGTTTCCAAACCCTTACCAAAGGCAGCCCCATGTAGAGCACATTACTTAACCACCACCACCCCGATATGTTACTAGGGCAATAATAACAACAGCCATGTGCTGTCCAGTCAATTCTGACTTATGGCGACCCACTGAGCAATCCAGCCAGCACATAAAACATAACACAATGTATAAAACAACACAAAATCCCTTCTAAAATGTTCTAACATGGGTTCCAGAGCATGACCTGAAGCTAAGTAGGTACAGACCCCACCTATTTTTGGACAGGAAGAGACAAATGTAATTTTAGAAATGTAAGCTAAACAATGTATTTATTTATCCAATTTATATCCCGCCTTTCTCCCAAGAATAAAATGCAAGAATGCTTACGATTACACAGAATAAAATTAAAGCATAAACTGAATTAAAGCATAACAAATTTAGCACATATTTTTTAAAACAGAACAATAAAGAAAACATTGTGCCTACCAACTTATAAGCCCTTTTCACAGCAAGGCAGGTCAGTTGCCAAAGTGTTACCTGAATGAAAAAGCTTTTGTCAGTGAAAAGACAACAGGGAGACATAGTATCCATTTACCTGATAAATAGATCCTTGTCAAATTTGCTAATGGTCTTGAGGCGCTTTTTAATCATCACTGGGCAATATACAGCTTATAGGATGTATGCGCCCATCACCCTCTCCGGGTACTCCACCTCCATATTTCTTTCACTGCCACTGTTAATTCTGCCACCAAGGAGAAGCAAGAAAAGTCACTTATAAGAATAAGAAGCAGCCGTAAAATGATTCAGACCGTTGGTCCATCTAACCAACACTTGTCAATTCCAGATGGCAGTGGCTCTCCAAAGGTTTTTAGATGTTATCCAGAAATCCTTAGTATTGAATAATAGTCTCCCATCCAAATACCAACCAAGCCTGACCCAGCTCAGCTTCTAAAATCTGATGATATCAGAATTGTTCATCATCATATGGTGATACCAGAGTACTCAGAGCCAACATCTATATGAACTTAAACATCCATATTTATTGCTCAGTGACTGTCCTAAGATGTGATGAACTGCACACATGAAACAGCCATCACAGAGAGAACTTTTGCATTGTGAGACATCATCTCAAAACATTTTACCTTTTACTGAAGACCGCTCACACATTCAGTTGAGAGACATCATTAGAACCTGAAAAGAGCTGCAACACACACACACATACGCACACGCTGCTGCAGTGATTAAAATGTTGGAGTTCCATGAGAACAGCTCTACCTTGGAACAACTCCAGTGGCACCACCAGCTATTACATCTTAAATTAAATGAGTGTAAAGGAAGGAACCAAGTGCTCTTATTTTTTTCCTTTTTAACTTGCATCACTGTAGTAACAGATTATAGCTTCACCTTCCCAATAATGAATAAATATGATTTCTAGCAAGTCAGCAGCTGCAAAATCATGACGATCATTACTCCTGAACAGTCATTATCAACGTCTCTAATGCAGCTTTTAAATGCTTTTCTAGAATTGTGTTTGCAACACTTGAAAAACATTAGCCTGTTTATTAGTTGATGCCTTAGGTTCTAACGGCAGGGATTTCTCAAAATGCAGTTTCAGAGCTGGTGATAATTTCATCAGGAAAAAATATAGCAGCACCAAAAAAACTTGGGGTGGAGGGTAAGACTTCAAATATAGACTTCTTCTTGATGAGTGAGTGGGCTACAAACCTCTTAAATGATTTCCACATGGATGTTAAATTGTGTAACTTACTACAGCAAATTTCCACCAACCAATGATTATAGTACAAGACAAACATCCAATAGCAGAACAGGAGTATACCTTGTAACATGACAGGTACTTTGTTAGTTAGCAGCAATTCACCACAGTGAGTTATGCAATTTAAGTTGCATTCATAAAAATCACCAACAGGATTCGGGCCAAGTTGTTTTAAAGCAGGCGTGTGCAGGTTTGGGGGCCTCCAAATCTACTCTGCCCCAATATTTGGACAATATAAAGATAAAGCATTTGGTAAGATTGTATTACATGATAAACCCTCAGTAGTGCAAATACTATATATGCTTGCAACAAATGCTAACCATTTCATTCTTTCAGTTTACTAATATGCTCCATAAATCTCTTCACGCGATCTGAATCAATTCTATTTGCCCAGTAGCCTTCCTTCTTGAAATATGAACCAATGATCAAAGCATTTGCAGCCAAGTAGTCCTGCACATTGTCCAGAGTCACTCCAGATCCAACCAGCACTGGAATCTTCACAGCGTGTCCAACCTCTAGATAAAGTTAAAAAAAATTTATTAATAAACCCTCTTTGGATGCAAGGCAGGTTGGAAAGTTGTTTATAAATTGCAGCACCACACAATACATGGGTATTACATACACAATTTTAAGCAGTATTTTATTGTACAATGTCACCTATCTGGAAGGTTTAACTGATACAGGTCCTGTTCTGATGTATGTATCATGGCTTAGTAAGCCATGTTATGTATGAGAGTTTGGGTCTGGGTGACCCTACCTATGAAAGAGGGAGAGAGAGAAACTGTAGAGTCAAACAAGTATGCTTGTATTTGGGGTTTAAACTGAGCTGTACTGATGTTTTGCAGCAAGATTTTTACCTTTCAGCCTCACCACCCAGCCTTATTCTGAAATGGGCGCTTTTCAGGAAGCCATAGCAGTCATTTTGAAAATGGGCAATTGTGAGGCGAACACCTCAGGAAACCTTGGTGGGCCATCTGCCCTCGTCCTGCAGCCCCAGGAGAGCCCAGGAGAAACTGAGTCTCAGAGCATCAGTAGCTGTAATCAAAAAAGCTGCCTGAGGCAACAGCCAGGATAAAGGAGCTGGAGGAGGAGAGCTTGGGGTTTTTGACAGAGCAAGAGTGGTGGAGGCATGGGTTCCCATCTTCTGCATCTCCAGAGGGGTGGAGGGCCAGGTAGGAGACCTCTGGAACAGCCTCCTCCTACCTAGCCTGTTTGGCTGAGGAAAGGGCTGCGGACCTGGAGCGCCCACATCAACACTGGTCATGAGCCAACACACCAACACAGCCTTGGCATCCTGCCAACTGATGGGAGCTGCTGAGTCAATACCCGCCCGATTATGGCCTTGGAGATGCAAGCATCCGTGCGAATGGCAGAAGAGACTCCAGGCGGAGCAGCTTGGCAGACTCTGGTCCCCTCATCCAACTATACCAGCTATTGCTGAAACGTGTGCAGCCCAGCCCAGGCCTCCTTCTCCCTTCCCGCTTTTCAAGGCCAGGACTTAAGGGACCCCAAGTGATATCAACTGGGCTCCTCTTGGATAGACAGCACCCAAGGGGTTAGTGCCAGAAACTCACCCCCTTGGGGAACATGGTAAAGGAAAAAGACAGTGGAGACAGGTTATGTTAAAACAAAATAGGCTACTACTGTTTAGACTTCCAAGATAGAACCCATGGAGTTATTGTCAAAGGACACTCTGGTTACCCCAGAGGTGGGGCCAGAGGCCCTCACAGCAACCAGCCAAAGCAACCTTTTTTAATAAAAGCATTCATGACACTTTCTCACAATTCCAAATATGGTCACCAAAAAAGGTTGAAGACCACAACTCTAGGCTTGGTATCAATAACTGAAATTAGGCCTCTGGTCTTTGGTTGGTAAGGATACACTTATTGATGCTGATTTCAGGCCAAGGGCCTCCCTGCCTTTTTGCTGTGGGACTTTGTCCCACCATCTACATCCTAACTCTGTGGAATGACTCCTGTGTTCTCCTGAGCTGTAGTCCGAAGCATTAACGTTCCTCTTTGTAATGCCACATACAGTATTGAATAACAATTGCACTACACACAATGTTCCCTTCAAACTGCAGGGTAATACCGTTTTTTTTAACTGTACTAGTAATTGGAAAGAGAACCAGCAAACATAGCCAACAACATGATTTAGAGCTCTTCAATTCCCACATCCTGTGACCAATGACAAAAAAGCATAACAATTCTAGAAACTGATATAATACACTCTCACATCAGTTCAGCTTTCAAAGAGACAAGTCATTAGATCAAAACACAAACTGGCGTAAGCTGTTCAATAGGTTTATTTTGTAATATGATGAAAGGAATACAATTGTGTCTACACTTAAACAGCAGCAGGAGGTCCAATGGTACAGACAAGCTCAATTTGCTGTCATAGATCTCCATTAGGAGGGGAAAAAATACCACCCACCCATCCTATCATTCCATTTCCCCCATTCAGAAATGCAGCACTAGGATGCATCCATCTGGTTCTCTATGAGACAACATACATTACTGAGAAAATACTGAAGTGTCTCTCAGGCACAATTTCATCAGCACCTCCTCAAAAAGGTATGGAACAGCAACATGGAGTGGTTTATTTTCTTCATAACTCCACTATCCCAATTTCTAGTTAAAAATCTCTCAGAGTTGGTCATATTCTGAACACACAAGGAAAGGAAGAGATTTCCCCACTCCCCGAGTTTTGCATATTGCAGATTTTGTATCCTGACTGCAGCATTGAATCTTTAGTAGAATTTAAAATGATTTATTAACAACTTGAGCAAATAAAAGATAAACAAGAAGGTAACAATCAGGCAGAGGAGTTGGCAAAAGGTCCACTCCGCTAGTCACCGAGAATCCTTCTCAAAGATTCACTTTAGTTTGGGAGCCATGGCCTCATTTTCTCCTGCATCTTAGGAAGCTGGACATTTCCATTTTCTTACAGTTGGGCTATTTACACTATAACTGAGTAAGCAGCACTCAACAAGGTTTATTTTCTGCACATAATAAAATAATGTGTAATTGTTGCAGCAGCGGAAGAGAAGAACACTTTGCCTGTACAGTAGGTGGCAGGTTCTTAATAAGCTTAGCACTTGAAATGCAATATTGGCAAAGTTTAGACCAGGACGAGTAAAGCATGACTTTCCAGATGTTGGTGGAGAGCAATGCCCAGCACTCCTCACCTTTGGCTGTGCCAGCTAAGGCCGAGGGAAGCGTCAGCCCAACCACATTGGAAGGGCCACACTTGCCCACCCCCGTTTTGGTGGATCCAAGGAACAAGCATCCATCCTGGAAGACCCACATAACAGTCCCTTTGCAAAATACAACCTTAGACAGGAGTCCTGCTCATGTCAACAAATGGATCCCCTCACCCATGAATTTTTAATAAGGGATCAGATCTGGCTACTAAGGTCTATACCAAGAAAGCCTATCAGGGATCACATCTTATTCTGCTGGGCACCTATGAATCCAACGGCTCTGCTCTGACACATGTATACACCTTAAAATAATGTAATGCATTTGTATCAATGAGAATCTGACTCCCAATGGCGTCTAGGCATTTTCACTTATACTTTTATTTCTTCCGATGGTGTTGTTCTCACTGGAATGTCAGTTCCCAAGCTAAACCTCACTATTTCTCCCCCCATGTTTTTAATTTACCTTCATTAGAAATAACCTTTCAAAAAAGGTTATGAAGAATGTCATCATTCATGAGCTACAGCTATCAGAAATGAAGGCTTTCCATTTTTTTTAATTAATAGAAATGAGAAATATGTTCATCCACTTATATAGTTATCAGCTTACTATGACAGCTAGTTACACCAGGAAAAAACACCCCTGAAACTTTTTTCTGAGGTGACTATGGTAAGGGGACTGTCTATGCATACTGAACAAAATGGGTTCAAGTTAAACCATACAAGATAAGAACTAAAACAGTAATTAGTGTCACTTATATCCCATATACAGAAATTGGCAAAAATATTATTTTTCACATAAACAACAGCAAAGGTCTTTTGGATAAACACTTTTAACATGTTAAGAGGGTTTGAATGTGCCAGGAGAGCGGAAAGCAATACCTTCAAGAAGCTAAACTCCACTTCAAATCTAGACTCTTGAAGGCCCACGGAGGCTGCAATGGTCAAACGCTGAGACATCAGACTAAGACGCCTCCAATCTCTTCAGGAATTAACAGTCACATCAGCAGAAGAGAATGGACAGTTCCAGGGGTGATTGGGGGGGGGGGGCAACAGAAATTCTTGAAGGACACTTACTGGGCAGCCCAAGCAGCAATAACTGATACTGTTGAAGAATCTTTTGTATACAAGAAAAGTGACCTTGAAACTTGTACGCTTGTAACTACTGCGTAGAAGAAGGCAATGGTAAACTACTTCTGAATTCTTACACCTTGAACACCACCCTATCATGAGAAACAAGAGATGGTACTGCAGAATGAGATTCTTAGGAAGGAGTGGTGATGATAGTCCATTTCTGGGCCCAATTCAAAGGGCTGGTGTTACTTATAAAGCCTAACCTCACTATTCCCCCTCTACTGTTTAGGTCCAGGCTATCTAAAGGACCCTATCTCCCCAAATAAGCCTTGCTGGCCCTTAAGATCTTCAGAGGAGGCCTTCCTCTCAGTCCCATTGCAATCACAAAGCCCAAAGACCTCCTTCATGATGCGGACATGAGAGAAGGCTTTCTCTGTGGCTGCTCCCAGACTGTGGAATGCTCTCCCTCAGGAGGTCAGGTTGGCCCCCCCCTCTCTTTTATCATTCTGAGGACAGTTGAAGACCCACCTCTTCAGGAAGGCTTTTAATGTTCATAACTGAGTCCCTGGGTGCTGGGTTTTTTAACTAAGTAAGCTTGCTTTCAAAGTTTTAAATGTCTTTAATCAATTAATGTATTTTAATTATTTTAATAGTTTAATTCATTTTTAATGTGTAATTTATTGTGTTTTTAATCTTACTTGTTTTAAAGTGAGTCACTTTGGGTCCCCTCGTCGAGAGAAAATTGCCCCACAAAAGATACAAAATAAATAAATAACTGATGAAGAAAGCAAACATATTAAAGATTTTAGATACCGTAGTTCTATCATCAATCAAAATAGTGACCACAGTCAAGAAATTTGAAGAAGACTGAAACTTGGAAGGGCAGCTATCAAGGAGGTGTGTGAGCCGTGAGGCCAGAAAGTTTGATCCTTGAATATCTCCCTAAGAGCCCTATAGAACTTTATAAACCTCTGGGAAAAATCACAAGCCTGTGTTTGTCACAGCTGGCATTAATCCTATTTAAAAGTTAATTTCAGTATGAAAACAGGTAACAATTTCCATTCATATCAACATTCATCTGAGTGTCAAAGTAAATGTTGCTTCATTGTTGCAATGATTCCAGGCTACATCAGCTTGTCTATTTCTACCCTGTTTCCCTGAAATAAGACTTAACTTGAAAATAAGCCCTAGTATGATTTTTCAGGATGCTCATATAAGCCCTACCCCCCAAAATAAGCCCCAATTAAGTGAAACCCTGCCCTTCACCATTGTGCAGCATTGTGCAGCAACCAGAAGATGACATGACTGTATTTGAATAAATATAGATTGTTCTACATGAAAAAAATAAAACATCTCCTGAAAATAAGCCCTAATGCGTTTTTTGGAGCAAAAATTAATATAAGACCCTGTCTTGTTTTCGGGGAAACACGGTACAAGCTTTATTCAACTATAGTTGGAAAAAACTTAAGTGTAATGACGTGTCACTACACACTAAGGCTAAGCTTAACCATATTATGTCATTATCAATTATATTGGTTGCATGTGAAAACTGGACAATGAAGAAAGCTGACAGGGGAAAAATTGATTCATTCAAAATGTAGTGTTGGAGGAGAGCCTTAGAAATACCACAGACTGTGAGAAAGACAGAAAAGTACATTCTAGAACAAATTAAGGCTTAATTCTCATGAGAAGTTAAACTGACTGTAGCAAAGCTATCATACTTAGGGTGTATCACGAGAAGGCAAGACTCACTGGAGAAGAGGATAATGCTAGGAAATGTTGAAGGCAGCAAATAAAAGGCAGATCTCACATGAACCTGCTTAAAGGAAGCCACCTCCTTTAATCTGCAAGGCCTGAGCTGGACTATTAATGACAGCACCTTTTGGAGGTCATTAATTCACAGGTTTGCTATAGGTCAGAAGTAACTTGATAGCACATAACAGCAACATTCCACCTCAACCTCACTGGAAGAAAAGCAGCAGGCAAATGTAGTTAATGAGGCAAACAAATAGCAATTCCGTATATCTCAGAAGCTATCATCGTTCTCACCTTCTAATTCCTTGGGATCTGCCTTCAATCCGGTTGCACTTCCAGTCAACACCACACCATCAGCCAAGAAGAATTCAGCTGCCTTAGCGGTCTCTGCTACACTGACATCAGCTGTAAGAGCATGAGCACTGTCAACAGCAGAAACATAACCTGTTTATTTTGTGCAGTTATACCTGGAGTGACTAGTGCAGTCGTAAAACCTTCATTCTCTTTGCAAAATAACTGATGGATTATGTTTCAGTCTCCTCAAGATTTAATAAATCAAAGTAAAGTGTGTTAGGATTACGTGCTTAGCTAACAGCCACTCACTCACAGTGGCCCCCATCAACAATATACCTGTTACATCTATTCAGATATTCAGCTTATCTGTTTGTAACTATGTGATGAAAGGACATTTTTATTCAGACAGTCCCATATTATGCCCTAGAATGTACTCGATATGCCACTGTTTTATAACCTCTTACCTGCTCAATATCTTAAAAAGCTCAAGCGTGAGTGAGGCCATCTGTGTGGCTGGAAATAACAAAGTCCCTGGTTCATTTAGTCAGCATAGACCTTTTATCCCTGGTAACCAGTGTCCACCCATCATTACCATTAAGAGAACCCTTCAGTGTGGTCCTCCCTGCCAAAGTAACTGGCTACTAGCAAAACATTTTTATCATGGGTTCCTATTTACCTGTGTTTCTTTTTTATGTCAGCAAAAATCTGAACGTGTTCTGCTCCAATTTGCTTCCGGTATCTTAGCAAGTCACCAGCACAGGCATTTAAAATCCCTTCATCCGCCACATGAGAAAAAACAAAGCCTTCTGCTCGGATAAAGTCAAGACCTACAAATGGTGATAAACCAAGATTACTGTAATAAATCTGAACGAGCATCAGGCAGAAACATGCTTCACTACTAGACAATCCCAAATACAAATGGGGTACGTTAAGGCAAGTGGTGTATTACTATGCTGAGTGAATGCACACCGCTATGTCATGCTTGCTCCATGACCTTGCGCACATCATTGTATCTTATCCTAAATGTCCTGCAGGTTGTTTTAAAGAATGGCACAGGTGCCAGAAATGTATTTCTGGGACAGGAATTAGTGGGCAATGAAAAGAGGAAGGAGCTGTGCCTCAAACAGAAACTGCAGTACAGAAAATTATTCTGCCACCTGTTAGATTTGTCCATGTTTCACTGTCCTCTCATTTGCAAGCCAGTCCTACTATCCATGAGCTTTGCCAGATCTACCACTTGAGGTTTTTAAATCGACATTTCGTGAATGGAACTGCTGATGTTCTATACCAAAAGCATTTGCTCTACCGTTAAGTTATAGCTCCTCCTTAAAGCACAAATCCTGGTCAATATAGCATCAAACCCATGGGTTAGTGTCATTATGATGGCACTCTAAGTGAACAAGGCAGCCAGCTGTGCAATTCACAGTAAGGAGACAGAGATCACAACAGAACAGAATTTAACTTCGACTTAATATTTACTAATTGTTCTGTCAAAAAAACAAAAACCAGGATTGGGAGACTAGAACACAAGCCAGATTTGGTGGCATTGACCGAATAGTCCTGAAAATTATCAGGAAAATAGCAAAATGTGATTTACAGTGCAATATGCATCTATATTTGTATCTTTATCACTTCCATAAATTCTCCCAAGCCTCAGTAATATGCATCATTCTGTTCAGTCCCCTAACAGATGTAGTTAATTAAATCAGGATCTATGCACAGGAAATTATGCACTACTGAAGAACACATGGTACACCTGTTAATAATGAAGCAGTTGTGAACAAAGCCTGGCAAACCATTTCAGATATGGGACAGCTCTTGCTGTTCACACTCAGATGCGAGGAAAATGAAGACAGAATGTAGTTTTAGACAAGACAATGGGAATTTTTTTTGTTTTGCCATTTAAAAGCAAGAAGATATTCTGCTATAAAGCAAGCCCTTAAATCAAGAAATAGAAAATAAGGTTGAACTCTGTAACATTGATCCGTCAATGTGCTCAGTGTTAATATTTATTAACCTCCAGTCCCTATTACTACCCCTTTTATTTTATCCCTATTGCTTCCTTGTACCTTGTGTCTGTATTGCCTGCCATTATCCTCTGCTGACAGAGTCCCTCACAATCATCCTTGGCATGTTTTTCTAAGGGGTTATTGAGAAAGTGCTTCAGAAGCCGGACATCAATTCAACAGTAAAGAAATGGGATTGACTCTGATCTGATCAGAGGTCAAAAACACTACATTTTTGAACTGCATCTCCCAGAATCCACCTACCCAGCATAAGGACAACTTGTTTTTTTGTAGGCTCTTAAAAACTAATGTCACCCATCAAGAATGATGTATTATGACCATCTGAGTAATTCAAGCAGGACCACATTGAACTCAAATCCCTTTTAAAAAGCCATACTTTTTTAAAATGTGGATTTTTACTGCAGTAGTAGTTTTATATCAAGCCTTTAATATAGCAGTGAAAATAGGTTTTGCTTGCCAGTGAACCAAAAGGCTTTAAACTGGAAGCGTCACATTTTGGAACTCTCAAAAAACATATCACAATGCAGTAAGGATTTATAAAAAAAAATCCTCCTTAAAAAGACAACACTCAAGATTTTAAGATTCAGTTTGAGCTGGCTGTGGGAAGTAAGAGTAATTCCCTCACTAGTCAGGTTTTGATAAAAAATTTTCCAAGTCTATATTTTTAGATATGACTTTCAGAACTATGAACAAAAAGAAAACTATAATGTAAAGAATGTGGCCAACTACACATTCAGAGGCCTTGGCCATTAACTGGTCTTTCTCTCTCTCTCTCTCTCACACACACACACACACACACACACTTCAGTGTCATCATTTTCTTTTTTAGTGCCTTTTTTAAAGAAAAAGAGAGAGAAAGGGGAGAGAATGAAAGGGATGAGTAATGTGCAGGACAGAGACTGAGGAGAAAAAATGGGATATTTGGAAAAAATTATTGCAGGTTATCACCAAAATTTGGGCCCTGGACTTTGAAAGTTTAAGGCTACTAACAGAAGGTTAATAAAGAGCTATTATTTCTTCAGATTTTTCATATGGAGGCTCAAGATTTGTAAGTTTTAACTTGTAAACTGCCCAGATGCACTAATGGAGTGGTATATACATCAAATAAATAAATAAAATTTATGATGGTTCCCAATATCAAACTGTAAAATATTCTCATTCCTGTCACTCAAAACTAAGAAAGGCCACCCTTTACAAAATAATTTGCAAAATAATTTCTTTTTTTTTTCTTTTCTTTTTTCTTTTGATATGGCAGAAACATTCAACAGACTTTTTTACTTATGTGCCATCTGTGTATGTCGGTATCTTTTCCAAAGAGTACTAGAAGAAACATAGAGGAAGGAAGACTTGTTTGGGGGTAAAAATTGAGGTTCTGTATTGATAACATGGACAGCTAGTATAACTTGATGGGCTGGAGTGACCGATTGCACAGCCAGCAGCTGGAAGTTTCAGTCCCTCACTATGGCCCATAAGAGAGGGACCAACTGAGATTCCTGTACAACTAGACAAGTTGGAGAGTGCCAACACAGAGACCACTTCTGTGTACTTTATACCTAGGAAACCTTGGTCAATCAACTTGATAAGACATTACCGTGTTTCCCCGAAAATAAGACAGGGTCTTATATTAATTTTTGCTCCAAAAAACACATTAGGGCTTATTTTCAGGGACTGTTTTATTGTTTTTTCATGTACAACAATCTACATTTATTCAAATACAGTCATGTCATCTTCTTCTGGTGGCTGCACAATGGTGGAGGGCGGGGTTTCACTGAACTGGGGCTTATTTTTGGGGTATTACAAGCATCCTGAAAAATCATACGAGGGCTTATTTTCAGGATAGGTCTTATTTTCGGGGAAACAGGGTACAATAATTATTATATTCTATTACAAGTTTCATATTTGTCCTATTTTGGGCGCATCATGAAAAGACAGGATTCTCTGGAACAGACAATAATGCTGGAAAAGGTTGAAGGCAGCAGGAAAACAGGAAGACCAAATATGAGATGGATTGACTCCCTAAAGGAAGTCACAGGCTTCAGTTTACAACAGCTGAGCAGGCTGTTGAGGACAGGATATTTTGGAGATCGTTCATTCACAGGAACGCCATAAGTCAGAGGCAACTTGACAGCACATAACATAAAAAGTTAAGGCAAAAATGAATGATTTTTATTTGTATACATCTGTATTTTAATTATTTTAATAGTTTAATTGCTTTTTAATGTGTAATTTATTGTGTTTTTAATCTTACTTGTTTTAAAGTGAGTCACTTTGGGTCCCCTCACTGAGAGAAAAGTGTCCCACAAAAGATACAAAATAAATAAATGACAAATAAATAAAAAACTAATTTGCAAAGTATGATTTTCAGAAATTCAGGATTACACTTGACATGAATTGTTCTTCTAAATGATGGGCATGGTTAGCAGCTAGAGATCAAACAAAGATGTTTGGCTGTTTAAAACTGTCATTCCTAAAAGTTCTACAGTTGCCTTCGCCCATGCATAGTCACTCAAATGTTAGTCCCCTGGCTTCAATTGAAATTGCAACCCTAAAATTGCATAGGATCAGGCTCCAGGGTTTATGTATATATCTGTATATAACTCCAAGTTATTGGAAAAGTTGTTGAAAAGTTATTCAGAGGTCCATTTAATTCAAAATAAATGAAGAATATAAAATGTTATCCTAAGACAGAAAAGGGGCAATCATATTCAAGAACTCTTTTCTAGAAACACAGAAATAATGTTAAGAAAGGAGGAGGTGCACTTGAAATTATAAAGTGCACTTTAATGTGAAGCTGTATCGGCTGTTTAATCAATTCTGTTTACTGACTCAAGATCCTAGTTGTTTAAGTAAACCAAAGCATTCATCTACAACAATGTAGGAGGAAAAATGCTGTTATATTTTTTGAAAATAAAGTATAATATGAAAAAAAGTGGTGCCAATCTAGGAAACAGATGTTAGGTATAATGGGTGATTCATCTGTCACCGTTTGCATCCAGATACATTAAAGAGATTGTATAAAAGTAATGTGCGCTTTCAGTATTAATCACCTAGCATTCTTGCACAAGACAAAGAAATGAGATGCTGAAACTTTTAAACCAGTGTTTCAGCAGATAAAGACAAAGCTGTGTTGGCACAATTTGTATTATTAATGTGGTTGGCTTTTTGTTCAAGTAAACTTTCTCTGCTTTTGTATGAAATACGCTAAGCAAAGTTTAAGATACAGTATATACTTTTACCCCCGTGAAGGGTTCTTACTTGGCACAGCTGAATCAACCACTCAGCCCTTTGCAAAAGGCTTTGCAATGTACATTTCCTGATAAGTGTCTGGTGAATAATGTAACCAAAAAGGGGGGAAAAAACAGGGCACTTTTTTTGGACACACTCTCTCTCTCTCTCTCTCACTCACTCACTCACTTTACTGGGCTTCTAAAATATTAAAAGTAGGAGAGCTTTTGAGTCCAGCAGGATTCTTCTCCAGGATCAGGTACTGCAGAGCTTGAAAGTGCAGAGAAAGGAGAAAAGTCCAGATGATCTGGACCAGATGAACTGAAATTCATCCTACATTACCTGGGATGAAACCTCCTACCTCAAGTGGATGCAACAAGCTTGGAGATTCTGTCTTGGAATATAACTTTAGTATCTTGACCTTGCAACGTCTGGTCAAGACAGTTTTGGAGTTTTTCCTGTTTCTCCCACAGCCCCTTCAAAATCAAAAACGTCCACTTCAAGAAACATCTGCCTGGACTTGAAAGCTCATATTTTCTTATATTTTAGTGGCTCAATAAGGGTATTACGCAGCACTGTTTGTGAATGAGCCAGAACACCTTTGTGTCCATTTTAAAGAGAGAGAGAGAGCAAAGGATAAAAACCTGTAACAATATCTAAAACCACCCAGCTGTGTGAATGAACTCACCTTTGAACCCACAGCTAAGACGGTCACTACCCCTTGGCCTGCGGTCAGTTGAGGTTAATTTAATTTGTGCCTAAGTGAATTTCATTAATTCCATTGAAGCGTAATAGTTCATTACAGTAGATTACTACAATATCCTGAGGTATAACTAGAATTAGATGAGTAATTCTAATGATAGAAAATTAATCCTTCATATCATTTTATCAAACTAAAGGGGGAAAAGCTATCAATTGATATATCACGAAGATGCATAAAGCAATGGTTAATATGGCCATGGAAAGAAGCTCAGATAGAACAAGGGCTTATGATCTGTCTCTCAGCATTGGGTTCGGAGATGTTGGCGTATACAGTTGACATCCAATTGTGTTGTCTATGTGTGATAGGATTTATAGGCCAACAAATCTCAAGACGCAAGGTTCAATCCAATGTGAATAGAAAATATCTTTCGGTGAAAGGAAGTAGGATATCTGAGACAAAACCACTTTCTATTAAAAGCTTTTTGCTGTTCCAGACTAATGGTAGTGTAAATTATATCTGCACTAATGTTAATATAACGTTAGGGGCAGAATTTTAGAGGCATGGTATAAGCTGGGTTGCACAACCTGATTAAAGGGAATCACACTTGTCAGTAACGCTAACACAAAAACTGCTGGACTCATGGCATGAGATAATTGTGACATGTATTCAACAAATAAAGTGCTCAATGGTTCATAAAGCTATACCTTCAGGGACACACAAGAAGGACCTTTGGGCATTCTTAAACAATCCCCTTTTTATGATGAGAACAAATGCACACAATTTAAGGGACACAGGGCCATTCTGAACTATTTGCAGGCAGAACCCCTAAAAAGTTAGTGCAATTTCAAACACAACTATAAGACTTTAATCCCTCATGACTTCAGTTTTTCCAAATTCAATACTTTACATTTATGACCCAGATTATAAGACAGCCCAAAGGACTCTCAATACCAATGGAACTGCTAATGGGCACTGATAATCAAAGGGTAAGGGTCTCCAAACTCTATAAAATAATGATGAAATCCTTATGTAGAAAGGCTTAGGGCCGCAGAGAAGTATGGAGTGTTATTCCCCATACTGGGCCTTCTGTCTCTTTATATATAACATAACGAGTTGTTTACTACAATCTTACCTATTTTTTTATGTCTGGCAGTAAAATTAATAAATAAAAGGTTGATGGACTATGAGTAAACCTATGGGAGGCAATACGAGAGAAATTAACTAATAGAGCACTAATAGGGAAATTAACAGTTCCTACACGTGAAATCAATATAAATAACTACAACAAAAGATTTTTATCGTTATGTTCTTCACTAATCTCTCAGATCAACTTACGGAGGGATGTTTTAACATTCTCTGTTTAGCTAAGCTACCAAATAACCCTCCCTCGGTTTGTGTGTATTACATGTTTGTTCCCCATAGTTTTCATTAAGATTTTTTTTAAAAATAATTAGTACCAACAAAGATGAAATGGTACACCAAGGTTAGCTCTTAAATTGCAGGAAGTAGGGGTTTCCTCTGTGATAGGGAAGAACTGCCAGATCAGGAACATTATATGTCCTCTGGACTTCTCAGCTGGATCGCACAACTTTGGGTAAATAGAAGCTAACCTCTCCTCTACTGGATCTGTAAAATGTGACAGATGTGCCAACATCAGCAGAAAATGTGTATGTATAGCACTATAAGAAAAATAAAAATAAAGAAAACAGGGTTCAAACAATGGTGATATAATAAAATTTATTTTTATGATGTTTGTTTAATACATTCTAACCACAAGTCTTCCCCAGAGCATGAAAAATCACTTTCCAAACTGTAAATACTGTAGTTGTTACAGTATTTACAGTTCAAATACTGTAACAACTACACTTCTTAGTTGTTACAGTATTTGAAAACTATTGTGTTGCCATTGCAACTGTTATATTATTTGTTGTGCCGCTCACTACTTTTTCTTTATTTTTTTTTTATCCCTCTCCCCCAAACACCTTATACCCAATAACAGAAGGGCATAAAACTTGAAAAATTCCTATCAAAGTATCTCTAAAATGTCCTTTAAAAGTATTCTTCGAAAGGGACTAGCCTGTAAACTGACAAAGTAACTTCAATCCTACTTGTATTACTTTTGAAAGGTAACCTTGTTATACCATCTTTTCCAGACTCCAACTAGCTATAAGTCATGCAGTCATTTGTAACTCATTACTTCTAAGTCCTAGTCTTCCTCTGAGCAAACCTGAAGTTCAGGTAAGCTGTACTAGAGCAAGACAAATTAAGTTCTTTGCCTGAGAGAGGCTTGCATAAAAATATGCTAGCCATTTATTGCAAAATAAATCGCTATTTTCTAGAGTCAGTCTGAGGCCCATCTCTTCATTTATTCAATACCACCACCTTAGAAAGACTGACTGAAGATTGAAATAATATATATTACAGAAGGGTACAAAATTCACTGTGGTTTTGCACAAGCAGTCGTAAATCTAGTCAACTTGATCACATTTAGTCTACAGTTCTGTGCAGTACAGAAAAAAAAATTCCAGTAGTTCCACTTACCTGAAGCAAGCGCAACAGCTACAGCCTGTTGATTTGAGGCACATAGAATCTGAACACCGACTGGAAGAAGAGGGCATGTTTGTTTCACACTCGCACAAATGACTGCCATGGCTGCAGTAATTTCTGGACCAACATTGATCACGTACGGCAGATCATGCATGTTCTCTACAATTAAGCCGTCCTATGGGAATTAACACAGAGGAAGTAGATTAAGATCAGAGGAACTCCTCAGGAACAAACAGAGGGCTTTGCATACAATACAAAAACCAGATAGATAATGCTCAATAGTTTGCACTGATCTTATGTAGCAGGCAGTGCAGCACAGTATCTGTTCATCTAGGCTTATGCAGTAATCTATATACTGAGACTACGCTTATACAAAGTAAGGCAAAAGCCTCATTTATGTAGTGAAGCTCATTAAAGTTTTATGGGCCTCAAGCATTACTGTGAAAGAGAAGGCAGTATCAGCAAACAAGCTTAAGGTGCCATACTACATTCTACCAAATATAATTCTTCCTTCCAAAGAAGAGATTATGAGAATGACTCTGCTGGTACCAACACCCACTTGCGAAAACACCTTGACCAACTGCATACTCTTTGTAAAGCAATCATATAAAGAATTAACTTTGATGGTTGTTGTAAGTTTTTCGGACTGTTTGGCCGTGTTCTGAAGGTTTTTCTTCCTAACATTTTGCCAGTCTCTGTGGCCAGCATCTTCAGAGGACTGGAGTTAGAACTCTGTCTGTGTTCTGGTGTAGTGTGTGGGATAGTTGAGTATTTGTGGCTATGGGATCAGCTTTTTGTCCTTTTCAGGAGATTGGGTGATTATGGTGATCAGGGTGTTTTTTGTTATGGGTGTATTGTTGTGATAAGGGGGGGGAGATGATATGTCACTGTGATTGATGGGTGTCATTAGCTAGTCTTTTGTGTGCAGTGATCACCGGTCCTTGTGGCTGGGTAGAGTTCGTTGACCTTTTGCAGGCTGTATTTTGGCCTCAACTCCCTTTCTTAGATGTCATGGTCATACGCAAACCTGACCCCCTATTGGGACACAAGGTCTACAGAAAACCCACCCACACAGACCAGTACCTACACAAAAACTCCAACCACCACCCATGACAAAAAAGAGGCATAATCAAAACACTGGTAGACCGTGCAAATTGGAACCGTGAAGCTCAATTTCTCAGCACCGAACTCAACCATCTGAATTGGGCCCTACAGGCAAATGTCTATTCCAAGAATGAAATCACAAGAGCCATCAAACCAAGAAAACAACACCGAACTGAAGAAAAAAAACAGCCACCCACAAATAAAGTATTTCTGCCATACATCAAAGGGGTCACGGACTGCATGGGGAAACTTTTGAAAAAACACAACCTACAAACAGTATTCAGGCCCACCACAAAAATACAACAAATGTTATGGTCAGCAAGGACAAAAGGGACCCCCTCACCACTGCAGGTGTATACTGGATACCTTGCAGTTGTGGCCAGGTATATATTGGGACCACAAAACACAGCATCCACACCAGAATCAAAGAATATAAGAGACACTGCATACTAAAACAAATGGAAAAATCGGCAGTAGCTGAACATGCCCTGAAACAAGCTGAACATGAAATTCTATTTCCAAATACAGAAGTACTTGACAACACCAGCAATCATTATGTTAGACTACACAGGGAAGCCACTGAAATCCATAAACACCAGCAGAGCTTCAACAAAAAAGAAAGTCTAAAACTCAACAAAGCCTGGCTCCCAGCACTGAAAAATACAGCCTGCAAAAGGTCAACGAACTCTCCCCAGCCACAATGACCAGTGATCACTGCACACAAAAGACTAGCTAACAACACCCATCAATCACTGTGACAGATCATCTCCCCCCCTTATCACAACAATACACCCAAAACAAAAAACACCCTGATCACCATAATCACCCAATCTCCTGAAAAGAACAAAAAGCTAATCCCACAGCTATAAATACTCAACTATCTCACACACTACACCAGAACACAGACAGAGTTCTAACTCCTGTCCTCTGAAGATGCCGGCCACAGAGACTGGCGAAATGTTAGGAAGAAAAACCTTCAGATCATGGCCAAACAGCCCAAAAGACCTACAACAACCATCGGATCCCGGCCGTGAAAGCCTTTGAGAATACAAATTAACTTTGAGCTCAGTAATACTCTTTCTGAATAAATGTAAAGTACAAAGAACATGAAATTGTAACTCTCATTTCAGGTGAGAGTTACCAAGTCAAACCTTAATTGTCCTAACAGAACAGGGGGCACTGACTCAGTTGAGATAATTGAGGGATCTGCTAATCAGATCCTCAATTAATACACATCAGGAAAAAAGATGCTTATTCAGAACAGCTGGGGCTTCTGCTTTCATTCTGCTTTTCCATCCACATAAGATAATGAAAAGGTTGGGGGAACCCAAGTAATTTTGACCAGTTCATATTCTCCCAGCCAAGTACAACTCTGAGGGTTAAAGTGAGCAGTAGGTTTCCTTCTATAATAGCTTATTAATAGTTATTTATAAGCCCATCTTTGCTGGCTGGATAGCTCAGTGGTTTAGGCATCTGGCTGGGGAGCCAGAGATTGGAAATTCAATTCCCCAGTGTGCCTCCTGGGAGAACAGACAGCCTGGGTGGCCTTCGGCAAGCTGCACAGTCCCAGGGCACCCCTCTAGGCACCTCTAGGGCCTAGAGGAAAAGAATGATAAGCCACATTTGAGCATTTCTCTACCTGGTACACTATGAAAAAGGTCACCATATTTCAGAATTGACTTGATGGAACATGATGATGACGATAAGCCCATTTTAACATGTAAAGTGCTTTAAAATAATGGATTTATTATTATTATTATTATTATTATTATTATTATTAATAATAATAATAATAATAATAATAATAGAAACATATGTCTAATACTGCATTACAAGCACAGAGAAATGTGCCAGTTGTGTACCTTGTTCAAAATTTCACAAAAGAAAAAGGAGAGCTGAAGTCTAACAATGGTTTTCAGAAATAGATTCCCAACGTGTTTGTGTGTGCGCGAGCGCTTGCACTTCTCACTATTTAAGGTTCTCTTCCACTATAGCATGTTTATTCTTCTGCAGAACCTGGAATCATTCCTAGTCCTCTTATACTTCCCTTTTGTGCATGACTGATCCTGTTTTGGCTACACAAGCAACAGCACTCTTGATAATTTAGCAAAGTATCAGCTTGAGCTTTCTTGAGTTTCAGTTTTCTCCAGGGTCAAAATTTATAATAATCATTGCAGTAATTCACTGGGAGCACATTATATTCCAATGATGTGGCACTATTTTTTTACCTGGCCCCTTATCATTTCAGAAGCTGTCCCTGCTCGCCCCAACTGAGACCATGGGTAGACTCACAGATCTCCTAGGTTCAATGTTAGCATCATCCACTGATCCCCGCCCCCCTGTCTTTCCACATCCATATATCACTCACATATGGATTCAGAATTGCTCAGTGGAGATTTTTGTTCCTTCCATTGATTCCTATGAATCAGAACTGCAGCCTTTATGATTTAGAGCACAGCTATGCCTTTTACAGATAAAATTCTAAATAGCAAGCCATCATTATTTCCAAAGTGCCTTTAAAATCTTGCAGCAGCACTTAGGTGAAAATAAGATTTTTTTTTTTAAAAAAAATGAAAATTAATTTAATAGAAAATGAGTAAAAATATTATTCCTGGCAAAAAGCCAGCTGTGTATATTTATAGACCCATTAGAGAATCAATAGAATTTTATGTTTTACTGCTAGAGTGGCTTCACCCACTAGTGGAAAGTATCTAAATTCCACAGGGGAAGTTGATATCTCCTGAAGCATGCTTATTGGCCAGAATCGTCTTGAGTCTACAGTGATTTCTTAACTTGAGGCAATTTGCCTCCAAAGGTTACACTACAGTATTAGCATTACACTGGTGTAATTACAAATGAAGATCTGCGCCACCAAGTGGTAGTTTTAAAATATAAAAAATTCTAAAGCAGCAAGGAACCACAACTCCAACACTATTGAGCTGTTTTATAGAGTATTACTTATCACTTCTTTCAATATTCTGCTAGTGACCATCACCATGAAAAGCTGGTAATGTAAAATATATTCAGTCTCATTCAAGCCAAAAGTTGACACCAGCATGCCTTTCCTAAATTACATGAAAACATGAATGGACTCCATTAGAGCTAACAGAAGAACTAACAATGATGGTTCATAGATGCTTAAGGGTCTAGAACACTAGTCACATAAGCCAGCAGGGCCATGACAGTAATAGCTTGCCCTGTTTTCTGACTGAAGCAATAGGCATTGTGGTTCTAAAAAACTTGTCCTCCCAATGTCTCAGACTTCAGCTAAGTGGAACTCTGTAACTCTGATTTTATGGGGGCCTGAGTTTTTAATTTGAATTGTACAAGAGCCAGCCAGAGGTTCTGAACCCTAATCCCAAATTGGTTCAGAATCCTCAGTAGCCCCTTTAGAATAAAACCCAGATTAGATTCAGTATCCCAAGAGAAGTGGAGTCACTAGCCTCCTCTGCCTCAACTCATAGAATACTCAGCCAGCACATCCAACAGTCAGGAATTGTGGAAGATAAAATCCAAAACACCAGCAGTTAAAAACCACTGTTCTAAAATATTCCATCTGTGTTTGCATATATTTATTTCACCATCCAACATATTAATGGCAAAACAGTCTCTGAAGGTGGATCCTTATGCAGAAGGAGTGGCATCGGAAGGCTCAAGAGAATGGTATGGTTTGCAAAAGTACATCCAAGTTTCAAAGAAAAGAAAACCAAAAGAGGAAAAGCTCTTTCTCCTCAAAAACAATTTAATAAAATGCTATCTGATGGAGGAGGGGAAGGGAAAGTGGCTAAATAGGGGGAAACTGATTGGAGTGTTCTGGAACGGGACATAGTTGGCTGCCACGCTGAACAAAATTGTGCATAAATTTGGTTGCATGTCCTACTTGTTACAGAGAATGCCCATCTCCATGGAGTTAGCTTTAATAACTCCACGGAGTTAGCCAAATTACTCAGTAACCACATCTTCTGAAAATTAATTTTGCTAACTTACTTCTATGCTGCATGAAAAAATATTTGTTTTTGCCAGTCTTGCAATACGGCCAGTCATCACTACAATGATGGTGAGCCAGAATTCTAGTATTAGGAAGTTAGGGAGAAAGAATCTTCATAATTTCTGAATGAAAATTTTAAGGGACAATCTGGTTACTTTACGGTGCAAGGCATCACCACAACCTGAGGATGCAGGCTTTCCAGTCATATTGATGTTTGGCTATAGATACAATGGCCAAAATCCTGTTGCTTAGCATAGTAAATTAAACTACGTAGAGGAAGCCCGACAGAATTTACAGAGGAGCTACTCACCCAAACTCCATTGATTCAATGTGCCTGCTCTAGAGTGATTTACTACACTAAGCCGCCCAGAGACCTTTGGGTAGTGTGGGCGGCATATAAATAAATAAATAAATAAATAAATAAATAAGCAAGCAAGCAAGCAAGCAAGCAAAAGGATTTTGGCCAGTCTGAGAAAATGTTAAGTCCATAAAATTAATAATTTTGGTATACCCAGTTTTAGAAAGATGAAAGAAGGGCCTAATAAAATGGAGAGTTCTAAACTCCTCTGAATATGTCACTGCATATAATCTTGTCATGGCAGTTCTGATTGTGTTTGGCAAAACAAGCATATAGCAGCTACAATTTTTCAGCACAGATGGCTTCATGTCTGAGCATTCACTTGTTTTCATTAATATGCTCCAGCATTATAAATCTTCCATATTTATGTTCTTTTAAAAAAGAATCACTAATGCATCAAACAAGCCACATTCTTTTTTTAAAAAAAGGACTGAGAATTTGCTTTCATCAGTCATGTCTGCATACCACTTTGAAACAGCAAGATGTACTTACAATCCTTTCTATTCCACTTCACAGTTTCAGCAAAAAATAATAATTTTTTTAAAGGCCATGGAATAGCTATAGCAACAAGAAAGGCTGTGTGATTGATAGACCAATCATATTAGTGCATTGGTCTTAAATGTGTTCAAATATACCCATGTTGAATTGTTTGAAAGGATTCTATAATGATGATATTAGATGAAACCAAAACCTCTAATTGGGTAATAGTTTTATTGAGGCCAACTTCATATGGTACAAAATAATGAGCAAACTTTTGAGTTCTCCAGGCAGAATGTCAAACAAGTTGGGGAAGGAGAGAATCTGGAAGTAGTGTCATGGCTCCACAACCCTACGGTTTACAACAGTCTTAAGATGGAATGTAGGAGAGAAGTTTTGCAGGCTCACAAAACCAAGACAGGTTTTAAGAAGCATTAAAAGCTACTGGGCAGAAAAGAAAAAAAATTATGTTCCCCATTCTGAAAACTAGAGAATTTAATAGTTAGTTCTCTTTTAAGCCCACAGGGCCCTTGGGAGACAGAAAACAAAAACAAACAGAAACATAATAGTCTTTATATTAACAAAGCTGGAAATTAATTTTTAAGTAAAAAGTCAATAGAAGCCAATTTTGAATAGAATTACTTACTGCCTGGAAATTATTATTTCATATGTTTAAACTACCTCAAGCTGCCAGAATTTCCAATGCACCCCGTATGAATTATAAACTAATATGAAACAACCACATGCATTTGCAGAAGTAAATACTTAGACATATAAGCATTTCTTCAGCTGTATTTCATACAGAGAGCCTATCCCATATTTTTCTTTTCAGCATATGCCATTTCTCTCTCCCAGTAATTGACCTTCTTTATATATCTATTCAGGATCTGAAGTTTAGGTAAACCTTGCTTGGTCTTTAGCTCTTTTCTCCCTAGTCTATTGGGAACTTAAGTTCTGACTCTGATCCTATAACGGTGGGAGTTTATGAACCTAAATAAAATGCCTACTGATAAAAATAATTTGCCCCAATTAAAAGAACAGCCAGGAAATAACTCCAAGGGCAGAAACTAGCGGTCTAAGTCCAGCTTGAAGGCTAGCTTACTAGGGCACCACAGCAAAGCTGGCAGTTTATATGTTCACTGCAGGCAGGCTGAGGAAGTAGTGTGTTGCAACAGAGGGATACAGAGGTGCAGAGAAACATATAAAACACCCCTTGACCTTTTAAAAGGACACATATCCTGTTAAAAATCTCTCAACCTACAGAAATTACTGCAACACCGGAGGACCAAAGGAAATTCAGTCACTAGCACCCAACTGTTGTTGCCTCTGGCTCAAAATGGCCTTTCAAGTCTTGCCTTCTAAATATACACAGCAGAATACTGCTTGTTGTCAAACGATCTGTCATAGGAAAGTTACGGCTGGGCAACGGTACAGACAAGTAGAAACTGCACTTGAGCATATTGCTTTTTAATCAGATATGCCATTTAATAAGATATGCTACACTGCCCTTCAAACTCTTAAAAATGCACCCAACAGCCAGGGTGTGTGCAGTGGCATGATTATAGAATAAGGGCACATACAAAAATGAGTATTGTAACTGTTTGAATAAACAGATGAAGTGCTTTATAGAAAGAGATAGATGAAGGCCCAGATAGTTCAGTTCATCAATATTAAGTGGCTAAATCTTTCCCAAGGTTTCAGGTACAGGTAGTTTCAGCCTACTGTCTGAGGTTTTTTTTTTTAAAATCAGAAATGAAAGAGCAACATTCCCTATGCAAAGGCTGAGGTCTGCCACTGAGCTTTTAGCTCTCTTGTGATGCTTGCTTCAAGATCAGTGAACTCATCTTTAACGACATAACATTTAGCTGTACAGCAGCATACGCCAGTTATCTGCAAGGCAAAAAAGTACAACTGTCTCTCTCCATAATGTATGGCTTGCACCACTCGGAGATAACAGAAACTATTTTATTAAGCTATTCTTCCAATTGCATGGATACCTTTGATGCAACTCTGGCCAAATGCATGGCAGGAAGTTAACATAAGTAAGTTTTCTACCTTCTAGTCTTCAGATTCTATGCTCTTAAGAGTTTTAGGGCATAGCAACTCCCATGAGAAGATATTCTTCAACCTCTGCTTAAAAACATTGCTATTTGGACAACACACATTATTTTAAAACTCACACTGAATCAAAGCAATGCTGAAAATATTCCACTAACCTGTTGTTTGGACAGGCTAGAAATTTGAGGATAATTAGAAATCAGAAATAGTTTTCTGGGTCTGAGCACAACTACATCAGTTCGATAAATCTAGTCACGATGGTCTGACAATTGCAAAAATAGAAACCCAGAAAAAGAAGTTTGTGTTACTGGTTGGAAAATTTATAACCCTTCTTCCTAAAGAGGAGGATTCTAAATTTTGCATGTGAGATGACACCTCCAGATGAAGGACACTACAGAAATTCCACCACCCACTTCTCCCCACAGGACAAGACTTTGTGCACGCTTCATTAATTCAAGAAAAAACAGTTTCAGTGGCATCATAAGATAAATTAGCTTCTCAACTTTTCAGGCCATGTCAAATTTTTGGACCTGGTTTTCAGTTCTGAACCCGGTGACTAACAATGGTTTCGCTTATCTACAAAATATGCATTTTAATTTCTAACATGCCAATGTGTTTTCTTTAACATCAATATTTCACACAAAGTTTTACCATATAAAATATTGATAACCAGGAAGTTTTGAAGATGTGAAAGCAGGGGGGAGGGAGGGAGAGGGGGGAGAAGACATATCTTACAAGTCCTGCAGCGCTGTAAATTTCAGCTTCCTGGCAGGCTTCTTCAGTAATCTGAGCCAATGACAATGAACTCCTTGGTGTTCCTGCAAAGAGAAAGATGGTGTTCTGGATCAGAAAGCAACCCCCTCCCTAGCATTTGGAGCCATCAGAATTATGGATATGGTATGAAGAAACAAACGATAAGCTAACCTCCCCGTTATACGGCCAAGAGGAGACAAAACAAACACAATGAGTCGGTTATTATTCCCTCACTTAGGTTCCTTACATATCAATGCAGCTAAAGCACAACAATGTAGAAAATGAACAGTAAGGTACGTCTATGAACAAATGACAGTATTTCATATGAATCAGCTGGGGAAAACATGACCCATAAGATGTTGCCAGACTTCAGGGTTCTGCCTTTGACTTCTATGGAAGGTTGCAGTTTCCCTAGTCCTCATTCAGAGTAACAGTAACCAAAGGTAACAATAACCAAGGGTGCATTGTTATAGGGATGAACTGAAGTAAGCCTCAGGTTTGAATGCTCCATTTCCTGCTGTAGAGCAGCCATAAGAAAGAGACTGGATGCTCTTCCATTCATTAAAATGCAAATTAAGGAAAACAAAGTCAATACAGCTGCTTCTTAATGAATGCATTTCAATATATTATCCCATCTGCTTGGTTGGCCGAACAAAGGTTTTATCTCAGTATGGACATTATACCTTATCTTGTTGCCCCAACTTTTAATAGCTAAGATTTTCTGAAGATGAAGGTATTAAGTACTAAAAATTATACACATGCATCTCCATTTAGGTTTTTCTGAGGTGCAGAATTTTGTTACCTGAATAAACGTTATGCATGTTTAGTCTTTAAAAAATAATTCCCATTCCCATTCTTTAAAAAAGTAAATAAGAACTTACCTGGCAGAGCTTTCACATGGACCATGCCAATTACAACCGACTTCAATCGCCCAAAAAGCTGCAAAAAAGTCATGATCTACAGGAGAGAAAAGGATTTCAGATGAATTCTGAGACCTATATGACAATTCAATATTTTTAAATCAAGTAACACACCCAAAATAATTATCTGCAAGTGAGAACACTTGGGGTTTACTTTCTTTGAACATGTTCAAAAGCACCAGGGCTCTCATTTTACAGAGAATTCCTGATTAGATTTTCTGTTACTTAGGCAATTTGCTGTTCCATGTTCAGCATCAAATGTTACATTTAAATTTAATTAAAGTGCTTAAGATTTAACCACTGCAATTATTGATGAATTAAGGACCCCACACACACCCTCCAAAACATCTTCTTTTATCTCTGGTATAAGTTGTGTGTAAATAGCTGCTCACAGCAAAAAGCATTCTGCGTATGCTCAGTGACATTTTAGTTTTTCTACATATTGTAATAAGTTATATACTTATTGGCCCAGGACAGACCTTAACCACAAATTAAGAGAGTGGGTGTAATACAGCAGTAAGAGTGTTGCAACAAGGACTCGGGAGACTGGGTATAAATCCCCATCAGCCATGAAATACATTGGGTGACCTTAGGTCAGCCATACTTTCTAAGCTTGGCCTGCTTCACAGAACTGATACGAGGAAAAAAGAGATAGAGAACCATGTACACACCACTGACATTGTTAGAGGAAAGGCAGGCTCTAATATGTAAAGAAAAATAAAGTCCTATTGTTTCAGTAATAATGCTGGTGACAATCTTAACTCTTATCTGCCCCATCAGCCAAAGAGGACAGCTGCAATCAAGCCAGATTTCTACTGGCCTGGTTGGGAATGAGATGTAAACAGAGATTATATTTGTTCTACCCTTCCAAAGGCAGAGAAAACTAAATATGTTCAATAAGATATTATAAAATATCCTGTCTTAAACAAGTAAAAAAAGCCAAGTATGCTGCTTATATACCATCCCATAACGCTTAAAGCACTCTCTGGGTGGTTTACAAGTTAATTATGCAGGCTACCCATTGCCCCCCCCTCCCCCCAAATCTGGGTACTCATTTTACCAACCTCGGAAGGATAGAAAGCTGAGTTAACCTTCAATATATCAAACACTCTTTCTAAAAACATATTTTTGTCATAAGAAAAATGTACTGCACATCCACAGAAGAATTTTGCTGTGTTATTGTTTTTCTTGGTAGTTTCACAAAGTTTTAAAACAAAGTGCTTCACTGAATATACAATGTACATTTCCCTTCTAACAGAAACTATCTTTTAAAAAACATGTAAAGGCAGTAAACATTTTTCAACAGCAAATATCTTCCTCCTGAGAAGGATTATGTTCTGTAATTATTAGGCTTTTGGTCACTGTACACAAAATGCTCTTCTCAGGATGTATGTTCTTCTCAAGAGTCTGTGAAGGAAAGACCTTCTGCAGCTACACAGAAATGCAGGAACTAGAATTCTAAGGCAACTAAAAGCAATAATGCAAAAAGCAATTTCCCCCCAATTACTTATCAGTATCAGTCACAGTCTACTCTTTATAGACTACAGCAAAGCCTTCAACTTATGTAGACCATGGAAATATTATGGATCATTTAAATAGAAAATGGAGTGCCTCAACACCTGATTGTCCTAATGCAATGTCAGCTCTAACTTATGGCGACGCTATGAACAAATGATCGCCAACATCCTGTCCTGAACATTCTTGCTCAGGTCTTACAAACTCAAGCCCGTGGTTCCTTTAGGAAGTCAATCCATCACATATTTGGTCTTCCTCTTTTCCTGTTGCCTTCCACCTTTCCCAGCATTGTTGGATTTTCCAGAGAATCTTGCAGTCTCTGGATGTGCCCAAAGCAGGAGAGCTTCAGTTTCAAGATTTTTGCCTCCAGAGATCGTTCAGGCTTGATTTGCTCTAGAACCTATTTGTTCATCTTTCTGGCAGTCCAGGGTATCAACAAAATTCTTCTCCAGCACCATATTTCAAGAAAATCATTTTTTTCCCTTTCAGCTTTCTTTACTGTCCGGCATTCACACTGTTACATGGTGACTGGGAATACAACAGCATAAATGATTTCAGTCTTGGTCTCCAGTAACACATCCTTACATTTGATGATATTTTCAATACTGCCCTTCCAAGATTCAATCTTCTGATTTCACAGCTGGAGTCTCCCTTTGGATTGATGACTGAATCAAGGTATACAAAATCTTCCACTATTTCAATTTCTTTATTGTTGATGTTAAAGTTATATAGCTATCCTGTAATCATCATTTTGTCTTCTTATGATTCAACTGCAGTATTGCTTTGGCACTTTCTTCTTTCACTAAAAGTAGTTTCAAGTCATTACTGCTTTCTTCTAGTAAAATAGTGTCATGTGCATATCTTAAATTATGGACATCATCAGATGGCCAATACAGAAATCATATAGACTAAATAACTGGAAGCAGATGGAGGAACACCAAAAGAATCGTAGTGCCAAAATATAATGACTATTGGAGAACAAACCTATCCATTCTAAAGGAAATCAACCCTGAATGCTCACTGGAAGGACAGATCCTGAAGCTGAGGCTCCAATACTTTGGCCATCTCATGAGAAGAGAAGACTCCCTGGAAAAGACCCTGATGTGGGGAAAGTGTGAGGGCAAGAGGAGAAGGGGAAGACAGAGGACGAGATGGATGGACAGTGTCATCGAAGCGACCAACATGAATTTGACCCAACTCCGGGAGGCAGTGGAAGACAAGAGGGCCTGGCGTGCTCTGGTCCATGGGGTCACGAAGAGTCGGACACGACTAAACGACTAAACAACAACAAAATGATGACTATTACAATAATAAGTGCAAAGAAATAGAGAACAACAAAAGTGGGAAAATAAAAGATCTCTTCTAGAAGTTCAAGGAAAACCAAAGGGAAATTTAAGTCTAGATTAGGAATGCTGAATGACTAAAAGGGAAGCACACTATCAGACCAGGAGGAAATAAAGGTAAGGTGGAAAAGATAAAAAGATATGCAGAAGAGATAAAAAGATGGCAGACTCCTTTGACGAGCAATCCTACCAAGAACCTGCAGATCCCACTCTGTTGGTTCTCCCTTTACTAGGCGTAACTTGGAAATATTCCATTTTTGGCCTACAACTCCCAGAATCTAATGGGAACGCAGAGTTTTATTTAGCTGTAAGGGACCCTTTCACAGAACACTGAATTAGCTTGGAGAAAAGGAGGTTCTGGCTGGGACAACTATAAAAGGAGCAACCTCAAAACACTGGTAAGATGGTTTAAGGGGGGGGGGTGTGTTCTTGCAGTCTAACATATTTCCTAGTGGCACGAAAGAGGGGGGGCTGGAACTTCAGGTATGAAAAGGTGCAAAGCAGTGCCTAGAGAGGTGCTCGCGACAGCCCCAAGTGTGTGTGTGACCTATCCAGTAGGAAACCGGCAAAAGGGCCACACACACCCCATCCCGGGCCTGTGAGGCTGCCAAAAAAAAAAAAAAAAAGCTAAACGCGGCAGGGGATGCTGGTAGGTGTAGTTCAAAAGAGTAGTCGACCCACTTCCTTTTGCGGGGCTATCCGAGGCAATATTTCTCCTTCGTCTCTCCCCTCCACCCTTTCCCCATTGGCCAGGGGATTCTGGGACTTGTAGTCCAAAGAAGCAAGACGCACACCAGTAAACCTATTCTTTTAGGAACTTGAAGCCATATTTCTCCTTCGTCTCTCCCCTCCACCCTTTCCCCACTGGCCAGGGGATTCTGGGACTTGTAGTCCAAAGAAGCAAGACGCACACCAATAAACCCATTCTTTCAGGAACTTGAAGCCATACTTCTCCTTCGTCTCTCCCCTCCACCCTTTCCCCATTGGCCAGGGGATTCTGGGACTTGTAGTCCAAAGAAGCAAGACGCACACCAGTAAACCTATTCTTTTAGGAACTTGAAGCCATATTTCTCCTTCGTCTCTCCCCTCCACCCTTTCCCCACTGGCCAGGGGATTCTGGGACTTGTAGTCCAAAGAAGCAAGACGCACACCAATAAACCCATTCTTTCAGGAACTTGAAGCCATACTTCTCCTTCGTCTCTCCCCTCCACCCTTTCCCCATTGGCCAGGGGATTCTGGGACTTGTAGTCCAAAGGAGCAAGACGGACACAAATGAAACCCATTCTTTCAGGAACTTGAAGCCATACTTCTCCTTCGTCTCTCCCCTCCACCCTTTCCCCATTGGCCAGGGGATTCTGGGACTTGTAGTCCAAAGGAGCAAGACGGACACAAATGAAACCCATTCTTTCAGGAACTTGAAGCCATACTTCTCCTTCGTCTCTCCCCTCCACCCTTTCCCCACTGGCCAGGGGATTCTGGGACTTGTAGTCCAAAGAAGCAAGACGCACACCAATAAACCCATTCTTTCAGGCACTTGAAGCAATTATTTCTCCTTCGTCTCTCCCCTCCACCCTTTCCCCACTGGCCAGGGGATTCTGGGACTTGTAGTCCAAAGGAGCAAGACGCATACCCACGAACCCTCTCTTGGGGGGGGGGAGAGAGAGAGACTTCTGAGGCAACGTCGCTTCTTTCCCCCCCCCGCTCCAGAGGAAAAGGAGCGGCCGGGGGTTCCCGCTCAGCAGCGTCGTCGTCGTCGTCGTCCGCGGAGAGGCCCCGCCCCCTTCGCCGCCCAGGCCCCGCCCCCTCCGATGTCCCCCCCTCCCTCCCTCCCTCCCCCTTTCCGGGGGAGCCAGCCTGGGCCCGCTCTCCCGCGCTCACCTGGACGGCGGGTCCCGGGTCCCCCTTACCTGCCGGGCGGGGGCGGGGGCGGGGGCGGGGGCGGGGGCGGGGGGGGGGGGAACGACTTGAGGAAGGCTCCGGCCGGGCGAGGCTCCCCCCTTTTTTCCCCCCCTCTCGCTCCGACGCACACGCGAGGCTTAAATGCTCCCGCGCGGGGCCTGGGCCCGCCCTGCGCGCAGGAAGGGCAGGGGGAAAAAGACCGCGCTGGCCCGACTCGGGTTCCGCTGCGCTGTGAGGAGGCGCCCAACCCAGGCAGGCGCCACGAGCCCGCCTTCCTACGTCCCGCCCTGCCTGCCTGCCTGCCTGCCCGCCAACCCCGCCACCCCTGGGGGGCCCCGCAGAGACTCACTCACACGGGAGCGCGGGTCGCTCTCTGCCTGCCGCCGGTAAGGAAGCTCACAGCCCCCCCCCAACACACACACACACACACACACACACACACACACACACTTGACCCCCCTCTCTGGGCAAGGGGGCACATGCAGACTTCTGCAGGGACCCCCGGCGTTGGGGGAGCCTGGAAATGACAGGGTCTTTCCCCCCCACCCACACTTATTAAAATAAGTGGCGGGAGATAACCATGCTTAAGATGGAGTATTTTTAATTGGGGGGGGAAGGTAGGTGGTCTCTCCTCGGCCCCCCTCCTGAGTGCAATTTTTGCCTTTTTCCCTTTGGGGTAGGTCAGTATTATTGTAGAGACGTGGGGTTGAGGAAGGGGTGGGGAGGCCCACGTTTTGCATGGTTTTTTTGGGGGGGGAGGTGGTAATTTGTTTTGTATTGCACTGGTTTTGGTTATTGGGGGGGGGACGGTTTGTGAAGTTAAGGGGTAAATAAAGGTTTCTCATGATTACTTTTATAGGATGATTTGGATGGGGGGAAATAAAGGGGGCATTTTCTCTATTTGGTGTCTCCTGGAGCATGGGAGGTAAAAGAAATCTTTTGGGTTTGTGTGTCTTCTGCTGCACAATCCTTCTCTTTCTGGGCAAGGCTTTAGGCCTGGAATTTTTAGGAAGTCCCCCCCCCCCTCCATTCAATGCTTAAACAAGTCATCTTTATTGTAAAGATATTGACAATCTTTATTGTCAGCACTGTTCGCTCTTTCTTGCTATTTCAGTATCTTACTTTGCACCTTTCCTTCTTCCTGTGTATCATATTTGTTTTATTTTTGAACTTGAATCAGACCATTTTCAAACTATGCTTGTTTGAACTGGAAGCATTTAATGATCCTGCTCTGCAATTTTTTCTTTCTTTTAGGATCCAAGTCAGCCTTGTATTGACCTTTGCAAGCGACCATGCCCAGTGAGAGGTGAGTAGCATGTCTGTCTGCAAACCACCATTTTTATTTTTGGCAAGGCCTGTTTCAGAATTGTAGGCCTGGAACTCTTCAACAAATCCCAGATAAAACTCTTACGTCATGTATTCTTGCTCACACAGTGTTACTAGAGGAAAGAAATTGAGCCACTTTTTAATATTAACAATTGGAATTATAAAAGCCAACCTCTCTCTCTCTTTATAAACATTTTCTTAAATATAAATTCATGTGCCTGGCATAAGATGATGAGTTCTGGTCTTGATCTCTTTGCAGGGATCTTAAGGATGTAAAAGCTTCCACAGAGGACCAGAGTACTGCTGACTTTGCTGTTAGAACTCGCAAAAGAAAAGCCGATGTCGTAATAGTAAGTAGTGCACTGTTGTAGGAAAGGAAAATAGTTTTCACTATGAAGTCTTGTTGGTGTGAAGGTAAACATTTAATCCATCCATTTGAAGGATCTCCTTTGTAGCTTTTCTTCTGCTCTGAAAAGTTGATTCAGGGAAATTAACTACTTCTCAGGATGGGGTTGACCCAGTGGTCTTATTTATAGAATTTGCATTTGGATACAGCATTCAGGTGGAATCCTGGCTTGCCATCTACAGGCACAAATTGTGTTGGTACATGCTTCCACTCTTTTCTTCCTGGAAGCAGAAATGGTTAATGAAACCATGCTCAAGGGCCCACGGTTCAGTTAGCTACCTAGGTTTGTAGGGAGGGGCAAACAAGAATGATTGGGTTCATCAGCTCATAAATGGTAAGTCAGGAGTGTTGAGTTATCAGAACAAGGTCATTGTCTCTTATTTAACCTTGGTCAAGTATTCCATTAAGCCAAGATCACAACTATGCAAAGAACAGTCTTCCTTTGTTTTTCTGTGTTTATTATTGCATTGCTTTTAAGAAAGCGCAGCAGTGATGGCTACTTGCCCCTTAGCCTTTGGCTAGGGATAAGTCTAGAAGCACACACTCAGATGTTGCTCCATTTATCTGTGTGCTGGGTGGCTATGATTTTCCTTGGTTTTAGACCTCAGTCTTTCCTGGCAGTCCTATTTGAAGATGCCAGGGATTGAATCCGGGACCTTTTGTATGTAAAATATTATCTGAGATCACCTCCTCAAGTTAAGAGGTGGGAAATTCAGGACAGGGCATATTTTTTCACAATTAAATTGTGTAATTGACTGCCATGAGATGCAGTGATAGCTACCCACTTGAGCAGGTTAAAAGGACATAAAAAAATTTGTGGAGATTCCAAGTCATGGGTAAAATCATAGGCTATCAATAGCCAATGAGTATAATATAACTCTTTATATAACTTCTAATACCAGAGGTATTGTGGGAAACATGAATGGGAGGGTACAGTTCCCTCTTGTCCTGTTGGCATGTCTCCCACATGCAATTGGTCGGCCACTGTGTGGGCAGAATCTTGGATGAGGTGAGTCCTTTGGTCTGATCTAGCATGGCTCCTCTGAAGTGTATGTTGTACCACTGGGCTATGGCTTTTTGCCACAGCTGCAAAAAGCTTTTACTGTGGACCTGTTGCAGCTGCAGGTCTGTCAGAACAGGGACACAGTGTGACCCTATCCAAAATGACACAGTTCATACAGAGAAGCAAGCCCTTAGCAGTAATGGCTCGTATGTGTAAGTGTAGCAGGTGCATTCATGTTTGAATTTATTCAGTGAGGGGTACAATCTCAGAGCTGTGTATTTCGTTGACTACTGATTTTAATTCTGAATTCCTTCTTTCCTGTGTAGTTTTTACAAGATCCAGATGAAGACCTTGCAGAAACAGAAATGACCAGGAAGAGACAGAATGAAAGCCAGGTAAAAATTGTTGGGATGCTGGTTTGGAACCTAGTAATAATGTAGTAGTAGTGAGTCTTCTGTCATCTTAAAAAACTTGACTAATTATGGCATGAACTTTTGCATGCTGGAGTCCACTTCATCAGAGATACAGAGTTATATCCTGGTCTACAGAGGTAAAATTTCTGAAATTTCCATTTTTTTCTGGGGGAAAACTTTTAAAAAATTGTATGTATGTAAGTTGTCTAGACTGGATCGACTGAGAAATGGAAATTTCCATTCCCCCCCCCCCCAGGAAAATGTTTTTTCACCTATTTTTGTTCTGGGGGAAAATGGAAATTTTTGGAAATTTTACATCTCTGTCCTGGTTTACATCTAAATATGCATGTGATTGGAGGGGGAGTAACTGGAAATAGTTATCATATAATGGTATTGTAATTACAACTTTATTGGGTTATAAAGTACCCTGTTTCCCCTAAAATAAGACCTAACCTGAAAATAACCCCTAGTATGATTTTTCAGGATGCTCGTAATATAAGTCCTACCCCAAAAAATAAGCCCTAGTTAAGTGAAACCCCGCCCTCCACCACTGTGCAGCAACCAGAAGATGATGACATGACTGTATTTGAATAAATGTAGATTGTTGTACATGAAAAAATAAAACATCCCCTGAAAATAAGCCCTAATGCGTTTTTTGGAGCAAAACTTAATATAAGACCCTGTCTTATTTTCAGGGAAACAGGGTATTAAATGTAAAAGTCTTATAATAGATCATACATTCAAGTTGTGGTTTTTTCTCTTGCTGCTGTTTATTGTTATGAGTACATCACCGTTTTGTCTTGTGAAAACACCTTATTAAAATGATGTTAGTATGAATCTAAATTTTCAGGATTCATGACTGCTGAGTGTATCTAAAAATTATAATTCAAAGTGATGATAGCTGATGTATATCTCTCATATGGATATAAAAGCATGTGTATCACTAAGACATAATGTGATGCATAGTCTGCCAATTCACATACTGTAGGTGCTGAGGTATTGTTTGATAGAGTATTATTACCTAATTGTGTTTTATAATACATCTTTAACAAAAGCAAATCCAAACCCACTTTTTCAGTCAGTGGAGAAAAAGCAGTTGCAGAATAAATAAGCAGACAAAATAGAGTCTTTAGCATTCTGCTGAAGGCTGTGCTCTTTGGTGCACCACAAAGGCTTCCTAGTTTCTTTTGTACCTTCTAATATGAAATTTTGGACACTTTGGTATTCATAGTTCAGTAACTAAATACAGTCTTGATCTTTGACAGTGTGCCCCAGACTCTACTAGATAGTTTGAGTCTTCCCTCCAGGGATGAGGACACAGGTTGGTCCTTGGAGAACAAGGTCTATCTTCAGTTTCCCTCCTCTCAGTCCATACAAAAATCTCCACTGGACTCCTTTCTGTGTTGGAGCTCTAGTGACAGAGGAGGCAAACGGGGTGTGTGTGTCATGTTATGCACAGGAATCTGAGTTTGTAGTATCCAAAGCCTCTACAGTCTTTAGACCCATACCCACACACAAGTGACATGGGGATGGGAGAGATGTCCCCATTCTGGAGGTGTCATAGACAATTCCTCTCCCATTCATTGCTTCTGGGGGGGGGGGGAAGTAATTTAAATGAGGAGGAAAATGACATTAGGATGCAAGGGTTCATCCTCTGTCAGAACTCCCTATTACAGCTGGTAGTGTTCTGTGCCTCTGTGTGGGGTGATACATAATATTGCCTCTCCTTTGCTCATTAATTTCTGTCAAGCCACCACCTCTTTGCTATAAAGCAGAATATTTAGGGCAGATTTTGTGAATGTCTACCATTTATTTCCAACAGCCGTTTCTGCTGGTATATATTGGTGAGAATACCAGACATGTTTGTACTTTTAATTTTAAAAAACTTCTTTTTCATTCCCGTGTTTTTGTTATACAGGACTATGCAGAACATATTTTATCTTGATAGTTGGACATCTCTATGACAGTGTGAAATTTGGCTGGTGCTGGAAAAGAATACCCTCATTTTCTTTCTTGTGGCAGCATTCATTGGGGTGGTTACAACTGTGAAAATAGTGATCAGGAAATGTATGTTTGTAGAGTGTGGGCTAAATCCAAAATGTGGTGCTTTTTACCGATTACGGCAGCTGGAGGCTAATGCTGTCATAACAGATGGCCTTTGTTTGTTCTGTATTCTGTTTGCTGCCGTTGCCTATGCCAATTGTCAGTCAACCTGTTAAAAGGTTTTCTGGACCTTTCCCTCTGCTGAAGGAATTTCTTTCCTTTCTGTCTTCATCTTTGTGCACTCCTTTAAAAAGGTAAAGTTCTGAGCAAGGGGAAGGTACAATATATCTTTCAAATGTGTCTTTCAACAGGTCCACTGTTCAGGGCTGGGTTACAGCTTCCTTAAGAATGTAGAGCTCGCAGTGGCAAATCCCAATTTGCCACCATTTTGTGTGGGCAGCAGGCTTCATGTATGGCCATATTTGTGTTGAGTAGGATGGTGGTTTTATGTTTGTCTTTGCAGACTGTTTTGCACAGCGTGTTGGTTATTTGAATTATTTGAACAGTGTTGTATCTTCCCCTTTCACGTAGCCTTTTGGTAAAAAGTGCAAGAATCTCTATGATTATGGTCAGGATTTCCAAAGCACAAGTTGTAAGAAACATACGTTTGCATAAATGTTCTGGCCTTGGAGCACTTACTGAAGTAAAGCTGTCTCTCAGCCTCTATTGCTGTGTAGAGAACGTGGAAGCTTTTTTGTGTTGTGCTAGTTATCTTGTATGTTCATGAAATCAAACATTTTGGCAACTCAGCGAGCAGCAGTTCTGTTAGTCTGTAGTGTGGTATTCTGTAAGCTAAAAAACAGAATACTATTGTGTAGTTGCACTTGTGTAAGTGAAGTGGTGAATTACCAGTAGTTAATAAGTTACTGTCTGTATCCCTCATTACACTCTGACTCATATGACTGGTGTGTGATGGGGAACACAGGCAGCAACTTGTCAAGTAGTGGCAATTTGCTGATTTTTTACACCATTGCACTTGCGCCACTGTGACTAACCAGTAGGATTCTGACCATCTTTTGGTATGAATTGCCAGCAACAGTTGACAAACATAGGTAAAGGTAAAGGTTCCCCTTGACATTTAGTCCAGTCGTGTCCGACTAGGGCGCGGTGCTCATCCCCGTTTCCAAGCCATAGAGCCAGCGTTTGTCCGTAGACAGTTTCCGTGGTCACGTGGCCAGCGCAACTAGACACGGAACGCCGTTACCTTCTCCACCGAGGTGGTACCTATTCATCTACTCGCATTTTTACATGCTTTCGAACTGCTAGGTGGGCAGGAGCTGGGACAAGCGACGGGAGCTCACTCCGTCGTGTGGATTCGATCTTACGACTGCTGGTCTTCTGACCTTGCAGCACAGAGGCTTCTGCGGTTTAACCCGCAGCGCCACCACGTCCCTGGCTGACAAACATAGCACCCTATAAATTGAAAAGCAAGAGCAGCATAAGAATAGCACATATTATTTATAAAATAAAATACGTGTGTATCGATGAATTACCTTGTGACATTCTTTTGTAGAGAAGCGCTGTTGTGTCTGCATACAGAAAACATGCTGCTCATTAGTGATTTCAGTCTAAACTAAGGGCAGAATTGCAGTACAGTTACCCTTTTATAAGATGAAAGGGGCAATTGTACCACCCGGCTGGCAGAAGCCAAGTGTTTTCATCATGCACCCATCTAGATCTCAAGGCAGTTGGGCCAGGAATAAAGAGTCAAAAGTATTTCTCAAACAAGCTGTATTTATTAACACATAAACCTATTGCTTGGTAGGAAACAGTAGAAGTTGAAACTGACATTAATTCTCCTAGAAACTACGGAGGGAAGTGGAAGTAGGAAAATATCAATGATGGTGTTTCCTCCACTGCATTTTCTGCCTTGCTTGTAATTATCTGTTACTTCATACACTCTGTCTAGTAGACCAAAAGTTACGTCTAAAGGGCGAGCCCATGTTTTTCAGATGATAAGCATTCACAAAATGAGTGTGTTCATCTCAATATTTTAATTCAGTGTGGGCAACTCCTCAAGCACCAGCCTCCTATCAGAATAGTAGACTGCAGATGATAACTGTATATTTTAATTAGCATTTTTTCATGACTAGCTTTGGCACTTGTTTCTGCATATAATACTTTCATGGTTTTTGGAACATCTTTTCGCAGCTAGGAGGCTTTGTTTCTGCATATAATACTTCTAAGCTTCTTGAAACATCTTTCCACATCTAGGAAATCTTGCTGCTTTGTTAACAAGTGCCAGGATTTTCTGGTGTGCCTGAACCTACACTAAAGTCCTTATAGAACTGTACAAGCCTGTAACATAGATGTTGCTTTCTTTCGACTCTGTACCAGTGTAGTATTTCATACAACATTTGGACACAAAATTCATGTCCACTCTTCTCAGTTACGTAATCAGAGTGAATAAAAATCAGTGATACTTTAAAAATCAAATTGATTTAAATCACAATTTTAATTAAAAAAAACCAATTTCTTTGATTTAAATTGTCAGAAAATCTAGGGTTTTTTTTTTTTTTTTTTTTTTTTTTTTTTTTTTTGACAATTGTTAAGGTGAAGAATCTGTGGTTAGCCATGGGATTTCCAGATTTTGGGGGCAGGGGTGGACTACAAATCCTGTACAGTGGAACCTCTACTTACGAATGTCCCTACCAACGAACATTTCAACTTACGAACAGCTCCGTTCGCTAAATTTTGCTTCTACTTGCGAATGGAGCTCCAACTTACGAACCAAAAAAAAACTTTCCTGCCCTTTTTTTAACCTTAGGTCATCTTAGGTTAAAAAAAATTCTCCCCCTAGTGGTAGAGTACAGATTAACCGGCTTTGCATTAGTTCCTATGGGAACTAATGCTTCAACGTACAAACACGCCTCTACATAAGAACAAAAAACAGCCGGAACGGATTAATCGGTTTTCAATGCATTCCTATGGGAAATGGTGCCTTTACTTACGAACGTTTCAACTAACGAACACCATTCCAATACGGATTAAGTTTGTAAGTAGAGGTTCCACTGTAATTCTCTATTCTGGGAGTTGCGACTAACACGTAAATCTGGTTCACTTAGGAGAAAGGCTTAAAGTAGAAGGCTGTGCTGCCTGTCTGGGCTGACCTTTTTTAAGCTTCCTGTTCAGAAAGGAAGCTCCTAGAGAGCAGTGGGACAGCTTCCTATCTGCAGACGAAGCTAGGCAGAGCTAGGCCAGGCCAGAGCAAAGCCTTCCAGTTTAGCCACATTTAGGTGTCTGTCAGGTGGAACTCCCAGAATGAAAAACTATGTGATTTGTAGTCCAAAACCTCAAAAAATCTTATTCCTGTCTGTGGCCCTTCAGATGATTTTGGACTCTTAATTCCCATCCGAACCAGCCGGTATGTCTCGTAGTGAGGGTTGGCAGGAATAGTATTTCATCATAAGCTGGACAGCCACAGGTACTTCACTCCTTCAGAAGAGATTTTCAGTATCTGTAGAGCTCCGGATTCAGAATCTAAGGTGTTCATCAACTTTTTAAAGTCATTGCCTGACTGAGGTTAAGCTCTGGCCATCTTGAGGGCACTGTGGCTTTCTACCAGTACAGGTTCACAGTGATGTGAGAACAGTTAATTCAGGGACTGTATGTGAACTAGGTATCCGGCTGCGGAGTCAGAGGTTGGGAGTTCGATTCTCCTGCTGTGCCTCCTGAGAGATGAGACAGCCTGGGTGGCCTTGGGCAAGCTGCACAGTCCCAGGGCGCCCCCTAGAGGAAGAGAATAGTAAACCACTTCTAAGTATCCTCTACCTGGAAAAACCTGAAAAGGGTCACCATAAGTCATAGTTGACAGCAGATGATGATAATGATGATTATGGAGAATTAGCTCTTCAGTTAACATCTTTACCACTGGGAACCTTAATTTCCCTCCTTTGTTTTTCTTTAATATTAAGTGATATAAAGACAGCAAAGAAACAAAGGGAGAGGAAGCACCAGCAAAGGAGGCAGGAGGGACCGTTTGTTGACCTGCAGATATACATATTTGGATATATAATAGTTAACACAGTATGTATTCTTTGTTTCACCAGGTCCCCTTAAAAATATGCCATGTAGCACATGACCAAGTTGTTTCATGGGAAACAACTCAGTTGAAAGTTGCTGAGGAATGAGTGGCTTAGGAAGAATGGGTTAGTCATGCCTAAACATGAAATCAAAATCTTGAAAGCCAGGCAGATGTCAGTTTAGACAAAGTGATATTTAGAAGTTATATCCAGCAAGGAACCTGTTGGGTATAACTTCTAAATATCATTCTGTCTAAACTGACATCTGCCTGGCTTTCAAGATCTTGGTTTCATATTTAGTCATGATTAACTCATTACTCCCAACCTACCCATTCTTCAGCTACTTTCAGTTCTGAGTTTCCCATAAAACAACTTGGTCATGTTGTACATGGCGCATTTGTCGAGGTGAAACAAATAGTACATACCATTTTAGCTAAGATTACATACAGGGCTGTGGTTAGTAAAAACTGAAACTTTGGAGGAAGCCATTTTGAGAAAACCTTATGTGTGGATATGTAGCATGTCTGTACAATTAAAACATGAACAACTTTGAAGCTCTGCTTTTTTAAAAAAAGTTATATTTCTTTATTCATTTTTATTTTGCTGTAGAATGTGGGTACATTTATACCACAGTTGCAAAATATATGCAGCTTTAGGTGCTGGCTTGAGGTTCCCAGTGCTTGAGTTGGTTGGTTTTACTTCTCCCCTTGAAGATAAATAGCAGCCAAGTTACCTACTTCACTTTCTTTTTGGCATGCTAAGTTCACATGAGTATAATTTTCCAGAGTGCACAGTTTCAGAATGCAGGGACTAGAACCTGGGTGCCATTGTGCAGTTGGCATTTCCACTTTTCCAGGTAGACTTTCTGTACTGTAATTCTGAGGCAATTTCATGCATTTTAAGTCTCTCATGTACATGCTTTAAGTGGTAACAATCCTTTAGAATAAAGCAGCCAGAAGTTTTTCTTTTTGTGTTCATTACCAGAGGAGAAAAAAGGTAACTGTTTTGGACTCCCATCTGTTTTCTCCCACCTGAAGTCCTAATCCCTCTGTTTCTTGATTTCCACTATCAAGGACCTCACCATCAGGTGGGAAATAGACAGATGGGATTTCAGAACTGAAAGCCAGTCTTCCTTCATGCGAAATGTTTATTTGTCTGACAGAATAAATGCAGTGTTTCAAGAGTTCTTTTAAGAAGACCACTTGCTGCTTGGGTGACAATTTGTTTCTTCCCTTGAAGCAACAACAACAGCTTTTTAAAAAAGGAAATGTGTGAAAAGAAATCACCATATAGCTGAACACAGTGGTAGAAACTGTGTGAGAGAGAAGATCATCCTTTTGACTTTTTGAATGCATCATATGGAGGATTAGCTGTTCAAGGAACATCTTTACCATTGGGAACCTTAAAGTCCCTCCTTTGTTTTTCTTTCAATAGCCATCTTCAAATCATGATGCATGCACATTTCCCCATATGCTGATCCCGACACCAGACAAAGAGGATGATCTGGGGAGTCCACACTTCTCCTCTTTCATGCACCAAAGCTTTATTTCAGCTAGAGATTCACCATTGCCTGTCTTGGGGTAACTATTTTTTTTCTTATTTCATAGTCTACAACTTTATTCTTTTCTGTCAAACTTAACCTGTTACATAGCCTCTCTCCTTTTTTTGTCTGCAGCTGGGCGAATAGGGATGAAGTATGGAAAAGCATGATCAACAAAGAGCAGAAGTATATGAAGGATAAACTATATATGCAAAGGCATCCACTCTTGCAACCTAAAATGCGGGTCATTCTTCTGGACTGGCTAATGGAGGTAAGATTCTCTTGTTCAGCTGACTTCTGAAGATAAATATTCACTAGTGAAGGACTGTGATCAAATTGTCTGGATAGGAAGATTAAGGACTTGATAAGTTAGGATTCCTAGCCTAAAACAGGAGGGTGGGATTTTTTTATCCTCTTAGTGTTTGCTGAACTACAATCCCTGTCATTTCTTACCATTGGCTTAGCTAGTTGGGGTTTCGGAATGCATTAGCCTCTGCAGGCCCTGATCTAAAAAGTGTAACATCACCAAAAGAACTTTATGCAGGACTCAAAGCTGAAACTTCAGGTTTTAACCATGAGGTATGCTAATTAGAAGAGAAGAAAAAGAAGCATTGTTAGATAATAGGAGTTGAAAGGGCCTGTTTTTTATCATCTGAGAGAATAAGCAGAAAATGAGTCCTCGGCAGTGAGTTGGATCCAGAGAGGAGAAGATTGGAAATTCCCAGAAGAGCAGGAATGCAGGGGGATGGGACCCAGCAATGCCAGCTTCCCACCCAGTCCCTAGCTTTATGAGAGCTTCTGAGAATCAGGCAAAATACCTACCAGCAAGATTTCTCATGAAATCATGCAAATTATAGAAATCCAAGAACAGTAGTATATTTTACAAAACAAAGGCTTCACAGAGAAACAAATGGGAAGGGTTAAGGAGCTTGAAACAGGAGTTGAGATAGTGGGTGAGCGCACACTAGACTCACAAAAGCACACTGCTGATATGGTGATAATTGGATTGCATTTGGGAGTGGAGAAAGACTGGATTAGCATATCTGAGATCTTCATTGCCCTGGGCATTCGCAAAGGCTGAGTATCTGACAAGCCCCAGTGCCAGGAGCTGTTAGCATTTTTCAGGGTGACTGTCAAGAGTCAAGCGAAATGGAGGTGCCAAAGAGAAAGAAAGGTGACCTGCAAGCAAGCCATTTTGTTAACGGGATTAATAAATCTAGTTAATTAATCCAGTTCAAGTTGTAGAATTATTTTGCCTGTCATAACACCATGGGTCAGGATTATTCTGGTTTTTCCAAAGTTTTGGAACATAGTGGTTTGCAATTTATATCAGTTTCCTTTTAAAGTGTAATTAAGGGCTGTTAATAGGGAAGAAGGGGATGCCCAGTGTGGTGTAATGGATTGAATGAAGGACTAGAACTCGGGAGACCTGGGTTTGAATCCTTGCTCGGCCATGGAAACTGATTGGAGGAGTGGAACTGGTAAAACCACTCTTTAAATATCTCACTTACCTTGAAAACCCTAGTAGGGTTGCTATAAGTCAGTTCCAATTTCACAGCACAGAATGCACATGTAACAAAAGGAAAGAGGGATAAGATGAAAACTTCTTTCGTCCTTCTGTTAATAACCAGTATAGTTATTCTCTCCTCCTTCCCTTGACCATGGTTTCTTCATATAGATGTTTTTCTATACTCCACTCTACCCTTTGCACTTGTCAGCTTCTGGTGGGGCTGCTACTTAATGTTGTGTTGAAACTAGAGGGGCTTCCTTCCTTTCCCCATAGAGCTCTGTGAATTGAACTTTTCTGTGTTGTCTTGAGATGGGCCAGTCTCAAAAGAAAAAGCAAATCTGTTCCAGATTCCAATAGCTTCCCGGTTATCCATGAAAACCTCAGTAGGCTTAGCAAAACACCTAAAGACTTCAGTTTGTGCTATAAAGAATAAACAGGAGAACCTCTCTCTCATCGATTAAGGGAATGTATGCCTAATGTATAGCATCATAGGCTGAAATTCTGTTGCACATTAGAGATGTAACATTTCCAGAAATTTTGAAGCCATATAAAACAGCTTTGGAAAAAAGCAGAAAAAAACTTTTCTCATTTTTCCCCATGCCTTCCCATCTCTAGGCAAGGTGCAGTCCCAGCTAGAAATGTAAAATTTCCGGAAATCTTAAAACTATATAAAATGGCTTTGGAAGAAAACTGGAAAAATGGGGGGGGGGGGGGGAGAGGTGTTTTTTTTTCTTTTTTTCCAAAAGCCATTTTATCTGGCTTCAAAATTTCCAGAAATTTTACATCACAGTTACACAAACTGTATACGTTTTAGCAGTGAATTGCTGTACATTAAGCAATTTCCATAAGTATTATCTTTTGCATACCCAGTGTGCAACAGATAATACCTATGGAGATCTCCTAAATTATGGTGATTCTCCACTGAATGTTGCACCTTTTGCCTAACTGCAACAGGATTTTGCCCAACGCGTTCCCATTATAACCGAATGGTTACTGAATGATGCTATAAGGTGGGGTAACATTTTTACGTTGGTTGCAGGTTTGCGAGGTCTACAAGCTTCACAGAGAGACATTTTATTTGGCGCAAGATTTCTTTGACCGTTTCATGGCAACGCAACAGAACATTGTCAAGACGCTTCTGCAACTTATTGGCATTTCATCGTTATTCATAGCTGCAAAGCTTGAGGTAAAATGAGGTCCAGGCTGCATCACCATCTCTGTGATAAACCCATTTTTTAAGGAGTAGTTTCCTATTGATCAGAGGTAAACAGGCACAGAGTTTGACAGAAGCATTTACAAATAACACACAAATATTTCTGGTAGGTATAACCACTGTCTTTGGTTTGCCTCCCTCACTGCAGCTGCTAACAGGCTGTTAACAGTCTTATAATCACTCTCAGTAGTCCAGAGACTGGATTGGTATCCCTTAAAGACCAGATTTGGCTTCAGGACCTTAGTCCCCCACCCACCCACCTCCAGTTTGAAAGAATAGTTGAGTCCTTAATAAATATTGACACTACAAAGAATGTGTTTCAAATGAGCCAAGAGGACTTGGAAAATTGAGCTGGAAAAGAGCAGTTTTATGTATTTTTCACATACATTTTAAGTGGAGCCCCTATTGCATGGCTGCCTTGTCAGTTTTGATGGAAGAGGCTATGATCCTTGACAGATCTGTGTTGCTGACAGTAACTGTGATATGTGAAGTTGCTATTGCATTATGTTTGCAGTTATTGCTTGCCCTGATTGATCAGAGCTCAAGAAATCTGTCTCTCTCAAAGTAATTCTGTTAACCCAAAACGTAGACATTGAAAGCTGTCAAGTGTCTGAAACCATCTGGCTTTGCCATTTTCTACTATTCTAAACACCACAGTTGACAAATATAGCTATGTCTCATTTCTACGTTTCAGGAAATCTACCCTCCGAAATTGCATCAGTTTGCATACGTTACAGATGGCGCTTGCACAGAAGAAGAGATTCTTAGTATGGAACTCATAATTATGAAGGTATGTATGATTCTGTATGTGTGTAATAAGATCAAAAAAAAGAAGCAACACTATTTAAGGAAGCATTCTGCTTTTAAAAACCTTCACACGGTGCTAGGGAATTCCAGTTATAGTTAGATTTCTAACACTAATCTTTTACCACTGGCCATGCTGGGTGGGGGCTGATGGGAGATGATAGCCAACATTTGAAGGGCTAGAGTAGGCTTCCCCTCGTCAGTTTTTTTGTTGAGGGCTACAGTCCCTTTTGGGGCTACATTCTGGTGATCCTTGGGGTCGCCTCCTTTGCCTGCACATCTGTCATGGATTGCTCTGTCCCATCTCCAGCACATCCTTCTGGGCTACCCATGAAGTGCCTTATTTCTCCATTTTCATGATGGGAACCATAGGGTCAAGGATCAGACATGGGTCAAAAGTACCCCATTCCTGTTTTTAAGGCATCAGACCCGGGGTAGAAACCTTTGGCTCTCCAGCTCTTTTTGTCTGCAGCTTCTGGGAGCCCCATCCACCCTGGCAGTTCTAAGGAACTGTAAGCTAAGATAGTTGGAGCCCAAAGCTTCCATATCCTGACTTTTCATAATGTAGTCCGATATGGTGAGGAGCTTACCCATTGTCATGCCCTAGATGAATCAGTGTTAATAATTCTGTTTTCCATGACTATTCTTTATAATAACTGGATGGAAGTCTGCTCATTTTGAGATTTCTTGGATAGCTTAGTTGATCAACAAAGGCACTGGGTTACTCTTGGTTAAGAAGCGCAGGACGTGTACTCTTGTAATACATTCTTGTTAGTACTTAATAGCAAGAGCATGAATTATGGCATCAAACCAAGAGGAATTATTTTCTGGCCATTCATTACCAAACCACAGTGTTGAAGGTATTTTTAGAAGTTGCAAATTCAGTTCAGATACATCTTTGTGCATAAATATTATAAAACAATTTATAAACACACACAATGTTGTTATTGTTATCTGCAACATGCAGATATGTATCAATTGTCAAACCAAAGCCAACATCTAAATTCATTGGTTACACTGGGAAAGATAGAATATAACTTACCCGCCTTTCGGAAAGGGTCAACACTCCAGCCTCTCAGATAGGTTGTTGCTAAATACTAGTTTACATAAATGCATTTTTTCGGTTGACAGCATAGATCTGTTCTAAACCCTTCTTGGGAAACTAAAAAGTTAGTCAGTTACGCTAGGTTAGGTTAGTTTCTCTACTTTTCAGTACACACTCCCTGTAACTATGGAGTTTAGCAGTTTGTATATTTCTGTGTTTGGCAAATTGCTATATGCTCAGCTGCATTTCATTGGGAATTTGTGCACTTTTTTTTACTGTATTTAGAAGCATAAATTAATCTGTGTAATCCAGAACCTAGAATTATTGTTGCTACATACTCTCTGTAAGACTCTTTTATATGAAATATTATTTTTATATGAAATTATCTTCCCTGCCATCTCAATCCTTTTGTTATTGCAGCAGCCATAATAGGTTAGGCTAGGACTGGCTTACTATGTCACTCAGTTTGGTGGCTTTTTGAGTTCAGATCTCATGCTACAGTGATTCTCCATTCATATTTAATATGTGGCCATATTTGAATATATAGTGTGACAACAGAATTGCAGTTAACATTAGGTGTCCCTTAATTCTTGCATATTGGTGTAAATTGGTGTTTGGCTCCACAGATGTGATTGGACTACAACTCCCAGAATCCCTGACCATTGACTATGATAGTGGCCTCTTGGAGTTGATTCAGTAGCATAAATGCCTTTTGAAGTGACAGCTGGATATCTTCCATCCTTGGTTTTGAAAACTAAGCAGGAAGTATTTCCAGTGTCTGTGCATTAGAATTAATTTATATACATCTGTACATACCGAATCGTCATGAAGAATCATGGCACGTTCTAGTGCTCCACCATTCATTTGCTGTAGGTACTTAGACCTGTGTGAATTTAGCTATCTTGTAGGTGGGGGGCGGTTTAAGCACTAAATCAATTACATGAGACATGGCTTGCTGTAACAGGACCTATTACAGATCATTTAGTCCCAGACTATGTTATTAATTCTTAACTAAACTGCTGTCATGTTTGTAGAGAAAAAGCAGACATAGGCCGTGTGCTTAACTTAGATTCTAAAGAAGCCAACTTTATTTCCTGACATGCACATTCTTTTCTAGGCACTCAATTGGAATTTGAGTCCTCTTACAGTCGTGTCCTGGCTAAATATATACTTGCAAGTTGCATATTTAAATGAGTTCTACGAGATGTTGCTGCCACAGTATCCTCAACAGATATTTGTGCAAATCGCTGAGGTAAGGATAGCTTCTACCCTTAAAGGTGTCCCTGTCGCCTTAAAAAGGATCCTCCCTTGAGCTTTCTGTTTTTTCTCTGTAGCTTCTGGATCTCTGCATTCTGGATGTTGGCTGTCTGGAATATACATACGGGATTCTAGCTGCTTCTGCTTTATATCACTTCTCCTCTTGTGAACTGATGCAGAGGGTTTCAGGTAAGCAGCATTTGGGGGAAAAAACCTAGGTTAAATAAAGGCTTGCTTTGCAAATAGGAGGGGCCTTATTCGTCCAAGTAATGAATTAAATTCCTGGATCACTCAGTGCCTTTGTTGAATCTCAAAAAGGTTAGAAACAGGTTGAGCTTTGGAGTTCTGCAGAGCTCCGCTTCAGGCATAGCTGGCACAAAATTGGGATGGGGAGAAGCAAAGTTTTTTTAAAAAACATCTGGCCAGATGTGATGGTCAGTCAGCCTGCAAGAACAAGATGAGATTTGTAGATTCAGTGAAAACATCTCTGCTCACTGTAGACAAAAGCCTGGCTGTGACCTCTTTAGATCTGCCTGCCATTTTGGGTGACTGTCAATGGAGACCTTGATGCTTCTGTTTTTTACTCAGATGTTACTCTCCCGCTGCAACATACAGTAGTGGAGGGGGAGGGCAGGTTAGTATGGTGACACTGAGCCTTGCCACCATCTTAGAAATCTTTCACAGCACTTTGTAGTGCCAGATCTCTGGCCTCCAAACATTGCAAGGTGACACATCTCATGAGATTTCACCTGGCTTGGCCCTACGTAGAAAGAGACTGGCCATCGAAACCCTGGCCTTTTTATGACTCCATTACCCACTCACAGGCTCCCTTCGTTTTGGAGGTCAGGAAGATGTGTTAACTTCCTGTCTAGGGCTTAGATGGTTTTTTCACCCTACTTGGGCCATTCCTGATTTGGGTTTCATGGCCTAACAGTCTCTTCTTGTAAAAAAAATTTTTTTTAAGTTTTTGTGTGAGTTCTCCCAATGATGTGTTCGCTCTCTTTTTCACAATACAGTCCTGGTGGAGGCAGGGATGGAAAAGGGATTCCTGGAAATCATGCCTGTCTAGCTTGGCACAACCAGGGTCAGCAGCCACTAGTAGCCAATTGGCTTCATGGGGTAAATCATCTTAATAGCAACAGAAAATGAGCACCCTCTTTCCCAATACTTTGCTGTCTTTATGTCCTGCAGTAAAAGGATAATTCTTGTTTAACTAACATTGCAGTCTTGACTGCATCATACAAATTAGCCTGACTATAATAATAATAATAATAATAATAATAATAATAATAATAATAATAATAATAATAATAATAATAATAATAATAATAATAATAATAATAATAATAAAGAACTGCAGAGCAGCAGTCCAGCACCTGTCAAAGAACCATAGTGTGAAATTGAATTCCCAACCTCTGGTTCCGCGGCCAGGTGCCTACCTGAACCACTGAGCTATCCAGCAAGCATTACAGGTAGACAAATTTTCTACTGTCTATACCTGAGAAGAGTTCCAGGAAACTAAAACCTACCTTACTTGTAACTTTTGGTTTTTCTGTAGGTTATGAATTGTGCAACATAGAGGACTGTGTGAAGTGGATGGTTCCTTTTGCAGTGGCCATCAAGGAAGTGGGAAGCACCACAGTGAAACACTTTAGAGGAATTCCTGCAGAAGATTTGCACAATATACAAACACACATCAACTCCTTTGAGTTGCTGGTAAGTGTTGCACTGAGTGATATAATCTCATTGGCAAAAGTCATCTGATTTCTGCAGAGCCTCAGAACATATTTTTGAGCATAAAGAGCTGGAAATACATTGTGAAGTACTTTGTTAACCTTGTGACTTCTACAGCTAGCTGCAAGTTAAGCATATTCTTAATGCAGCAAATGTCTGTGGTTTTTTAAAAAGAATGTGCAGACTATAACTATGGGGAATAATAGTCCCTGGATGTAATTTTTAATGCTTAAGCCTGGATACTTACATTCTCAGGAGTGATTCTTACCTTGTTTGGTCCCTGGATGTTCTTGTGTGAATCTGGAACATACATATCTATCTTTTTGACACTTGGTCTTTTAAAATATGAGTGGGCAACTTCTGTTTTTCCAAGTGCTGTAGGCTTTGGCTCCCATCATCCCTATCCACCATAGCCAGTAATGAAGTATGATTGAAAATGCAGTCTGTCAGCACAGCCACCAAGACGTTTAAAATATATGAGGGGCTGTAGTCCTTTTCTGATGACTATATTTTGGGAAGGTCACTGTCAGACAGTACAAGAATGCGGGTCCTTCACTTCTGCTGCAGCTCTTTATGTGTTTATGGTTGACCACTTTCCGTAGGTTTGCGCTTGCCATCGAAAAACAGTGCAGGTCCTCTGTACACATGACAGAGCACTTGATCATTCGCTCCTGGCGTTCTTCTCTTCTAGGACAAAGTTCAAGCCAAACAGGCCAGGCTGGCTGAGAAAAACAGAAGCTCTCCTTTGCCTACAGGAGTACTTACCCCACCTCAGAGTAGCAAGAAGCTGTCTCAGACATCCAAACACCTGTAACTCGGGAAGCTGCCCAGCCTGAAGACCTCTTGGTTTGAAGTGCCTTTATTATGATTCTTCCTCCATGAGGCTGCCAGCAATGGACTGAAAGTCTTACAAATTCTCAAAAAGGAAAGTTCTTGTTAACCTTTTTTTTTTTTTAATGGAAGAAACTTGCATTATGGAAATTATTTTTATTGAACACTTGCTACTAAATGAACTGTTTTGAGTACATCCATCCATCCGAAATAACAGGCATTTGCTTGGATTGCTGCTAAGGAGGGGGATACTCAGGGAGTTGAGCGGGGGAGAGAAGGGGTTGTTTCCTCAGCTGTTCTGCTGCAGAAAGAAAGCTCATTTGAGCAGCTGTGGTTGCTGATCCTTTTCTCCGACCTTTTTAGTTTACAACTTGATCTTTGTTATAAATGCTCTTATGTGTCTGTAATTTTTAAATAAAGTGCTGTCATCTGTGCTTTGTGTAGCCTTTTGTTCATATTTAAAAACTGCAAGAGGGAAGACAGCATTGATAGGGTCATTTTTTTTTTTACTTCCACACACAGGAAAAAGGATCCTTTTTTATATGGCGCAATTCGTGTACATAATGCATTACAAGGTAGGAGAAGTCTATAGGTAAAGGTTCCCCTTGACAATTAAGTCCAGTTGTGTCCAGCTCTAGGGGCCGATGCTCATCCCTGTTTGTAAGCTGAAGAGCCGGTGTTCATCCGTAGACACTTTCTGTGGTCACGTGGTCAGCGCGACTAGACACGGAACGCCGTTACCTTCCCACCGTGGTGTTACCTATACACCTACCTACTTGCATTTGCATGCTTTTGAACTGCTAGGTTGGCAGGAGCTGGGACGAGCAACGGGAGCTCAGCCCGTTGGGCAGATTCAAACGGCCAACCTTTCGATCAACAGCCTAATGGCTCAGCGGTTTAACCTGCAGCACCACCCGCGTCCCTGTGAGAAGCCTTTACCTATTCCCAGCTAAGAGAGACAGACTGTTGAAGAGGGGAATGGCTTTGTTCAAGGTTGTGATGGTGATAAGATCCCGTCTCCCATCGTTTGTCTTGAGTGGCCCATCTAGCTCCTCCTAGAAAATTACAGCTAATGGTTTAATTGCGGATATAAAACCTAGCCTCTGCAATGTAACAAACGTGTGACAGGTTAAACTAGCAGTGGAACACATCAGAGAATCCATTCTACTCTGCTCCATCTTCTCTGTGCAGGGAAATGGAAGTGACGAAGAATGGGAGCTGCCCATACAATGTTTTTTTCTGAACTATAGTATCGTTATTTCTGTAGATTATAAAACACACAGTGCATTACCATTGTTGTTCATCCTGATCCACAAGGCAAGATTTAGGTGAAACGTAGTTGAGTTTTACAAAATATCAGCAATCTGCTGAGAAAGATAATTTAAAAAGATAAGATGTTCTGGAGCCCTCTGGAAGCAACATTTTGGAATATGCCTTTCGTTTGCAGTAAAGGAATACTGCAGGAAGCACAGGTTTTCCTGGTTCAGCCAGTACTCTCATTAGAATACCTGCTCCTTGTATCTAACAAACACCTGACTTTCAAAAGACGGCTGAAAATTCCATGATAGAAATAGTGTAAATGTAAAATTAGTTTTACCATTTGTTTTATTACCAACTTAGTGGCAGCAATGGGTATAGAAGGCTGGGCTTATACTCAAATTCAGATAAATTTCAAGCTGATGGTTTCTTCGTGGACTTTTTTTTTTTTTGGTAGAGATGAGAGTAAAGTTTATACACGATTCTTAATTTCAGATGACCACATCACATTAAATCAGCAGTTGTTCCTTCAGAAAGGGGTACTTCTTCCCCCCCCTCTAAATTATCTCTCGGATTTTATGGGATAATAAAAAATGATTTGGTGTCTCCTGCTCAAAGGCCAGCCCCTCTAGCCTTAACCAGCACCCTTGTCTAGACAAAGTTACTGCTGTGTTGCAGCCATATGGAAGAATAACAGTCCCAGTGGATGGATATGAGATAAACATCTATTCCCTCCTGATTTAGATATCCTGGCTTGATATGGCACAGTTTCAGAGCTGTGGTGAGAGTGGGTTGAGTTACTATGCATTTTCGCTGGGCTTTCTTGCTTCTCATTGCAACATTTCCTGAATACAACCTGGGGGATTTATTGTTCTGAGAATTCAGAGCAATAAAAGACACAGAAGCCTCTGGAGTGGTTGACTGTTTTTGCTCTGCTTTTGCCCTGATGCCTTCAAATCAGCTTACACTGAGGTTACACAATCAGAGATCTAGAAGGATCTTAAGGACCACTTAGTCCACCCATTTGTGCCGTGTAAAAAAACCAGATCATACCAATGAAAGGCTGTCCAGTCGTACTTCGAACACCTCTGGAAGGGAGCACCAAACATTGTCTCAGTAGCTTCTCAGCTCTTCGTCCTGATCACGATGGGCAGTTCCGTCTCTTGTGCAGGCCAGTCTCTTACGGACGGCCCAGCATCCACTAAATTAGGCTGCTACCTTAAGGGGTGTTGCCAGTACTGAAGTGAGGTTCAGCTGCCAGTCCATACGGGTTCTGTAGTGTAAACGGAAGGGAGGGGCTGCAATCTTGCCTTTGTGTCAGGCAGCAAAATATCTTGAGGTGGCCCTGCATGCTTTTTTATTACATGTTTAGTTCACCTTTCCTCTGAACGTCTTTGAGCTGTATGGTTATTTTAGGCGAAATGTTCTGACAATGTATTTTTTTAAAAAAAACCACAACAACTGTGTTTTGCCTTTCCTCTGCCTATCGGAAGCCTCTTTGCAAGGGTACTCTTCCATATGGCCACCGATGAGGATTGTAGGCTTGGGTTTTCTTGCTTTTCTGAAGCGAAGCAGCTGGAGCCACTGATAAGTGAAGAAGAAGACTGGTGTGGAACTAAGTATAGCCCTGGCTGAAGATTGAAATATTCACTTGCCGTCATGAGGGTGGGAGCCAAAGCACTTTAATTTCTTCAAATTAAAGGCAGCCACAACTGTTCTCTGCAAGGTTTGCAGAACGATCGTGTCCCTATTGAACAAGTCAAGCAGAAAACATGGCTCTTTCACTCCTCTTCGTGGGACCTCGCCTAATACACTTCACAGCAATTTGGGGGGACTTCTAAAAATCACCCTGTCCCTCCGAATGCTTCTACCAGCCATGTGCATTTTAGTGAAAATACCTCAGGGGCTGCTCGTACATATAAATTCTTCCTGAATACATGAGTTCTCAACGTATTTGTTTGGGAGCTGGTTGAATAATCCACTGTTCTTAGCTTTAATACTGTGTTCTAATGATGTAAGCTGCCCTGGGTCCTTTCGTAAGGGAAAGATGGGGTAAAAATATTAGAATAAATAAATAAACTTGCATAAATGCCCATTCAAAATGTTCCTGGATTGCACCTACTTAGGGTAAAAGAGCTGTACAGCCATGGAGGGTAAGTACAGGATGGAAAAGGAGATTATAGAGTTCTCCCTCCCCTAAATACGTGTATTTATTAATGTTGCGATGATAAGGAATGTTGGATAATGAGCAGAGGTAGGATATAACCAGATATAGGTAACTAAATTACCTATGAGAACTAATTGCTTTTTGGTACAAGCAGTGTAAAAAAAAATGACCATGTTATAATAGAAGTAATGTAGCAAGTAGTGAGAAACGTCCTTTTTCTAGAACGAATGGTGCTTTCTAGTTCCTTAAAAAAAACTATTCTTAACATTTTGAGAGCAATTTTTCAAGTTTTTTGCCATTCTCTCTTAAGCGTCAAGGGAAATAATTTTTGGTCGGTTTTTTTTTTGTTTTCTTTTGGTTTTCATTTTTGGATTATTGGGGGGGGGGAGTTGGGCTAGGGCTACCACACTGACCGTGTTGTTGTTCAGGAAGGTGTGTGCTTGGCTTCTTTGAGGTCATTGGTTGGAGAAAAAGCTCTGTTCCCTCCAGGACCCTGTCTTGAGATAGCTCAGTAGTAGAGATGGGCACGAACCGCTGGTTTGGCGGTTCGGCATGGTTTATTTCCCAGCCAAGCAGCTGATGTGTTGTTCAGCACTTTGGCCCTTCTTAATTCCGGCTTGGGATTCCTCCAGTCCAGCCTTTCGCATGATGTATTCTGCATATAAGTTAAATAAGCAGGGAGACAATATACAGCCTTGTCGTACTCCTTTCCCAATTTTGAACCAATCAGTTGTTCCATATCCAGTTCTAACTGTTGCTTCCTGTCCCACATATAGATTTCTCAGGAGATAGATAAGGTGCTCAGGCACTCCCATTTCTTTAAGGACTTGCCATAGTTTGCTGTGGTCCACACAGTCAAAGGCTTTTGCGTAGTCAATGAAGCAGAAGTAGATGTTTTTCTGGAACTCTCTGGCTTTCTCCATAATCCAGCGCATGTTAGCAATTTGTTCTCTAGTTCCTCTGCCCCTTCGAAATCCAGCTTGTACTTCTGGGAGTTCTCGGTCCACACACTGCTGAAGCCTACCTTGTAGGATTTTGAGCATAACCTTGCTAGCGTGTGAAATGAGTGCAATTGAGTGCAGGAATACAGGGCATCATTTCTGGAGCCAATGGGTTGCAATTTTATTCAGTTTTTTGTTGCTTTAGAATGAACTTCACTCTTTTTCTCATTTTTTCTTCTTCAAATATTTGGTGTGCTGTTCAAAATAAATAGTTTACCAATACTTGTAAAATCAATCATCAATACAGTAGGACCATGGTATTCTTGGGGATCAGTTCCAAACCACAACCACGGATACTGAAAAAAGTGGAAGTATCAAACGCTATACATTGCATGGTCTCTCGCTCCACCTGGTGACCAATTCAGGTACATACACCCTGGAAATATGTATAAATGTGTATTTCTGAGGGTTTTTATTTAGTATTTTCAGGCAGTGGATAAATGAATCAGCGGATACTAATCCTGTGGATAGGGTGGTTGTATTGTAAGACTATGCCTGGGCAAATATGTACTGATTGAAAATATTAATCACTACCTAAATGCCTATACCGGTATGTGCTGATACAGGGCGGGCATTCCCACCCCAAAAATGTTTGAGAAATGTACGGAATCAGTTTACAGCAATGATGTATTGGCTGGTCAAGGTGTGTTGCATGAATGGCTGCCTAGTCACCACTATCCCACCCAGACAGGCTTTCATGCTCTTTCTGTCTGAGCTCAGTCTGTAGAACCAGCCAGTGGGAGGTGAATAAGGGGGAGGCTACATGTTTTTCCACCTTCTCAGTCTTTCTGCTTCTTCCATGCTCAAAGGGAACAGCTGAACAGGGGTAACAAATAACTTCAGGGGTTGGCAGTGTTTGACGAGGGACCTCAACCCATAGCCAGTGATGCCAAACCTTGGAACCAGGCATAGCCTACACATACATTTATATTAGGTTTAGCTCCCCTTCATTCTGCTCAAGAGAGGCTTTAGGAAATACCTTCTCCTTCCTATAACTTTTCCTTACATTGTTGGAGGAAATCATTGAGAAAAAGTGAGCAGGAAGCACTGATGTACACAGGAGCACAGAAAGCTACTTTATGCCAAGTCAGATCCTGGTCCATCTAGCCCAGTATTTCTGCCACTGACTGGTAGCTATCTGGGGTTTTCGGCAAGATTCATTCCTTGATCTACCTGAAGGTGTCAGGGACTAAACCTGTGGCCTTTGCATGCAATGCTTGCACACAACCACAAGCCCACAACCCTGATCGTGTAGTAGAGAATTCGCAGGGTCGGAATGATGGGATCCGTTAGCAGGGATGAGAGTGATGACATCAGTTTCGCCATTCAGCCTTCCGTGTTCCCACTGAGCTCACAACAGATGGAGGACAAGTGGATCTTTCTATCCCTGATGTAGTGTGAGCTGTTTCTGTTGTAATACAAAGTTCTTTGACGTGGCTCAATCTTGAATTAAGAACCATTAGATTTGCAAAAGACCTGCTCCTGATCCATAGAAGTGGCTTGTTCATGTGAGTTAATGCAGCTGCATGCATTTTTAGATGGTTTGGTGCTGTAGCTATTCAGGACGGTCACAATGAAACCTTCCACTTGAAAAATCTGTCACCATGCCACTTATGGGAACGGAAAGGTCTCGTCTTTCCTTTGTATCTGCTCTGAGCCTTCCATTCCTTCCTCTAATCCAAAAGCTACAACAAACTTTTTCTTCTTGCCATGCAGGCAAGATTTTTTTACTAAAATATTTCTTGTTTTCTCAAGTTTACATCTCCCAAGCTTTCACGGTTGCTGTGAGGCAGAGATGAAAATAAATCTGTGTCATTTTATTTCCCACCCTGTTATGTGCGAAGCTCATTTCTCCTCCATATATCTACATATTATGCATGATTATGCAGGCTTAGTAAAATACTTACGTTCTTCTGATGTTCTTGTGTGAAGGCATACATATGCACACCACACTGTTCTCACACGACCATATGCTTGGGTCTGTCAGCTTAAAATAACCCAGCCACGTGATGCTTTAATTCAAACAATCAAACCTACCTTCCACCCCTACTCATCCTTCAAGGTTAAGTCATCTCCCGTGAAACACCTTAACCCATATTCAGCCAGGCTGGCTGGAGACATATTATCCAGGTCAAAGGACAAGATGGCACCTTGTCCACCAAGGCCACCAACAGAAGTGTGTTGCTTATCTACCACCCTATAAGGCTTAAAGCACTCTCTGGGTGGTTTACAATTTAATTATGCAGGCTACACATTGCCTCCCCCGCAGCAAGCTGGGCACTCAGTTTACTGACCTTGGAAGAATAGAGGGGTGAGTCAGCATCAAGCTGGGCTTCCTGAGTTCGTTGGGATCAAACTCAGGTCATGAGCAGAGTCTTCACTGCAGTACTGCAGTTTAATCACTGCACCACAAGGCTCCATAGTGAGCTGGACAAGTAGTTAAATTTGGGGGGATGACAATTCCCAGAATAGTTCAGCCAGCATGGGAACTGAAATCCAAAAAAAAGTAATTTTTCCTATCTTTGATAGAACAGCATCATACTGTTGGAGGACAACAAGAAAGCTGAAAGAATGCAGATAGGCTCCTGAGAACATGGGGCGTTGTTAAACAGAGGACTGCCCTCTGACAGCAGTACAAAGTAGAGGACTGCCCTCGAAGCAGAGCTTGGTAGCAATGGGTTACAAGCAATGTTAGCTGCCTCAAGTTACTTGCCAGAATGCAACAAGGGTGTAGAAAAATTGCATTTCAAAAGTAACAGAACAAGTGGGACAACGTTACATGCCTGTGTGTAACAAGTAACTTTTCTAGTAACATTTTAGTTAGTTTTGATGGGCACTTCTTAGAGCTAATTTGGGCAGTATTTTCTAAGTTTTGTACCCATCTCTCAACAGCCCTTAGGTGTTTTTATCCACCCCATAGATAGCTAAGGAGAAGTCATCTCTAAACAAAAAGTAATGCAAGCGAATTCCTGAAATCAAAGCTGATCGTGGCAAAAAGAGCAGAGTCTTGTGGCACTTTAAAAACTAACACATTTTATGTCACATCAACTTTTTGGGGACAGTGGCATGCAGGAAGTGCATATTAGATGTATCTGGAAAGGTGAACTGGGGTTGAGAATGCTTAATAATAATAATAAATAATAATGTGCCTTCAAGTTGATTCTGACTTACAGCGACCCTTTTCAGGGTTTTCTAGGTAGCAAATACTCAGACGTGGTTTACCATTCTCTTCGTCCGGGGACGTCCTGGGACAGTGCAGCTTGCCCAAGGCCACCCAGGCTGACTCTACTCTCAGGAGGCACAGGAGGGAAATCAAGCTCCCAACCTCTGGCTCCACAGCCAGATACCTAAACTACCGAGCTGTCCAGCCAACTTAAGAAAGCTTAGGCCGAATAAACATATTATATCTTTAAAGCTTTTGGTTATTTTTTCGAAGGGCAGATGGTAAAGCCGGTAACACCGGTAATACCAGTAATGGTAACAAGTAATTGGAGAGGGCAACTGTGTAATGACTTATGTAACAAGTTGCTTTGAAAAAGGAACTTCCAAAGCTTTGCTCCATAGGGGGACACATGGCGGCTGGAGCAAGAAGAAAAAGTTGTCACATAACTTGTAAAGACAGGGCCCATCAATTCATCTCGCCGTCTCCTCACTCCCGTCTGGATAAGAGAGACTTGCCTCGGCCAGAGAAGCATTAACATTTCAGTTAATAGGCCCAGCCCTGCCGTTACAGAGTGTGAATCCAACTTTGGTTACTTATTAATGAAGCCGCAAAGTGCCTACACTTTAGACTTCACTTAGCTGAGGGGAGCCTTTGAGCACCAATTTGACTTCTATTAAATGACTAATGGCTATTGAGACATAATGTCCTTGCAGCAGATATCACATCCTATTTAGTATTTAATGTTTAAATATTTAATTAATTAAACACTGCCAAATATTTAATTAAATGCCATCAATGCCTCCCCTACACTTCCACTATGCATTATGCAAAAAGAAGAGAGAGCAGGAAGAGATGAAGGGAAATGGGGGACACTCCCCCCCTTTACTTGCCCGGTTTTAAGAGCAATGTCTATTCCCCCCCCCAAGGTGAGCATTGAAGTAAATTTTGCGAAAAAAAAGCACTCTGCCTCACATATCCATAGCACGTGATGGTTTCTGAGCAAATTAAACATCTCTTGAAATGGGCAGTCTTCCTTTTGTTCACAAGGTGTGGCTGCTTTGGGTCAGAAGGCCAGGAAGTGGAAGAATGATAGTTATGAAGGTGAAGATGTTTTGCTACTCTCTCAACACCAAGACAAGCTGTGAAGAATTCCCTACTTCCCTTCCCAAGAGAGTTTTCACTTCCAGCAGGAGATGAATAGGAGAAATTTCCCATTCCGTTTCAGAATTTGCTGGAAAATGTAGTTGCTCCAAACTTTTTCCAGTGTCTTTCAGTCAAAGAGAGCACAAAAGGGCAGGCTAAGTGATCACGTAAAAAGGTAAGAGAGAAAGAGAAAGGACCTGGTGTAGCTCAGTGGGTTGGAGCCCCTGACTCCAGAGCCAGGGGGCAGGGGTTTGAATCCTCACTTTGCCTCCCAGGAGGCTAATGGAATGATATGCGCTCTCACCTGAGCAGCCTTGGGCAAGCTGCACCATCCCAGAAGGAAGGACCGATAAACCACTCATGGGTACTGGATGCCTACAAAATATTGGAAAGGTCAGTTTCATAGTATGTAATCGATCAATCATGTTTAAGATATACAGATGGCAGCATCTTACTGGCAGAAAGCTGCAACGACTTGAAATGATTTTTAGGGAAAGTGAAAGGAAATGGTGTCATAGCAGGACTGCAGCTGAACGTTAAGACCAAAATCATGACTACAGAAGAACGACACAACTTTAGCATTGACAATGAAGAAACTGAAATAGTTAGAGATTTTGTATACCTTGGTTCAATCATTAATCCACAATGAGACTGCAGCCAAGAAATCAGAAGAAGGCTGAGACTTGGAAGGGCAGCAATGAAGGAATGAGAAAAGATCGTCAAGCGTAAGCATGTGTCATTGGAGATCGAGACGAAGATCATCCAGATAGTGAAAAATATGTCCGTTACGGTAAAGGAAAATTCTTATAAAGTAATATGGAGATGGTATTTAACACCAACAAAATTAAATAGAATGAATAAAGAGATACCTTCTCTATGTTGGAGACATAAGAAAGAAAGGGGAACATATTACCATATGTGGACATGTGAAGAGAGACAGAAGGAATTGATTATTGTTTTCAATGAGATGAAATAAATTTTAGGGACAGGTATACAAAGATGTTCAATGATAGGATTGTTAAATATATTTGGAAACAGTCCGTTAGAGGAAAAATAGAACTGCCTACTACTATGTTAAGATTGATATTTGCAAGGAATTGGAAAAATAATAATCAATCGAGTTTGGAAGAATAGTGTAATAAGATGTAGAATCTAGCTATTAATGATAAACTAACTTGCAAATTGAAAGTTAGAAAAGGATTATTGAAATTAAACCGTTTTAATGGGATCTAGAATGCTTTTTCAGAACATGCATTTACTAAACATAAAGGTTATACCCCAATATAAGAATCATTATATTTTAGGAAAGAGACGGGGCACATGATATAAATTAAGACGAAATGTATTGATGAAGATATACATAAATATATATTCTCGAAGGTGGTGAGTTATGACTGTATTTGTCATTTATGTGTTCGTTATCAAGTATTGTTTGATTTATAGTTGTGTGTTTTTTAAATAAATAAATAAAACAAGATCATCCATTCTCTTGTATTTCCCATCACTATGTGCATGTGTGTAAAGAAAGCTAACAGGGAAAAAATTCATTCGTTTGAAATGTGATGCTGGAGAAGAGCTTTGCAGATACCCTGGACTGCCAGAAAGGTGAACAAGTGGGTCCGAGATCAAATCAAGCCTGAATTTGTCTCTGGAGGCAAAAATGTTGAAGCTGAGGTCATCCAACTTTGCAAGGAATTGGAAAGCACATCACAAGAAGGCAGGATTCTCTGGAAAAGACAGTAATGCTGAAAAAGGTGGAAGGCAGCAGGAAAGGAGGAAGACCAAAGACAAGATGGACTGATTCCAGAAAGGAGGCCACAGGCTTGAGTCTGCAGGAGCTGAGCAGGATAGTTGAGGAGAGGATATGCTGGAGATCACTCATTCCTAGGGTCACCATGAGTTAGGGACAACTTGATGGCACATAACAACAAGAAAGAATCGATCCATCAGGAAGGCATATAGGAAACCATCCGGTTGAAGCCCCTGCTCCATGCAGAGTCTGCAGGAGAGGAGAAAACTGCTGCATTCTCAGCCGATCCTGGTCCTGTTTGGTAAGGCAGATGTATGTGTTTGTGCCCATATTGATCTGATTTGGGATAGAAGTATAATCAAAGACACAGAGAATGTACCATACGATGTACTTGGCAGACCACATGTGCCTTCTGGTACAAATTCAACACCCTCATGGGGCATTATTCAAGAAAAAAGGATCAACTGCCTGGCCATTCTTTTTTCAAAGACAACAGAGATCTCTTGACCGGATTGCTCAAACAGGAGATTTCAAAGATTGTACTGCCATCTTGTGGACAAGCAGAAGCCTCTGTTAATCCGGGCCTTGCACTTTAAAGCCTAAGGGTTATGTCATGCTCATCGTTCTCAGGAGGCACCTGCTCCTTTCTCCATCTAAGCTGAACACGTGACATATTGCTTTTAGGGAAAAAAAACCAATGCATCGGAAACATAAAATGCAGTTTTGCATCTCAGAGCTTGTTAAAGTGTGCAGAGTGGGAAATGGACTTAATGTGGAGATTTAACACGGTGTCGTGTGTTTGTTGCATTTCTCTCCCACTGTACCTTTAATGAGTTCAGGCCAGCCTACATGGCTGTCCTCCTACCCATTTTCCCTCACCACAACCCTTCGAGGTAGATCAGGCTGGGGGAACGAGACTAGCCCAAGTTCTCTCAGTGAGCCCTGTGGCCGCAGTGGGACATCTCCCTATGTCCACAACCAACATCCTAACGGGCGCATTGCACTGGCCCAGCTAGTAAGTTCTCCTGGGTCCATCTTTGTCACAAGAGACTCAACTCAAGCAGCCTCGTGGTGGCCTAATGTGTTTCTTACTGGCAGAGGCTGTTTCACCATCTTTGCCCCACTCTCGGACAGGGAGAATTTGGCCAGTGTTACACACTCTTTGGTGACTTCCCCGTTAAATGCATGATGCCATGGGGCTGCCTCTAAAGAAGATCTGAATGCTTCAGTTGGAGTAATTTTCTCCAGCAAGAGTCTCTCTGGATTGAATCTTGCAGTTGTTGTTTTTTTTTTTAAAAAAAGTGGCTACCTGTCCATTCCTGAGCTGAATTCGAAGTGCTAATATTAGCTTTAAAACTCTAAAAATCTTGGGAACCAGGTATCTGAAGGTTCCTTGTCCCATACGATCCTATTAAGACTTAAAGGGGGGGGAGGTAGTTTCAAATCGCACACAAAAGGAAATGCATATTATTTGATATTACAATCTTTCCTTCCAGGCATTCCTTCAACGCTCAATCAGACTTGCAAATGAAGGCAGAGTTTACCTGCTGAGAACCAATCCCAAAATAAAAGCAAGCTAGCCTGCACCATGTGGACTGAGCGAAACTCATGCTAGGATGAACAGACATATTTTCAGTATTTCAGAGAGCTCTGTTTCTTATGACATTATCATCAAGTTTTGGTCTTAGATCATCAGGCAAAAACTCCTTTGTTTTTACCTTGTCAGAAATGGAGCAAGGCATAAAATAGGAGGTTTTTGGCCTTGGTGCCCCATCTGTAAAATGCTTTCTTTGGGCAGGTTTGCCTGGCACCATAATTGATCAGGGTGCCAGGGAGAGGGGGTGGAAAACCACCCATTATTACAGGCCTAGGCATCTACTCATCTAACACAACAATTTCTTCCCCACCTCCTTCCCAAGTCTGCTCCAGATGGTTTTCCAGTCTTTGGGTGTCTCGCTGCAGAGAAGAGGTGTCGGCAGTTTTGCCAAAACGTTCAGTGAAGATCCCAGGTTTTTCAACGACAGGTGTTTCCAAATCTTGCCAGTAAGACTGCTTATCTGCTACTGGACTGATAGTTGGGGCAGTAAATTCTGAAGCACAATCAATCATCCAGACAATTTCCTAGGTTAACCTACACACCCCAAGGCATGTCCCAGAAGGGAGGCACCTGGATTGATCGGTATTAACAACAACATTCCAACAATATTTCCTCTACCAGGGGTAGGTCTTTTGTAAATCTAATGGGTCCTACCTGGCTGGATAGCTCAGCACACTGGGCATCTGCTTGCAGAACCAGATGTTGGGAGTTTGATTCCCCGTGGTGCATCCTAGAAGAGTCAGCCTGTATAGCCTTGGGAAAGCAGAACCCAGTGCCAGGACGCCCCCTAGAGGAAGGGAATGGTGGGCCGCTTCAGAGGACTTTCTACCTAGAAAACCCTGTAAAGCAGTGGTCCTCAACCTTTTCCCAACTGCAGACCATTTGGGGGTGCGTGGCATGCTCGCACAGGGGCGTGTCGCATTCACGTGCATGCGCGTGGGGGGGTGTCGCGCTCGCAGACGGGCATGTCACGCTCGCGGGAGCGTGTCGTGCTCATGCGCATGCGCGGGGCGCACTCGTAGGGGGAGCGCTTGTGGGGGGGCAGGAGATCTGTGTCCGCAGCCCGGTTCTGCCTAGGCTGCGGACCGCTGCCAGGTCGCAGACCGGGGGTTGCGGGCCCCTGCTATAAAGGGTCACCTAATGTCAGAATTGACTTGATGACAGACGATTACTATTTATCATTATTAATAGGTCTTAAATAGCCATTTAGAACATCACGAAAGACTTTGCATAATAGCAAGGACATATTATCACAACAGTATATTCCAGTTCTATTGAAGAAATAGAGGGAAGAAAAGCAATGCTCTAAGAATGGAGATATAATGGTAACTAACTACCTTTTCAAACCTTGCAAAATAAATGTAACTCATGAGTTTAAAAAGAACCTTTCCAAGCTCTGAAAGGTACAAAAGAGATACAAGAAGTAATCTTCTTCCCAAGACTCCGTCTCCAGTGCCCATGTATCAGATGAGTTTTGTTCCAAATGTATTCCGTCTGGAGAAATAATATACATAGATGATATCAAACCCTTTTGTGGTTGCCGCTTCTTTAAATGATTACAATAAAGTTTTATTCACATTCCAGATGCTAACAAAAAGTAATATTTTAAAAAAGCGATCTCTTGATGAGAACATACAGTACAAGCGAAAAGGAGAGGTGTGGATATCCTCTGCAGAACGGGGTGCCATCTCTTCCTTTGTCTTGGCTCGTATGCTTTTAGCTGTTGGTGTAACATGGAGGAATTCAACGTAGGAAATCCCCAGCCCCACCAAGGTAACCTGCATGCCAAGAAAGAATTTTCCTGCTCAAATAAAGTTTTACACACTCTGAACATTCGCACATCAGCAGGTAGGGTGTTGAATCATGGATGGGTTCACTCCTCACGATCTTGTGTCTTATCCAATCTTAGAATTGCAGAGCTGGAAGGGGCCCTTGGGATCATCCAGTCCAGCCCCTGTCAAGGAGGCCCAGCGGGGGATCGAACTCCCAACCTCTGGCTCCGCAGTTAGATACGTGAACCACTGAGCTATCCAACCGTTTAGGCTGGCATGTCATTAAGAAAGAACGGTTCAATTTTTCAGAACATGGAAGCCGTAACAAGAATGAGCAGGACAGCTTTAGTGTAAATTGATGGTTTGGCAAACTGCTGGGACGTCGAGAGATTTTACTGGAAATGATAAAATGAGAATCAACACCATCTCAGCAATTACTGCAAAAAGAAATACCCTCCCCCACAATGCTTGAATAATAAGCATATCTCAGCCAAGGGACCTGCAAAACCAAGACCGACTGCCAAAGTTTCAACAAAAGGCTCGCACAATCCTGCTTGAGTGAAACAACAACTTCTTGACAAAGGCATTTTGTCAGTAGATATGGCAGGGGACCCATACCTCCAAGGAGAGCCAAAAGACATCAGAAATGTTTCTGTCTTTTTGCTTTTAAGTGAGAGTCAAGATAGACTAGAACTCTAAGCTGGGAGATTAAACCATGAGTGGTCTTCCCATAAATTCAGCTATCTCTGTTCAGGGAAGGTAAAGTTAGTTCCCTGCTGTATTTAACAAGACACCAAAAGATAAATAGTTTTGTACTGGGGCAGCATACCAGATTTGGAAAAATCATGAACTCTGAATCGAATCAGCCTGCTTGAATCATAAAATCATGGAATAATGCAGTTGGAAGGGGCCTATAAGGCCAACAAGTCGAACTCCCTGCTTAATACAGGAATCCAAATCAAAGTACATCTATAAGTTAGATAACCATTTGGTTATCTAACTTACTTTTGAATGCTTTCAATGTTGGAGCACTCACCACCTCCCAAGGTAATGTGTTCCATTTTTATACCGCTCTAACACTTAGGAAGTTTTTCCTGATATTCAACCAAAATATGGCTTCCTCTAAATTGGCCCTATTATTATGTGTCCTGCACTCTGGAAATGTTTGAGAGCAGATCGTGCCCTCTTGTGTATGACAACTTTTCAAGTATTTGAAGAGTGCTATCATATCTCCCCTCAGTCTTCATTTTTCAAGGCTAAACACTTCTTTCAGTTCTTTCCTCAAAGAGCTTGGTTCCCTGTTCCCTTAATGTCCTCCTTTGAACCTGTTCCAGTCTGTCTGCATCCTTCTTAAAGTGCAGTGTCCAGAGTCCCCAAGACAACCCCTAACCAGTGCCGAATAGAGGGGAATCAGTACTTTACGGAATTTGGAGACTATACTTCTGTTAATGCTGCATAAAGTAGCATTTGCCTTTTTTGCAGCCACATCATACTCTTGGATTCAGCTTGTGATCTACAAAATCCTTCTCTCATGTGGTATAACTGAGCCAGGTAACCCACATGTTACAACTCTGCATTTGGTTTCTTTTTCCTAGGTGTAGAACTTTTCATTTATCCCTGTTAATCCCTGTTAAAGACTGGGCTAAACAAGGAATTGAACACTTCTGCCTTTTCTTTGTTACCTGTTCTCATTTTGTCATCCCCACTGAGTAGCTGAGCCACTATTTCTTTTCTCTGTCTTTTGCTACCCATGTACCTGATGAATGTTTTGTTTGTTTGTTGCTTTTAGCATCTCTTGCTAACCTCATCTCATTCTCAGCTTTCGCCTTCCTAATGCTATCCCTGCTATTCTTTGCTACCTGTCTGTACTCTTCCTTTGTGGCCTGGCCTTCCTTCCACTTCTTATTTGTGTCCTTTTTTTGTTTTCAGGTCCACTCTGAACTTCTTGTGAACCCAAATTGGTCTTTTTTAAGGTGTTTCCAGAGTGATTGCTTTATAATCCACTCCTTATTTTATAATCTGCTCCAGAATCAACTTGTATGAGGTCTGGATCTAAGCAGAACGAACCAATTTTGTTCTAGAACACAGCAAGTATATTTACACACTAGTTCAGATCCAAAGAACAAACTGTATTAGATGAGGCAGAAATTGTTTCTGCCTATTATTGTTGGGTTTTGGTTTTTTCCAACAAGCAAACTTTAAAGGCACCTAGTATGCAATTTCTGGAAGATAAGCTGCATGAAAATTTGCAGCCTTACTTTCCTCTTCATCGTCTCTGATGCCTCCACATTTCATTTAATTTTGCAACAAAAAGAGTTACAGCCATGTCAGTTTTCCAATAGACTTTAAGAATTGACAAAACTATGGGAAGCCAGGACACAAATCAAACAGGATTGGGTACAAACCATTCTGGACTGAATTGAAATACACTGTAGAGCTCTGAATGTATCTTCTTCCACAGATGTGTCATCTGCTGAAACTTGGCAATTAATTTATGTGTCCCATAGGTGCTGGAATGTAACAGATGCACTTGAAAAGTTAGTAATAGCTCCTTGAGAGGCTGTTAAACACAGGTCGGCAGCAGGTTTCTACCACTCCAAAAGAAGCGAAGGAGGAGCGAGTCTAGAAGCTGTACTTAAAGGGACAGTATGTGGTTGCTTGCGTTTGAATCTGGGATGGGTGAATTCAGTCCATCAACTTTAAACAAACATCAGCAATTTTTCCCTATTTACCTCTCTCAGAGCCATACATGGTACTCACTTTGTAGTCCAATATTCATATATCGTCAAGCTTGCAATATATTGTGCAAAAGAAAAGGGGAAATGCATCTAATAATGTGCTTCCAATTGACAAATGAACAAAAGAGACACCTTCCCATTCTAAATGTGTGCATAAACACTCTTTAGCCCATAGAAGCACACTTACAAAACTCTATACTTTTAAGAATGCAGTGGAAATATGTCTGAATTTCTGGTGGCAGAAAAAATTAGTGCCTGGATGAGTTTGAGCTTGATATAACTATTCTTCCAGCTTTGTTTATGCAAGGGCAGTGTTATTTCTGCTGTATACGACTTCAGAAACCTGTCTGTTTCATCAGTATTATGAAGCAGATCCCTGAGCTGCAACTAGTTGTATTTCCAGAGATGGGGACCCACTCTTTTGTCTCCCCCCCCCCCCCGCCCCCTGCAAACGACTGATCAAGCCTGCGCTTTCCATCATGAGATTGGGTCTAACTACAGAGCTTGCCACTTAAACCACCTAGTCAATATCTTGAACTTCCTCCGTGTCTGCATTTTAGTTATTAATTATTATTTTTGTTGTCATGGAAGGTGACATAGTTCTGGAGAACTCAAAAGCTTGCTTACAGCTGAAGGATTGTGCTTGTTTCCTAAACAGAGGTTTCGCTGTGGATTTTGTCTTGTTCTTGTGGATCAACACAGACACTTCTGTTCTTGTGTTCAAAAAGTCTATTTATTGTATTCTCGAAGGCTTTCACAGCCGGGATCCGATGGTTGTTGTAGGTTTTTGGGGCAGTTTGGCCGTGTTCTAGAGGTTTTTCTTTCTAACGTTTCGCCAGTCTCTGTGGCTGGCATCTTCAGAGGACAGGAGCAAGAACAGCCTGAAAAACCTACAACAATCATCAGTCTATTTATTCATGAGTCCCTGCTATCATAGGTTGCATCTCATCCAAGTGTTCCATACCACTGAAGTCCTACTGTAACTCCTAGATGATGCCAGCTTCATGGTTGGGCCTGACCACTAGTCCTTCCCCTGGACTAGAGTCTTCAGGTATGCAAAAACTGGCCATCTGAAGCATTTGTGTCTATTGCTAGAGTTCACCTTTCTGAGGTAGCTCCAATTTTCTGATGATATAAATGACTGTCAGTTGATCCCTCATTCTTTCAGCAACGATAACCAGTTTTTGAACTGCCATAAATGAGGCCAATCAACATTACTTTTGTCTCATTACTTCAAGAGCTTATACATAAATTTCCTCTTATCCTTTCCCCCCTTTGGTCTGGAATTAGCCATAGCTCTCAGTATGTGCTATTATACCCGGGACTTCTCGACTGGAGATCAAACAGTTTGATCTCTGCTGGCTTCCGTAAATTGATTGGCAAACAGGTTTTGCTTGCTTTGGTTTAGGAAAATCTAGTTCTGCTCATCCAGCTGCCCAAGTCTACAGGACTATGAGGTTAAGCATTAACCTCTATAGAACATAGCAGAGAATGAAGTACAAAGCTGTTCATAGATCCTACTTAGCTCTCTTGGTTTTATTCCTTGGATGAAAACAACAAGAGAGACTGGATTCTGTAGAGTATGGTAGATATTGTGCCATAAGGCACTGGAGCATTTGGGTTGGTGCTATATGGACCACTCTCTTGTACAAAGGTAAAGATCCAAGACTCCATAATATTAGACCAAAGTGGACCAAAGTAGACCAAAAGTCTCCTTTCAGCCTCAGAAGCTAATTCAATTTCAGATAAGTATTTAGTGAGAGGGTGCATTCCAGTGGTGGATATGGCAAAAGGGTGGGACCAGAAACAGTTACATATTCTAGCTTCATGCTCCTGCTTCCATTTACTAAGTCTTAGGAGAGGCATTTCGGCTTTTTAGAATGGGAAACCCCTTATACAAAATCTGAGAAACCACCAAATAATAGTATCATAGGGAAGACAGACATGGCCACTGGGGGAAACCAGAGGGCTTTATTTGACCCCCAGGGCCCAAAGTCCCCAACTTCTGCACTAGAGTGAATTCATATGATTCTTCATTTGACCAAAAAAACCCACAACATTCACCAACTGGTTCCTCCCACCCCCGTCATTCAGAATTCTTCTGAACGTCCATCCACAGGGTCAGATTTCTATTTTACCCAAAGACTTTCTTCTTTTTCTCTCCATTTTCTTTCTCTCGCTAAGCGTGCCATTTGGCATTGCACTATGGCTGCTCATGATTGCAGCAGCAGCAAGGGAAGGCAATTGGGATCACAAGGAGTCCATTCATAACCCTCTCTTCCTCTGCCACCATTCTCCTGAAAATTGCTCCTGCTGCTTGACATGGGAAGGAAGCTGCCAACAAGACCAATAGCAGGTTTTATCCTCTGTTAAATATGGGATTGCACCAGGGACCTGTGGTCCAGTCCCCTTTCTATGGGGCACAGTCTCATTTCTGGTTGCTTCCTATTGGGGCTGCTAACACACACACACACAGAGAGAGAGAGACACGGACACACATAGACACAGACACACGGACACACAGAATGCCAAACTATGCATTCAGTGCCACTTGTTCTTTGTCCCTACGTGAGGATCAGAGACAGGCATTTCTCCCTCCAACGGCCAAGTACTTATAATTCTTTATTTCCCCCTCTGGTGCTGCCATAGTCCATCCTCTGCTTTTGTTACTGTATGTTAGGGAGGAGGTTGGGGATAAAAAGACGTGGCTCTGGTCCATTCTCATGGGGGCTGGGGGATCCAAGGATTATCCTCATACAGCCCTTTTTCAACAAATCCCCTCTGGGTTTTAGTGTGAGACTTAAAGGAACTACCCTGTTTCCCCGAAAACAAGACCTAACCTGAAAATAAGCCCTCGTATGATTTTTCAGGATGCTCGTCGTATAATCCCTACCCCAAAAATAAGCCCTAGTTAAATGAAACCCCGCCCTCCACCGTTGTGCAGCAACCAGAAGAAGATGACAGGACTGTATTTGAATAAATGTAGATTGTAAATGAAAAAAAATAAAACATCCCCTTAAAATAAGCTCTAATGCGTTTTTTGGAGCAAAAATTAATATAAGACCCTGTCTTATTTTCGGGGAACCACGGTATCTGGAATGTTGAACCTGGTCCCTAAAATAACTTCAGCGCCTTGAATAGTTCAGCACATGGACAGATGTACCAGTATCACCCACCATTAATGTCAGAGTCGCCAGCCTCTTCTTCATACTCTTCATCTTGTCTCCATCTCCCATTGCTTCTGGTGCTGCCTGCTATTTTGTTTATCAATGGACAAAATGAATCTCAGCTTAACCTGTCCATTTCTTTCATACTTAATATTTGCTACAAAAAAATAAATAAATCCTGTGTCCCACCTAGACCGCTTCTGGGTCACGCCAATGGAGAAACACTGGCATAAACCAGCCATTCCCAAACTGGTGCCATCTAGATTGACTTGGTGACAGGTTCCACCATCCCTGGATAACATGTTCACTGGACAACGTATCTGCAAGACACTGGGCTGGAATAGGATGGGGTGCAGTTTATCAAGTGTGTGTGCGTGTTTGTGTATCTATGCACATCTGTTAGCTGAAACACTGACACTTGCATAGGTACACATACATACACATGCACGCTTGAAGGACCAAAGAAACAACTGTTATACAACTTAAGTTTTCACCAGATGCCTTTAGCACGAGCCAAATGGTCCTGTCTTGTAATTAGAAATGACGTGGAGGGTATTTGATGCTCTTCTCATGGCTGCTGTCTGCAGGGGTCATTGAACAGCACAGGGGGGATCTATATTTTTGGAAGGAAAGAAATATCGTTTGGGTGCCTGGGTAAAATATTCTCCCTAGAACTGTGAATACTTTTCCATCTGAATCCAGCTCCTCCGAGCAAATCGCCCTGAGGTGAATGTTTGGGTCAAAGTTAAATACAGCTGCTTGGGGAGTTGGTGAGTATGAAAACAGACTAATTTGGGGCATATGTCATTTTTATGGCCCTAATTTCCTGTATTACATGCAGAAATGGTCCATAAATGGCACAAAAGACTGTAGTAAACTGAACCTTAAAGAACTTTCTTTTCTCCTCCCCTTCTCTTGGATTTGCAAAACTGGGGCTTTCTTTATGAACTATCAAAAGCAAAGTCTTGCCTTCTCAGTTTTACTAGATCCCATTCTTCCAAGTTATTTGTGAGCTATTGTATTGCAAATCCCTATCCTAAGCATTCTTAGGTATTCTATTGTTAACATCACGGGTTTTTATCCACTCTGTTTTTCTAAGAAGCTGTCAATCATTGTCAGGCACCTTTATTTATTCTTGTGTTCCTAACAGGGGAAAATTATTGGCTGTTCATTATCATGCTGAAGCACTTCAATATACTTCTTACTGGAGCTGAAGTCTGAACTTCCGTAACTTCATTCCTTCCCCCTTTAGTTAGATTTGTGTTATTCCTACATTTAATTCATTTGTTAGTTACATAAACACTGTGAATTTTCTCTAGTGGGCTCAAAGCTGCATACATGGCTCCTCTCTTCACTTTATCCTCATTGCGGCCACCCTTTGAGGTGGTTCAGGTTGAAAAAGAGAGATTGGCTGACTTAGGGTCACCCAGGGATTTTCATGGCTCAATAGGGACTTCAACCTGGATCTTCCAAGCCTTGCTTCACCACACTAGTTCTCATACTTTATTAGAATGGCATAGGAGTCTCTTCCTCGGTTGATGGTCCAGTCCACATAACTTAGCAAAGAGAACATTCCATCGCATAACAACACAAATTGACCTGTTGCCATAATGCAAGCTTTCATCTTGTTGAGAATGTAAGGCAAAATGGCTGCTTCCCAGCTTTGGATGCCTTTATTGGCTGTTGTAACCACAGGCCACTACAGGTAAAGAGAGCCTTCAGTATACAAAATTACTCCTTAAGAGGCTAATCTACGAACCAGCTCTCAGTGGTATTTTACAGACAACCTTGTTGTTGTTTTTTCCCAGTAGGAAATATCACCAAGATGTGACTTTTGTGTTCAATATAAATACAATAAAGTGGTTTTATGAAAGCAACCTTGACCTGTGGTTTCAGTTTACCAATTCCAGAAAACACACTTTCCGTGGGGTGGCCAAGCTGCTCAAAAGTGCTGCCTCACAGGAGGAAGAACAAATATGTCAGTGGTTATATTTCCACAAAACATAAGTCAAAATTATGGAAAATTATGACTGATCATTAGTGTCCACACCCATTTGTTCCACTGATCAGAAATTGAAACCTTAGGGTTGTTTGCTTGTTGCTCCCAGGTAAACCTGGAATTGCAAACCAAGAACAAACCTTGGTTTGCATTTCTGGCTTGTAAGGGATGCAATGATACAACAAGACCTTCATTCAGACAACATGCTAACCTCCAATTCTTGGTTAATTTAGCAGCTCCTGCCAGTGGGAGATGTTAAATGAGTGTGAATAAGTGGCAAGGACAAACATGGAGCTCATGAATGGAAATCCCAGGAGTTGCCTGACTCTGGCTGGCCATTATATGCAAATCTAACCACCCTGAACTAACTTCTATAATCCAGTCGGCATGAAATCCTGAAGGAGGAGCTGAAGGGCAGCTTGGAAATGTTTTGTGTAGAGGAAAGTTTGGAAGAGTTACTTTTTCCAAGTACAAGTCAGCAGCCATGCTTGCAGGGAGTGTTGTCATCCAAAAAAAGCAACTTTTGTCCCCACTCTCTGGGTTGGAGAGACAAAGAGCTGGACAATCGCAATCCCCGGTCCCGCAGAACAGAAATGCAGGCCCTAATTCACCTTGACAGAGAATACCGTTTATTTCCATTTGTGGATTGCTGGGGATGGGTAGGATGAAAGGGCAGGTTCTTTAAAGTGGGTGTGAAGTGTTTTGTTCTACGGTTCTATTGAGGCAATTACTACATTGTTTCTGTTTGATTGCACCAGAAAAAAATCTGGAAGACAAGAATGGTTTAAGACTTGTTCACTGACTTTGTCAACATCAAAAAAACTAAGATCATGGCCACTGGCCCCATCACCTCCTGGCAAATAGAAGGGGAAGATATGGAGGCAGTGACAGATTTTACCTTCTTGGGCTCCATGATCACTGCAGATGGTGACAGCAGCCACGAAATTAAAAGACGCCTGCTTCTTGGGAGGAAAGCAATGACAAACCTAGACAGCATCTTAAAAAGCAGAGACATCACCTGGCCGACAAAGGTCCGCATAGTCAAAGCTATGGTTTTTCCAGTAGCGATATATGGAAGTGAGAGCTGGACCATAAAGAAGGCTGACCGCCGAAGAATTGATGCTTTTGAACTGTGGTGCTGGAGGAGACTCTTGAGAGTCCCCTGGACTGCAAGGAGAACAAACCTATCCATTTTGAAGGAAATCAACCCTGAGTGCTCACTGGAAGGACAGATCCTGAAGCTGAGGCTCCAATACTTTGGGCATCTCATGAGAAGAGAAGACTCCCTGGAAAAGACCCTGATGTTGGGAAAGTGTGAAGGCAAGAGGAGAAGGGGACGACAGAGGACGAGATGGTTGGGCAGTGTCATTAAAGCTACCAACATGAATTTGACCAAACTCCGGGAGGCAGTGGAAGACAGGAGGGCCTGGCGTGCTCTGGTCCATGGGGTCACGAAGAGTCGGACACGACTTAACGATTAAACAACAACAACACCGACTTTGTTGCACTTTGTTTTAAACCCATCCTGCTGTTTTTGTTTTGTTTTCTTTTGTTTTTTGGTTGCGTGAGCATCTCTTTCATGCACAAACTTTGAGTGAAGTCACAGTTTATTGGCAGAGTGCATGTGCAATCCCTATGAAATATTGGTTCAGCCTAAAGGGGTGGGACTAAGGAAGAATGGGGCTGTGAGTAAGAGACTTGAATCAGAAAGAGCGGGAGACCTGAAGAGGCCAGAGCTGTTGTTGCCTCTTAGACTGCTGAAGCCCTGGCCAACTTGGTTTCGATGTCATTCCTATACGTTTGTGTTGGAGGGGTGAATCTATATAGTGAATCCATTAATTGCACACAATTACATTGATATTTCATTTTAAGGTTTTGAAGATTCTCCCGTGTTATGGATACTCAACCCAGTTCAGGAAGATATCTTGGATTTTTGTGTTACTTTGAAATCAGAGGGACGCTTGAACTTTGCAGATTCTACAAGCAATTCCTGTATTGGTGCTTGTGGCCAAGGCCTTGGGTGCCTAGATTTTGTTGCTATAATTGCTTGTATTGTTTGTCTGCTATAGAAAGGCAAATAAGAAGAGGTTCATTTTGTAAAATTGTGTTTTCAAGATTCATCAACAGTGAGCAAATAGCCCCGTAGAACTTAAAAGTGTTAGACATGCTTTCCATGAAGAACTTCCAAAGCTCAATTCTAGGGGTTGTCAATCGGGCAATGAACAGACCTCTAGATGCTATAAATGGGCTTTTGTCTACAAAGGGAGAGGAAAAAATGAATGGCATCTTAACACAAGGTTGGGCAAAGTGCAATCCCTGAGTCACAGGCAGCCTCACAAGGCCACTTTTTTTGTCATCCCTGGTCCTCTCAACCCCCCGCCCCGTTTTTCAAAATGATGATGATGATGAATTGCAGGTCCTAGGGGCTTTCAGAAATAACAATTCACTTTTTACATAGGTCATAAGGGCCTCTCCTGCACTGTTTTAACACCCCCAAATACTTCCCCCCACCAAACTGGAAATGAACATCGAGCCATTTCTGTTCCCATCTCTTTTTTGGGTGGGTGTGTTCTGACCAAACATGATTTAGGGGCAGAAAACTGACCTTCAAGCCATCCAACATTGCCGATTCCTACTCAATACTTTTCTTCTACACCTTTCTCCAGTCTCCACCTTGCATGTCAGTCTGCCCAGAGACATAACGGCCAGTAGGGACGAGACTTTCAGGTTATCCCGAATGGGTAAAAACACAAAAGAGGCCCTTTCTTTTCTTTTTTGAAGTCTTTTGTGGCTTTGTGACAGAGAGCGCCTTTGAAATACAAACGGTTTGGGATTCTGAAAGTGGTTAACGAAATTTACAGATTCGTTATGTGTTTTATATTTCCAATTACTCTCCTTTTTTGCCTTTTACTTTATTGGTCTTCGGAAGGTTTCTCTCCCCCCCCCCCCCAATTTCCTTTATTGTGGCCTGGAGTGCCTGCCTGCCCGCCCTTCACCTGGCAGACTACTGCCTGCTTGACTGAAGCTATCAAGGCTATTGAGACCTGTCTCCGAAGTCTCCCCATTTGGGAGGCTCAATTATAGCGCCCCAGTGAGTGTGTGTTTGTTTTATTTCGATTGTCATCATGACAATGATTGCTCTTTCTCATCTCTATTCTTTCTTCCTGAAGAATTGATGAGGATAAAGAAGATGTTATGATAAGTGTGAACTGTTAATGCATACACTCACCGTGGATGATTTATTTTTCTTCCTCATATACTGTTGTTGCTAACCTTCAGAGTCGATAATTGTCTATTGTTTTGTCCTTTCACTTTCTGAGTTAGTTTTGGGGGTTCTGTACGGCCTAATTGGCTCTAAGGCCATAAACTAGAATGGGAAAATCAAAGCAAAAGAACCCAAAGATTCTATTATTTGGACTTAGTGGATGGTCCTGATCCACAAAAGCTTGCAGATTGCATGATGATATTTTTTTTTAGTGGTACCACCTACTCGTTCATTTGTATTTTGTATTGACCACATGACTCCCTTTTATTTCAATGTTAGTTTGCCCCTGCACACACACACCCGCCAATCACCTTGCAATTACCATGCCGATTGGCGAAGCTTCTGTCACAGGCCTGTAGCCAAATGAACCTGAAAGCAAAAGAGGACCCCCCTTCAGATATGCTGAAATGAAAGCAATATGAACATTTCCCCCCTGAACATCACTAATGGCACTCTCAATATTTGGCTGTTTTGCTTCTCCCCCAATTTGCCCAAATTCCTACCATTTAAGCTTGAAATAGAATTCTGCGGAAACTGAATAGCTCACCACGTTTGTGACAGCTTAGTGATCCAGGAAAAGTATTACTCAACCTTGAATTCTTGAATGATTTTGCTTAAAACAAATCTTTATCTGTCTCTCATTGGCTTAGTATTACTTTACAGTGGATAAATCTTTATCACAGCCAGATGCTGCTCATCACTTGATATCACACTTACGTGTGTTTCTCTCTCTGTGTGTACATATGTTTCAGTTATATCCAATTGAAACACTGAGGTAGGGCTGACTGACGCCAAGCCAGATGGTTTGTCCCAAATGTTCCAGATTTATAAATATCTGTTATCATCAAGAACAGGGAAAGTTTGCAGTCTTCTGAGAGGATCTCTTTAAAGATTCAAAAGTATGTCTCCTACATTATATGTGTTACCTGTACATACAAACTCTTGAATGACTGAAAAACATTTATATTCCTATTGTTTGAATACAGTTTAAGCTCTTTTCTGTCCCCTCCTCCCAATTTTATTATTTGTTCCTTTAATGTATTGCTTATTCTTTTGGCCTGTCATTTTTATTATCTCAACTAGTTCTGGGAATATTTTTCACCCTGGCTGGGCTCCATGGAGCTGCTTTAGGCATGCTAAATGGTCTGTAATTTTATTCCATGTATAGGACCTTTCCCTCTACGAGAAAGTGATTCTGAAACCTCCTTTCCATTTGGGAACATCTTTTGACACTGTGTGCTGGACCACAGCCTGGTTTCCCTGAGTCCTAGTTCTCACTCGACCATACTGGGGGGCACAGTAGACATGGAAGGGCATTATATAACCAGAGCTACCTCACTGCAACTGTACCAAGGGGAGGAATAATTTGGATCAGGGCCACTGTGTGAATGAGGAGGTGTAGCCCTTTGCCCACATGGCTTAGATCAAGCAACTCCCTCAAAGCTACTTTTTCCTTTGCAAAGCTGATAGCAGCTGGAGAGGGTAAGTTGAGGAAAGATCCAGGAGCCAATGGGTAAAACGCAAGTGGAGAACCTTGGCCCCCAGAACTCAGTAACCCAAAGTGAGTGGGGCCAACACACACATACACACATGCATAGGCACACACTCTTCTGCCTGCCCATGGTGAGGTAGGTTTTTTTAAATGTTTAACTTTCTCTTGGTAATTTGAAATGTACTGCTGTTGTTGCTACTGATTATTAACTTTTGTGGGTGTGCTGGTTGAGCAAAGACATTGGTTCACAGGTGGAAGATCTAACCAACTGCTAACAAACCTATTAAAAAGTTCAAATAAAATACACTCGCCACTAACCTCCCCCCTAGGCCCAACACCTATGGCTCCAAGTTGAATAAATAGGTCTTCAAACCTCATAGAAATTTGTCCAACTCTGGTTCCATACAAAGTTGTTGAGGGAGAGAATTTCACAGTTTTCGAGCCAGGTGGAAAAAAAATGCCTAAAGCCGTGAATTTGCCCCCTTAGTCCAAGGGACCAACAAAAGTCTGGAATCGGTGGATGGAGTCCTCTTTAAGAGGAATATGCCATGCCACCAGCTCTGCTAAATAATTAGGGCAAGGAAATAATAGGGCTTGAAATGTCTAGACAAGGATTTTAAAGTATGTCCTTGACTTGATAGGCAGTCAATGCAACGCCCTACGATGATGGGAAATGTGGGAGTAACATGGTCCGTTTAAAACCACTTGTACCACTCTATTCTGTACCACGTTACGAAGATGACGTGAAGAAGGAAGACCCGCCACAAGTAGTGTCTTAGTTCCATAGAACTGTGAGCAGAAGAAAAATAATAACCAGCATTATTCTACAAATTTATCAGTTTATTGGGTTTTTTTTACTTTTTGTTTCTCCTGAGGAATGGACCTTATGGTATTCATGGGCTGTGGATATTCTGCATGTTTTGACACTGGAGTCACATTTGCTTTTTTGGCTGTGTCTTTGAGGTGAGAACAACAGCTATGGACACAGTCTCAGATATTTTGTTACCTGAGGCCTCAGAAGGAAAGCATTCTCTTTTTGGACTACAGTCACCAGAATGCCTCATTGAGCACTGGCTGGCCAAGTCTGGGAGGAACTGTCCAGAAAAGTAACTTTCCCCCTCTCTGCTGAAGGCAGAACAGCAAATGGTGCACTTCCCTCACCTGAACCAAGGATTAGAATAGCCAAGCCCAGGCAAGTTATTTTTGTACAATACAGTATATCAGGTAGGAAAGCCCACAGACACTTCTCTCCATCCCTAGAAGAAAAAGGAAAGGAGGAAAAAGGGAAATACGTAAGAGCTGCCTTTTCCTGACCTGACATTTGGTGCCTGAGAAAAAAACAGCTCACTAATGTTAGTGGTTGTCAATGGACACTGGCCGCATTCCTCTCCTTCTCCAAGTGACCAGGTAGGGAGACAAATCTCAAGGTGAATGATGGAGGGAAAAGGAGAACATTTCATATTTGTGTGAGAGGTGGAGTTAAAGCCCCTTTCCATGCTTCCCCAGCTGTCACCAGGACTGACCCACTCAAGGCAGAGGCGTTTGCACGTGTGTTGTGCTTGTGCAGTATCAGCACACCCCAAAGCTAGAAGCGTGGGGAAAGATCTAGGGGCACAGGGTACGCACACTTGGGCCCATCAAGCCATTTGGAGCAAGATGGGGAGTGGAATGCTAGCATCATGACTCATGAGCCTTCCTGCCCTACAAATCTGAGCAGCCGTCATGCAGGGCCTGAGGGAAAAACGTCCCCCATGGGCTGGTTGTGAGCCTTTCATATCCTCCAACAGGGCTGACAAAATTGCCCTGCATGTTACACATGCTGTAGGTGAGGCTGTACAGATTGTAAGTCCAGGGCAGCCCCCAGGGAAACTGCCGCACATGGTTCTGCGTGTGCCAGAAACCACTTTTTCCCTCCAGCTCTTGGTTGCCATAATAACTGGGTTTGCGCCATATTCTGGGGCCATTTACTGAGAGATTCCCATTTCAGTAAATGATTCAACTGGCCCAGAAGCAGTGTCAGCCAGCCTCTAAACCCTTGATCTCCTTGCCATCTGCCCCCTGGTTTTAGGTTTTAGCCCTGACACCTCAGGCCGCTGATCTGGCAATCCAAGTCACGGCTGGCTCTGGAGGAGGACGTGTGCAAATGGCAGATACTTTCCACATGCAGGCCACACCTTGGAATCCAATGCATTGCTTCCATGTTGATGCAGGGCAATATGGAAGTTCTGCCCAGGGTGATTAATCTGAGTGTGCTCTTTCATGCCTGCTACAGTCCATGAGTGATGAATGTACATGCATCGACCAGCCCTTCATGCTCTACATGCGCTTAGAGACACTTTATCATAACGTCCCTTTTTCCGAGACAGAGGCCTGGCATTAATTAAAATGGGTTGCAGGGCTGATCCTTCGCTCCAATCAAGCTCAGTATGTAAAAGGACAATTCTGAAAAATGCAGAATGAGTGGCTTGCTAATTAACACATTTCCCCTCTCCCCCTCCCTTCTTTTTTGCTGTTAGTGCAGTTGGTCAAGCCATCTGGGCTTGCTGTTTTTGCTTCATTCATGTGTCTTCCTTCTAAAGGGTAATAGATATCAAACATGCAGGTATGTCACACGCCATCACTACTACGACTGCTTCTAATGCTCATTACAGTGATGACCAGGAGCAAGAATAGGGTAGCCTAGTATTAATGATTATGAATATCACAATTACTATTAGAGTCATGACATCTAATGGTGCATTAAAAAGATTCAAGGGAAGGGAAGCTTAGCCTTTATAGCATATCCATGATCTAGTGAATACCATGTTGGGCTGGGCGTTGAGAAATCCAGGTTCTAGTCATTCAAAAGCTTTGAAACTCTCTGGGTAACCTTTCATGGGTCACACTCTCAGCCTATGTCATGGGAATGTTGTGGAGACAAAATGGGGGAGATTCATGTGTGCCACCTTGAGCGTACTGAAGGTGAGATGGAGATGCTGCTAATAAAATAAATAGAGTGCAGGAACATTTGGCCATGAAATCTGGGCCTTCACTCCCGATGAAAAAGCTCAACAGGTAACAATGAAATTATGCTGGCACTGTGAAAGACACCATTGGATCACAGGCATAGAGAAATGCCCAGTTTCAGTCCATCAGTGATTCAGGAGAAACCCTCTGCCTGAAATCCTGAGTTCTTCACTGTTGGGCATGATAGAGTCTGGTTGGGGATGGCTGGCCTGCACATGGTACACCACATGAAGTCCCCACAATCATTTTTGCAGCCACCCAGCACCCCCAAATCTCTCCATACACACAGACCAAAATTTCAACATTGGGGGGGGGGGGAAGGCTGTTCAAAAAGTCACCTTGTGCCCTGTAGGAGGCATAAGGGATACCTTTGCCGTGTTTTGAGCACCTCCTGAGGGCCACATAAGCCCAAACATTTACTTTAAAAAGCGTCAGGGCCACAAAAATGTCTAAGGTGTCTCCCCATTTTCTTAGCTAAACTCATTTCTCAGCCAACAAAAACCCGCTGCAGCAATCTTTACAGTAAGAACTACATTTGAGAAGTTTTGTAAACAATGAAACATTAAATATGCCAATTAACTTATTTGGCCATGGCTTTAAGCCCCTCCCCAAGTATGGCCTTTGGGCTGCTGGCAAATCTGAAAATGGCCCTTGGCCTTGATAAGGTTGCTCACCCGTGAGTTGGACAGGCCAAAATTCTGACTCACTGGAGAGCAGCCCCCTGGGCTGGTTTTGTCCCCCATGGCAATTTAGCAACAGCCTACAATGTATTTTGGTAAGATTTAACTTCCTTTCCATCCCCATTTGAATCATACGCGGAACTATCCTTCAATGCCAGGTCCAATTTCTGAGTGTCTTGGGCAAAATTATCCTTCTCCTCTTGGAACGGCAGGGCTGGAAGAGACCCTACGGATCACCAAGTCCAGCCCCTATCAAGGAGGCCCAGTGGGGGAATTGAACTCCCAACCTCTGGCTCCGCAGCCAGAGTCCTAAACCACTGAGCTATTCAGCAGTTACTCCCCAAGGGTTTCTGTCCTTGCATATACCCACCTTCTTCTTGCCACTGTTGCCCTAACCCGTGCAGTTGTCTCTCAGGACAAAGCTGACTCTTCCTCCAATGTCATTTTCTTAGAAATGGAGCTTCTTTAAGAGTTGAAAAGCATCTGTTTATCCTATGATAAGATAGTCTCATTTTGCATGTTGCCAATCATATCGATTGTATTTTCTGATTTATCCTAGGAGATAAACATGGGCTTCCTTTAAAAGTCTGATTGCTCAGGTGCCGACTTTTGAAGAAACTGCATGCCTGGACGGACAGCACTGCGCCCTCTCTTTTTTTAAGTTCATTCTTAAAACATTTTTAAATGAATGACTTGTAACAGAAATAGGGTCATAAATGGGGATGTTCCAAAGTGGTGATCAAGATTTTGAACTCACCAGAGCTCTTCTTAAGACTGGGTAGTTGTAGTCTTCGAAGAGGTAGCCGTTAGTCTGTGCTAGCAAATCAGGCCAAAAACAAAAGGAAAATTTTTAAAAAGACGACAAATACATTGTGACACCTTTAAGACTAACTGCTGTATTTTAATGTGAGCTTCTGTGGACAAGTCCACTTCTGCAGACCTAGTCCCACTCTTATGTCTGAGGGGCTAGACTTGTCCACAAAAACTCACATTAAAATATAGTGGTTAGTTTTTAAGGGTCCACAATGTGTTTGTCTTCTTTATTATTATTATTATTTATTTGTCTTTTGTTTTTGGCTTGAGACTGGATGTTGATCAAAACAAAACGGAAACTTCAGAGAGGTATAGGGCCAGGGAATCTGCACGGGTTGATGATACTGTACATCCCAGTCTGCAGATCTATAGATCTAAAACAGATTTGTGAAGGTGCTTTGCAGGTATAATTATTGCAGCAATCTGACATGCCTTTACACCAGACACAATCTAACCCAATTCAGTCTGCAAACTGCCTCCTCCATTCCATCCAAAAGAGATTTGTCTGAGTTTGGTTTCTTTTTAGAAGCATATATTTATAAAGCATCCTCAGTCTGGAGAGTTTCAGAATGACATATAATTCAAAAGCAGATATAGCAACGTTAATTTCCCCCCACCAACAGCTGCAGGAGCACCATTTCCTTAATAACAAATAAAACGTCTGCATAAAAACAGATGTCAGAATTCACATTAAATGACCAAGACAAAGGGACAAACCTCTTCACCTGGCACTGATAAGTAAACAAGAGAGTCAGGCCTCAACGAGACTCCATGAGGAGAGCATTCCGGATCTGGAGGCCAGGGGCATAAACAGGGCTTTGCCCCAAGACACTGGAATTTAGAGGGCACCAAAATCAAGGGGTGAATCTACTGATAAGGGTTAAGAAAACAAAAGGCAATAGACTCCTGTTCACTTGCTTTTATGCTTTCAAAAAAAGCATGTGTGTGTGTGAGGAGGGCTTTTTCCTCCTCCTCCTCCTCCTTTTTCTTGGGGGGCTTACGCCCATGCATCTGGATGGAGTGAATTCAAGATGGTGCTGCCTGTCCCAAATGCCAACATGGCTAGTTATGCCAAGGAGGAAAAATGGGCAATTGGCCCAGTGACCTTCCACAGAACAGGCCCTAGATGTTTTGCCACCTGAGAGAAGATGGTGCCCCCACCTCCCAAATTTGGCTCATGACACCAAGGGGGGATAACTTGGAGATGGCCCAGTGTAGCTGACTCTGGTCACATTCAAGGAGCAGTTTATCAGGTATCCAGGTTTTCAAACTGCTTAGGATTTTGAAGGCCAGAAACAGACGTATAAATTGTGTCCTGAAAGGGACTTCATTTCTGGCTCTTGCCTAAGAGACGTCTGGCTGCAACTATCAAACTGCTGGCTATTTATCAATGTTCTGTCTCATCAGTGGACAACTTACGTTTCTCCATATATTGTTAGACTGCAGGTCTTGCCAGTTCTTATAGTTGTTGATGCTACCGTGGATTGATGAGCGTTGCAGCTCAACAACATCTAGAGAATCCCAAGTTGCCCATCCCTGTATTATCTTAACACCCACACTGTAGAGCGTTTGTAATTTTTGGTGGTGGGTGGAAGGGCAACATGTCTTGCCTAATTTCCATTCTGTTCAATTCCGAAAGGATAGCATCAGGTTCTTTCCAGTGTAAACAGGCTCTTTTGAGACCCTGGACAATGTTCCATTGATATATTTATTTAACTTCTAATTTCATTTCATTTGATTTCTTTTGTATCTGTAATGGGTGATATCAGACTTGATAGATATCATAATTAAGGAATGCTATGCACTCAGCTCTGTTCTGACCCTCTTCCCACCCCCAGTACAACTGCTCTCTAAAATATGGATGGGATATGATAAAAACAGCAACTAAATTCTCTGTAAAACTTACAAAAACAATTAGATGGCTATCTCTCCATCTGCATGTTAATTCCTGTGTTTTTTAGTGTCTCGCTTAGATTCTCAATGTACACTTCTATTCCAGGCTTATGCTGTACTCTGGGTTTAATATACTATTTGCTTAATGGTCCATTGACATAATCATTTGATATAGATCCTAGTCATACCACATTACCAGGTTGTGATATATTTAGCTACATATTAATGTTGGATGGGGAACCTATTACATCATTATCCATGAGCAATTAGTTGCTATCTGTCGCAGGTATACACATCTAGTGCTAGTCATTAGCAGGCTTGGCTTTTCAAAGTGCTGGATACTCTCAGTTAAGATTGAAATCAACTGGAAAACTTTCCAGATCTATCATTCAGATGTGTGTGCAAAATAGCCTTCCCCATAATTTCCTGTGCGCCAGAGGAACATGCAGTTTTGAATGAAAAGATAAACATAGAAGCCAGAATCCTGCTGGGGATTTCTTCCTGCATAACTAGTCTTGCGCATGCAGTTATGCTATCCAGTGAAGTGTCAGTTGTGCAGATAATTGTGCAACTGATTGGGTAACCATTCACACAGCCAGTTGTGTAATGACACCTGGCCAAATAGCTCACCTGCTTGGCCAATATTTTGTTGTTGTTTAGTCGTTAAGTCGTGTCCGACTCTTTGTGACCCCATGGACCAGAGCATGCCAGGCCCTCCTGTCTTCCACTGCCTCCCCGAGTTTGGTCAAATTCATGCTGGTAGCTTCGATGACACTGTCCAACCATCTCGTCCTCTGTCGTCCCCTTCTCCTCTTGCCTTCACACTTTCCCAACATCAGGGTCTTTTCCAGGGAGTCTTCTCTTCTCATGAGATGGCCGAAGTATTGGAGCCTCAGCTTCAGGATCTGTCCTTCCAGTGAGCACTCAGGGTTGATTTCCTTCAGAACGGATAGGTTAGTTCCATGGCCAATGTTAGTTACATGCATATAAATCCCCACTAAGATGCCAGCTATAGTTCAAGGAAACAGAATCACAGATTTATGGAAGCTTGATAGGAGTTGTCCAATCTAGGGTGTGCCTTCATCTCGCCTCTAAAGGGGCATAGACCTGTAGCTCCAAGCATGTGTCCATAGTTGACTATAATATACAATATATGAGACAGCAATCTATTACAAAAGCATTACTTCTTCAATCTGTTGCCCTGGGGGTTAGAGTCCCTCATCTGAAGGCAATGGTTTGCAGAAAAGTTGACTGGATAGAACTTCAAGAGACTGAGATGCAACTTGGTTATTGCATTGAACTATAATGTAGTTATATGCCTTATTCAGGCATTATGCCGGAAACCGTGGGGGGCTAAAGAGGTAGAGGAGTTGTGGAAATGTTTATAAGCACCATCACCACTTCTTCCCTCCCAAAGGTCACTCACATTTTCACAAGTTCAGCATGGAAAAAAAAAGCCTGTTGGCACATTCAGCTGAATGTATTTCCATATCTCTGTGATCAGCAATCCTGATAAGACACTCGCAACTATAGAAGCCCTTTAAGCATGCTTAGCTGGACACTCTTCCTTGCTCCTCTGCAGACCTTTGTCCTGAGACTTTAGAGTAAATTCCAGCTAGGGGTAGGGAAGTGCATTTCCTATTAAGCTCTTTGCATGGTTTTGGAATAGGGCTCAGCACTCATTTCAATGTGTTGCTTCCAGGGGAGGGCAATAAACACACCACACAAACAAGGGACAAAAGGGAGTGAGCATTTGCCTGTACTTGAATACACTCTCGCATCGAGATAGAAGGACATGTCGTTAGAATTATTATAATTTAATCAGGAATACAACCCATATCTGTCTAGTAGGGGAGACTGTGACCCTTGGACTGTCTGCTGTTCGGGGAGCAATCATTGATAGGTAAGTTCAAAGTGCCTGGCCCTCCTTTCTTATGATGGTTTAAACCATATTTGGACTAAACAGGGCTTCTTACAGAGAATGTCTGTAGGTAGAAGACTGTCATTTCTAAAGTAAGACTTATTTATTTATTTATTTATTTATTTATTTATTTATGCCTTTCTCCCCATAGGGGACTCAAGGTGGCTCACAATAGATAAAACTACAGAACCAACATAGTTTTAAAATACTATATACCGGTAAACATCAAATTAAAAACTATATTAAGATTAAAAACCAAGGTTAAAAAGAATTGTAAAACATTTTAAAATCGGTAAGTTAAAAACCAGCATTCCTGAGACAACTGATTGTCTAAATGCCTGCCTGAAGTGGAAGGGAAGACAAGATAGAGAGGGCCCAACCTGGCTTCTCAGGGCAGTGCATTCCAGAGCCTGGGAGCAGCCACCGAGAAGGCCCTCTCTCGTGTCTCACCAAATGAGCTTGGGAAGGTGGTGGAACTGAGAGAAGGATCTCCCCAGAATATCTTAAAGGCTGATAAGCCTCATGTGGGGTGATGCAGTCCTTCAAATAGTCTGGGCCCAAGCCATATAGGGCTTTATAGGTAATAACAGCACTTTGACCTGGGTCCGGATAAAGACTATACGACCATTCTAGTTGTCTTTGAGGGTCTCCAGTAAGCTCTTACTGCCATAATAGTTCATTGTCACATTTTCATTGCTAATATACACATATGTTCATAATCCACATATGTGATCAGTATTATGGAAATATAGCTGTCTGGGTTGGGGAAACAGGGCAATATGTGAATGGCAAAGTGAACTGGGGAAAGCAAGGCTGCTACAGAATGGAGGGGAGGGGACAATGCGTTGGGAGACAGACAGAGAGGTAATACTGCAGAACAGTACAAATAAAAGTAGATTAATAATGACAGAAATGGATCAATGATTTGCGAAGCAAACACCTGCTTAAACAAAAAGGTCATCACTACGGCAACGTAGGAGATATCTACATTGTCTCCAAAAGAGGACAGGCAGGTCGGGCACCAATCTGTGCACCCCTTTTTCAGCCAGAATGGTTTTGGGGGGCGGGCGGGACAAATGCACATCTGTCGTGTTTTAGCAAGAAGCCAAAGAGGAGGGCTGGATGCAATGGCAGCTGGGAAATCATTTCAGATTTCCCCCCCCCCTCCCCAGACAGTTTTGTTTGTACTACCACCCAGGTTCTGCCTCAATGAGAAATTACCAATTAGCTAATTTGGCCTGGGTAATTTGAACTGTGTTCATCAACAGAGTATGGGAATCTTTCTCTCTCTCTTTTTGTTCTTTCTTTTTTTGGGGGGAAACAACTGCCAGAATCCTCCATGCCAACAAGGTCACCAATTACTTCATGCTGATTCAACAACAGTAAATCAAATGCTCAAAAGAAGATGGGCTTGGAAAGTTACTTTTAAAAAGAATGAGGACTGAGGCAGGCTGAACCCATTCAGCCCGGCACAGTCCTAGGATCATCGACGTCTCGTCTTACCGCTATACTATTACAGATGGTTTCAGCCTTTTTAAAAGTAACTTTCTAAGATGGGTGGGGGTGGAGGGAGCAGTACTTGGGTGGTATTTCATGGAAATTGGAACAAAAAATAACCAGTCCCCTGCACATAATTAGTGTTTTCTCATGACATCTTTAGAAGAAAAACAGCTTTGAACGCTGCCTGATCATTTCAGTGTGTGTTAATATAAATATATACAAGCACAGACAGATACATCAAACCAAGCCTGTACTCTCCCTAGAAGCTGAAATGACGGAACAGGGCCTCTTGTACTGTGAGCATTTCATGAGAAATCAAGATTCCCTGGGAAATGTAATAAAGCTAGGAGAAGTTGAAAACAGTAGGAGTCGAGGAAGACTAAAAATGGGATGGATTGACTCAGTAACATAAGATACAGCCTTTTGTTCACAAGCCCTGCGCAGGACTGTTAATTATATGACCTTTTGGAGGATATTAATGTATAGCATTGTCATATGCCAGAAATGACTTGATGGCACCTAACAATAGCAGATGTAGATAGGATCAAAGAGAATGCGTCAGCTCTCAAGCCACATGGAAAAGGGGGTGCCAATTATCATATCAGAACTCCTATATTCATAGGCCAACATGTAGCTACACATTTTGAGAAAGGTCTGTATGCACAGTTGGCCATACACAATGCACATGGGTCACTGCAACTGAGGAGCAGAATCATGATCCATTGTGTTAGTGGAAAAGACAGCATCAAACAATGTGCCCTTTCAATATTCTCCCATCAGTAAAAGAAACACATCTACGAGGCTGGGAGTTCGACAAGGTTGTGAGAATATTTAGCAGTGCAGTTCTATTGAGATTGGGGAAAATTAATAGAAAACTATTAACAGTTTGGTTAACTCTTAGTGAGCTCAAAAATCTAATTCGGTTAACTCAAAATTGGAGGGAACAAAAGTATCTTGTTTAGCGCTGTTGCTTTTGATTACTTTTCTCATTAACCAAATGATGCAGGGCTAAATTCCCTGAGATCTGTGCCCTTCTGCACATGAACCAAGACACTACCATCAATGTGCAATAAGGCTTACTCACAAAGAAAGTGTTTGTTGGATTGTGGTTGCTTATCAGTGTAAACCAATGCAGATTTTGTTGTTGTTGTTTAGTTGTTTAGTCGTGTCCGACTCCCATCTTAGAACTGCAGAGCCAGAAGGGGCCCTATGAATTGTTGAGTCTAGCCCATGTCAAGGAGACACAGTGAGAAATCGAACTCCCAAACTCTGGCTCCACAGACAGAGATCTAAACCACTTAGCTATCCATCAATGCTACTCTGTTTTCCCTCCTATGTATAAGCTTATTTATTAGTTACATGTATAGTCTATATTTTGTCTAAATAATTTATATATTTTTATTTAAACATATTTATTTTAAGTAAAATATATATTTCTGGAAATATTTTGTGTAAAGAAAGGGAGGCTGTGATTTTTTGTTGTTGTTTAGTTGTTAAGCCATGTCCGACTCTTCGTGACCCCATGGACCAGAGCACGCCAGGCCCTCCTGTCTTCCACTGCCTCCCGGAGTTGGGTCAAATTCATGTTGGTAGCTTCGATGACACTGTCCAGCCATCTCATCCTCTGTCGTCCCCTTCTCCTCTTGCCTTCACACTTTCCCAACATCAGGGTCTTTTCCAGGGAGTCTTCTCTTCTCATGAGATGGCCAAAGTATTGGAGCCTCAGCTTCAGGATCTGTCCATCCGGTGAGCACTCAGCGTTGATTTCCTTCAAAATGGATAGGTTTGTTCTCCTTGCAGTCCAGGGAACTCTCAAGAGCCTCCTCCAGCACCACAATTCAAAAGCATCAATTCTTTGGCGGTCAGCCTTCTTTATGGTCCAGCTCTCACTTCCATACATCGCTACTGGAAAAACCATAGCTTTGACTATGCGGACCTTTGTCGGCAAGGTGATGTCTCTGCTTTTTAAGATGCTGTCTAGGTTTGTCATCGCTTTCCTCCCAAGAAGCAGGCGTCTTTTAATTTCGTGGCTGCTGTCCCCATCTGCAGTGATCATGGAGCCCAAGAAAGTAAAGTCTGTCACTGCCTCCATATCTTCCCCTTCTATTTGCCAGGAGGTGATGGGACCAGTGGCCATGATCTTAGTTTTTTTGATGTTGAGCTTCAGACCATTTTTTGCGCTCTCCTCTTTCACCCTCATTAAGAGGTTCTTTAATTCCTCCTCACTTTCTGCCATCAGAGTGGTATCATCTGCATATCTGAGGTTGTTGATATTTCTTCCGGCAATCTTAATTCCGGCTTGGGATTCATACAGTCCAGCCTTTTGCATGATGTATTCTGCATATAAGTTAAATAAGCAGGGAGACAATATACAGCCCTGTCGTACTTCTTTCCCAATTTTGAACCAATCAGTTGTTCCATATCCAGTTCTAACTGTTGCTTCCTGTCCCACATATAGATTTCTCAGGAGATAGATAAGGTGCTCAGGCACTCCCATTTCTTTAAGAACTTGCCATAGTTTGCTGTGGTCCACACAGTCAAAGGCTTTTGCGTAGTCAATGAAGCAGAAGTAGATGTTTTTCTGGAACTCTCTGGCTTTCTCCATAATCCAGCGCATGTTAGCAATTTGGTCTCTAGTTCCTCTGCCCCTTTGAAATAAAGCTTGTACTTCTGGGAGTTCTCGGTCCACATACTGCTGAAGCCTACCTTGGAGGATTTTGAGCATAACCTTGCTGGCGTGTGAAATGAGTGCAATTGTACGGTAGTTGGAGCATTCTTTGGCACTGCCCTTCTTTGGGATTGGGATGTAGACTGATCTTTTCCAATCCTCTGGCCACTGCTGAGTTTTCCAAACTTGCTGGCATATTGAGTGTAGCACCTTAACAGCATCATCTTTTAAGATTTTAAATACTTCAAGTGGAATGCCATCACCTCCACTGGCCTTGTTGTTAGTCATGCTTTCTAAGGCCCACTTGACTTCACTCTCCAGGATGTCTGGCTCAAGGTCAGCAACCACACTATCTGGGTTGTCCGGGACATCCAGATCTTTCTGGTATAATTCCTCTGTGTATTCTTGCCACCTCTTCTTGATGTCTTCTGCTTCTGTGAGGTCCCTACCATTTTTGTCCTTTATCATGTCCATCTTTGCACAAAATGTTCCTTTAATATCTCCAATTTTCTTGAACAGATCTCTGGTTTTTCCCTTTCTATTATTTTCCTCTATTTCTTTGCACTGTTCATTTAAGAAGGCCCTCTTGTCTATCCTTGCTATTCTTTGGAAGTCTGCATTCAATTTTCTGTAACTTTCCCTATCTCCCTTGCAGTTTGTTTCCCTTCTCTTCTCTGCTATTTGTAAGGCCTCGTTGGACAGCCACTTTGCTTTCTTGCATTTCCTTTTCTTTGGGATGGTTTTTGTTGCTGCCTCCTGTACAATGTTACGAGCCTCCATCCATAGTTCTTCAGGCACTCTGTTCACCAAATCTAGTTCCTTAAATCTGTTCTTCACTTCCACTGTGTATTCAGAAGGGATTTGGTTTAGATTATACCCAACTAGCCCAGTGGTTTTTCCTACTTTCTTCAGTTTAAGCTTGAGTTTTCCTATAAGGAGCTGATGATCAGAGCCACAATCAGCTCCAGGTCTTGTTTTTGCTGACTGTATAGAGCTTCTCCATCTTTGGCTGCAGAGAACATAATCAATCTGATTTCGGTATTGCCCATCTGGTGATGTCCATGTGTAGAGTCGTATCTTGTGTTGTTGGAAAAGAGTGTTTGTGATGACCAGCTTGTTCTCTTGACAAAACTCTATTAGCCTTTGCCCTGCTTCGTTTTGAACTCCAAGGCCAAACTTACCTGTTGTTCCTTTTATCTCTTGACTCCCTACTTTAGCATTCCAGTCCCCTATAATGAGAAGAACATCTTTCTTTGGTGTCAGTTCTAGAAGGTGTTGTAAGTCTTCATAGAATTGGTCAATTTCAGCCTCTTCAGCATTGGTGGTTGGTGCATAAACCTGGATTACTGTGATGTTGAAAGGTCTGCCTTGGATTCGTATTGAAATCATTCTATCCTTTTTGAGATTGTATCCCAGTACAGCTTTTCCCACTCTTTTGTTGACTATGAGGGCTACTCCATTTCTTCTACAGGATTCTTGCCCACAATAGTAGATATGATAATCGTCTGAATTGAATTCGCCCATTCCCGTCCATTTTAGTTCACTGACGCCCAGGATGTCAATGTTTATTCTTGCCATCTCCTGTTTGACCACATCCAGCTTACCAAGGTTCATAGATCTTACATTCCAGGTTCCTATGCAGCATTTTTCTTTGCAGCATCGGACTTTCCTTTCACTTCCAGGCACGTCCGCAGCTGAGCGCCCTTTCGGCTTTGGCCCAACCACTTCATTAGCTCTGGAGCTACTTGTCCTTGTCCTCCGCTCTTCCTCAGTAGCATGTTGGACGCCTTCCGACCTGAGGGGCTCATCTTCCAGCGTCATATCTTTTAGCCTTTTGTTTCTGTTCATGGGGTATTCTTGGCAAAGATACTGGAGTGGCTTGCCAGTTCCTGCTCCAGGTGGATCGCATTGAGTCAGAACTCTCCCCTATGACCTGTCCGTCTTGGGTGTCCCTGCACGGCATAGCCCATAGCTTCTCTCAATTACTCAAGCCCCTTTGCCACGACAAGGCAGCAATCCGTGAAGGGGAGGCTGTGATTAGAAGATGTTTAAACTACAATAATACACTCAATTACCTGGGAGTAAACCAAAACTATACAGTGAGACTGTATCCTCTTACCTGGCAATATGGGTGTGATCAGGTGGTTTCAAATGTATGTATCTGATTACACAGATACATTAGTGGAAGTGATCTCCCTTAAAGTGACTCTTCCATCTACTGGGGAATTGCTCCAGCCTGCCCCGCAAAAGTAGAAGCCCTACAGGTAGATCAAAAAGGTCCAGCTTAGGCATGGATTGGGGTCAGGCTGAAGCACATTTCCCCATATGTCATGTGATCACAGGGAAATAGATTGCACCGGACTGCTCCACAAGTGGTCCAAATTGCAATCTGTTTTTCTATGGCATCACTCTTTAAGTCCCATTGATATTAGTGGACTTACTTCTCAATAGACATAAAGGATTGCATTCCATCCATTGTGAAAGATCTATCTGCACACATTCTATTCTCAAAACAGAGATAAAACAGAGAAATAAAATAGTTATACAAACAAGTCCACGTCATCCACTTCATGCAAACTTATCACAGCTTTTGTGTTATTCAACACAAAAACCACATTGTGAAATCATTCAATATGTTATGGCTAGACATGCACCATTTTCACAACAGGTCAACAGTTATGTTGTTTGCTGAAGTGTGTGTTGCACACTTGGGCACAATGGAGATCTCACCAAATTGCACACCTATACGCATAATGTTAGTTGCATGCATGCAGCTGCCCAACAAGATCTTGACCCCTGCAAGTGTGGGTGGTTGAACTACTCTGTCCTTCAGCAGCTTTTCTGGAACTACATTCATTGCTTTTTCACTTTGAAAAACAGAAATAAGTTACTCTAGAGGAAAATGCTCATGGGGAATTACTTCTGAGTGTTTCCAGATAAGGAGAGATTAGAACTACTCAGTTCTTTCTACTCTTATGTCAGTTTTATATAGTTATTACTTTGCATATCATGAAACGACTAGGATCTCCTTAGGAAACACAAGCATGCCATTGTAACAATGTTGTAATGCACAGTGGTGTAAACAGAGACAGGGATCACAGGCTTGAAAAATGCACCAGGATTTTCAAATTAGCCATGATACCATCATTTGCTCCCCATTTAGCTTTCCTTGGCTGAGTTCAGCTGCAACTCTCAGACTACTGGCAGTGGCAGTATTAGTGGATTTTCAGAACAACAATATATTGTTGTAAACTGCTCTTATTATTTAGTAAAATATTTTGTGCTTGGCTTCTCTTTAATGGAGCATTAAGATATACTTTGTTTAGAAATCTTCTGTTTCTGGTGGAGAGGAACACCTCTACAATTGGTTTGTTGATACAAATTGACATAGCTGCCTGAATGTTGGGTAGCATTTCCATAAGAAAAACCAGCAACATCAGATACCGGGGGTGGTAGTGTCTGATTTATTTAGACACTTTCACTTCAGAATTTCCCACAATGTCACCAGAGAGAGAGAGAGAGAGAGAGAAACTGAATTATGAAACATAATTCACTACAAGTGAGATGGATATTTTCTACCAGAGAGATCAAGAGTGAGCACAGTGAGGCCCTCCAGATGTTATTGCACTGCAACATCTTGTGCTCCTCCTCCTCCTCCTCTATGCTGGCTGGGACTGATAGAAGCTGCAGTCTAATAAAATCTGGAAAGCTGCACTTTACCCACCTGGCATAGATTATGAAAGGGCTTATACAATGTGAAAATACACTGCATTAATGGCCACCACACTTGAGCTAAGCAGTTACATGTATGCCTTACTAAGAGACTTCACACAATCAATGGGTTAGCTCTCAGGGAAACAGAATGCTGGCCTAGATAGGCCATTGGTCTGGTACCGCATAGCTTTTCTTATGTTCTTCAGCCGCCCATCTCTCGCTCTCTCTCTAGACTCAAAATTACCATGAGAGTGAGAAGGCAGTATGAAGCAAGAAGGTTTCCCAGTCCTTTCCTAGCCATGAAGAAAATTTGTCTGTCAGGCAGTCCTGTGGAAAGGGGTGCCAACTCCCTGAGATAGCAAGACCAAAATCTGAGGCAAGGAGGGAGGTCCTTGTGACTTCAGGAGGAAGAACCCTTCAGATATCAAAGGGGTAGGTCCTTGTGATGTCACAGAGACAGATTAGGCAGAGGTTTGAGAGAGAGAGAGAGAGAGGACAATATTCTTACAAACACTTTTGCACTGAGACATTAAGCCCTGTTACTAGCTGGCAACAGTTTGAAATGGATACCCAAGCTCCGAAGACAACTCAGACACAAAAATCAAAGTTGGGTTCCTCTTCCAGAGCCATTCATTGTGAGATTTGTCTCCACATCTGAACATCTAGGGAAGAATAGCAGCTCCATAAGACTTGAGCCAATGCCCTGCAACCTGGCAACACTACCTATGAAACAGGGGAAACACCTAGTGTTCCTTCCTACAGAGGTACAGGATGAAGCCAGTTGGGTGGCTCTTTTAGTAGAGAGGTTGAGTATAAATATTTCAAATAAATAAATTAAAGAAGAATATCTTACTGACATCAGTGGGGCTTGTTCCTGTGTAGAGGACTGCAGCCTAAATGACTCTACCATGTAGGTGGAGCTGATTGCATTTGTTTTCCAGATGTCGATTCCAGAAGAAAAACCATCAAGATCAGTGTTGCCTAGGTGTCTGAGTCATTTAGAGACAACCCTTAACCATGTCTGGGTTTGTTCATGGAAAAGTGATTCACATGTGATCAGGAATATGTTTCAAGGTCACCAGACCCCGGGCTGGAAAAGGTTGGGAAAAAAAAGAGGAGTGTTTTGTTTTTTATATTTTTTTGGTTGACTCCAGACATAAATTAAAAATCAGAGTCTCTACTTCTTGAACTTAGACAACTGGCAGCCATATGTGTAAGCAAACCAAGTTTTACTACTTTTCTCTTGCACAGATCATTCTCAGATCTTTCGTTCTTTGCCAGCTGGCTATGGAATGAAAAAGAACAATAGATTCAAGATAAAGTTATTTGCATTTGTGATGAACGCTAGTACTATCTACCTTGCATTATCCTAAAAAAAAAAAGAAAGAAAGAAAGAAAAAATAAAACACATTTTTAATTAACTGATAAACTATTAATCAAATTTTTGCAATGTTAGGTGACACATTATTCATTTAGATAGAATGACTGTGAACTTAACTAATCAAATCTGATTTGCTCACATATGCTTGATTGAAATACATTTTAACTAGCATATACAAAGCAAAAATCTTGGGTTTCTTACCTAATCTTCAGAGTATACTGCTGAGTTAATAAGGGCAATATTTTTTTTAGACGAGACCACCATTTCTTAATCTGCATATCAAAATCAAGAGCAACTTAATTGCAAAACACATATTCCTGAAATCTAATCATTATACTGCTTTAGGGTATTTTATTGAAGCATGTTAAATTATGGACAGAATATTAATGATGAAGCTAATCAAACCCAATTAGTCACTTCTAACAATAGTCACATAAATATACAAGTCAGGTACTAAAGTACCGTAGGTAAGGTTTTAATTTTTTTTTACATCAAATTCATGTGGTATTTATGAATTACATACTTGTTATTTTTAATCTAAGAAATCCAGGACAGGTCATTTCAAAGAAAATGAGCAGGTCTAGAAGACAAATGAATCTTTTTTCATAATATTTTTGTGAGTTATGCTGGATGTTCAGCATCTGCTGCCATGGGATGCTTATGAGTTGAATGCTAATATGTCAGCAGAACAACATTTTAAATACTGTATATATGTAAGTGAAATCCCTTATATTCAGAAAGTGTGCAATGCAGTGTTCACTTCAGAACTGTCAGCAAAGCAGCTCGTATCAAGTTATTGACTCCAACTCAAATAGTTGCACTGAATCAATGGGAAAATCTTCCACTGATCTGCTCTAGTGTGGTCTAACAATTAGAAGGAGGGCAGTGTATACATATTCATGTGTTTTGTTCCCAGAATTACCTTGCTTATTTATTTATTTAAAAATATTTTAGGCCACTTTTAAGAATGGAACCATCTGCAGATGGCAGACTAAAAGAAATTGTTATGTGCTGTCAAGTTTCCTCTGACTTATGGTGACCCTATGAGTGACTTTCAGAAGGTCAAGTCCTCTACAACCCTACTCAGCTCTGGTTACCTCAAGGCTGTGGCTTCCTTCAGGAGGTCAATCCATCTCAGACTTGATCTTACTGTCTTCATGCAGCCTTCAATTGTTTCCAGTATTATTGTCTTTTCCAGTGAATCTTGCCTTCTCATTATCTGCCCAGTGTACGACAGCCTCAGTTCCATAATTTTTGCCTTCAAAGACAGTTCAAGATTGATTTGATATAGGACCCACTTGTTTCTCTTTCTGCCAGCCCAGGATACCCACAAAGCTCTGCTCCATCAGCTTATTTAAAAAAAATTAATTATTTTTCCTGTCAACTTTCCTCATTGTCCAGTCTTCACACCAGTACATAGTGATCAGGAGTACAATAGTATGGATGATCTTTGATCTCCAGTGATTGATGCATTATGATATTTTCTCATTCCTTCATTGTTGACCTTCCAAGTCTCAGTCCTCCTTTGATTTCTTGGCTGCAGTCTCTATTTGGATTGATGACTGAGTTGAGGTATACAAAAACTTCAACAATTTCAACTTCTTCATCGTTAACATTAAATTTGTGTAGTTCTTCCACAATCATGATTTTGATCTTCTCAGTGTTTGACTGCTGTCCTACTCTGGCACTTTTTCTTTCACTTTAACTAACAGTAATTTCAAGTCATAGAATCATAAAATCATGAAGTTGGAAGGGGCCTATAAGGCCATCGAGTCCAACCCCTTGCTCAGTGCAGGAATGCAAATCAAAGGCTATCTGCCAGGTGGTTGTCTAAATTTCTCTTGAATGCCTCCAGTGCTGGAGCACTCACCACCTCTTGAGGTAATCAATTCCATTGCCGTACTGCTCTAACAGTTAGGAAGTTTTTTTTTCTGATATTCAGTCTAAATCTGGCTTCCTGTAACTTGAGCCCATTGTTGTGTGTTCTGCACTCTGTGATGATCAACAAGAGAACTTGCCCCTTCTTTGTATTTGAAAAGTGCTATCCTATCTCCCCTCAATCTTCTTTTCTCAAGGCTAAACATGCCCAGTTCTTTCAGTCTTTCCTCATAGATTTTGTTTCTAGCCACCTGATCATCCCTGTCGCCCTCCTTTGAACATGTTCCAATTTGTTAGCATCCTTCTTGAAGTGTGGTGTCCAGAACTGGACACAAGACTCAAGGTGAGGCCTAACCAGTGCTGTATAGAGGGGGACTAGCACATTGCGGGATTTGGAAACTATACTTCTATTAATGCAACCTAAAATAGCATGTGCCTTTTTTTGTAGCCACATCACACTGTTGGCTCATATTCAGCTTGTGATCTACAATGATTCCAAGGTCCTTCTCACTCGTAATATTGCTGAGCCAGGTATCCCCCATCTTGTAACTATGTGTTTGGTTTCTTTTTCCTAGGTGCAGTACTTTGCACTTATCCCTGTTAAATTTCATTCTATTGTTTTCAGCCTCAGTGCTCAAGCCAATCCAGATTGTTTTGAATTTTGTTTCTGTCTTCCAGGGTATTAGCTATTCCACCCAGTTTTGTGTCATCCCCAAATTTGACTAGCATTCCCTGCACCCCCTAATCCAGGTCATTAATAAAAATGTTGAAGAGCACAGGGCCCGGGACTGAGCCCTGGAGTACCCCACTTGTTACTTCCACCCAGTTTGAAAATGAGCCATTAATCATCACCCTCTTCTAGTTATTGCTGCATTGTTTTCTGGGTGCTTGCATAGTGACTGCTTTATAATACGTTCCAGAATTTTCCCTGGGATTGATGTCTGGTCTGTAGTTCCAGATTCTACCTGTTAGCCCTTTTTTTAAAATATAGGGAGAATGTTAGCCCTCCTCCAATCATCTGACACTTCACTCATCTTCCATGATTTCAGGAAAATAATGGACGGTGGTTCTGAGAGTTCCACGGCCAGTTCCTTCAATAAGTCATTGCTTTCTGTCACTAAGATGGTATCATTTGTATATCTTAAATTCTTGATATTTCATTCACCAGTTTTCACTCCTTCATTTGAATTGAATCTCATTTTCCGCGTGATATGTTCTGTGTTCAGATTGGACAGATAAAGAGATAAAATGCACCCTTGTCTGACTCCTTTGACTAAAGGGAAACATTCTGTCTCTCTATTCTGTCCTAAGGGTAGCTTCTTGTCCACAATACGGGTTCTCATGATCCACAGAGTCAAAGGCTTTGCTGTAGTCTACAAAGCATAGACTGATCTTCTTCTGAAATTGTTTGGTGTGCTCCAATAACAGGCAGATATTTGCAATATGACCTCGAGTGCCTCTTCTTTTTTGGAATCCAGCTTGAACATCAGACATTTCTTACTCCATACAAGGGAAAAGGTTTTGTTGGAGTACAAATACATGTTACAAAACAATGGCATTTAATTTAAAAAGAACATAGGAGAAGTGAAATGAGATGAAGCTAAAGTAGAGGACAAACAGCAAACATTAGCACTGAGTCACAATATATTGAATTACCTGGGACGTAAATGAATGAACAAGAGGCCTGCATCACATTTCAACCAGGCCTTCCTGCCTTCGTGATGTTGTCAATGTATCCAGTCCTAGAGAAGTTGGGTTCACATGGAGACTCTCGCAAGATGCAGATGAGAGCAATAACTAGCTATACTGACACCTGGGGCAGGTGGTTCCACCTCTTCTACCCTGAAGTATGGGTGGAAGATTCCCATGAAGAAGGAGGAGAATGTGATGTCTCTACAAAAGAAAGAGAACATGTATGCTTTCAAAAAGTAGGAAAGAGGAGAAAAGGGATCAGAGCTAGGAGGTGTTGCTGCTTCTTTTCCTAACTCACTACTAGATTCACGTCTAACTTTTGGTGCCCCGGGACAAAGCCTCAGTTGCTCTATCCTAGTTACATCTCTGATGCAGATTCACAAAGAAAGCTACCCCTGAGTCCAAGGGGCACCCCTTGGTAGGTAGCTAGCTAGGTTGATTTCATTGCTGTCAGATTTCTAGCTGTCAGTCCAGTTGGCTTTTGGACAGAGGCTGGAGAATGGAGCAACATCTTCTCTTTTGGTTGCTGTAGGTTTTTCAGGCTGTTTGGCCCGTGTTGACTGGGAAGAAAGAACATGGCCAAACAGCCCGAAAAACCTACAGCAACCATCGGATCCCGGCCGTGAAAGCCTTCGAGAATACATCTTCTCTTTTATTTTGAGCAATGAAATGTTTTGCCCTGATTCTTGTTCATTTCCCTGTTACTCCTTCTTCAGGTCAAAGTTGGATATAAATTAAAGGTCTCAGACCAGTGATTCTCCATCTTTCGTTCACCAAATGTCTTGGACTTCAGCTCCCAGAATCCTTGAACAGTGGCCTTGCAGGCTGGGGTTTTTGGGAAGTAAAGTCTGAAATGGGATGGCCAACCTTTAGCACTCCAGATTTTTGGGACTTCATCTCCCAGAATTCCCAGCCTGTACTACCAATAATAAAGGATTATGAGAGTTGTAGTCAAAAAATGTGAAGTGCCAAAGGTTCACCACACTGGTCTAAATATCTGGAGGACCAAAGCTTGGGAACACTAACTAGTTCAGAGCACCAATTCCACCAGATTTTACAGTCAATGGGCAAAGTCTTCATAAATATGCAGTGATAAAATAATAATGTGCCATCAAGTTGATTCTGACTTTAGCAACTCTTTACAAGGTTTTCTAGGTACAGAGTACTTGGAATAGTTTGCCATTCCTTTTTTCTCAGGCTGTCCTGGGACCGTGCAGCTTGCCCAAGGCTACACAATCTGGCTCTTCTCCCGGGAGGCACAGTGGGGAATTGAACTCCCAATTTAACTTTTGGTTCTGCAACCAGATATCTATCTCTATAATCTCCATTAAACGCTGCAAAGTGATCTCCCAATACATGTCTTGCACACAATTTTTGGTATATTCTGTGACAAATTGCCAAGAGATTGTGAGGGTGGCAGAGTTCAGCACAGATAAAAGACTGAAAGGGTTATGCTTTTCAACCATTTCTTAGGCAATTTATACATATGAATACAGACATACAAAACACACTTATACCACCCACTGGATTTGCTTCAGCATTGGCATGGAGAGAAAAAAAAGAACAAAGTCTGTGGTTTCTTCCAATTTGTTTCACAGCCTCACTACAGTTCCTGTTTTTAATAAAGATTAATGCAATGCTCAGTAGCATTTGGAAGTTGACTGGGAAGAATTAAACAAAACTGGTAGGGAGTCCGCAAATAGGAGATGCCTTGGGCAAGAGAATACAGTTTGTTAGAACAGAACAGATGGTAAGGAACCATACAAAAGGTGAAGGAAATAAAAGGAGTAGCGGGCACAAGGGGAAATAGATTGAATTTTAGCGCTTAAGAGCACTGAGTTTGTCAGTGGATATATTATATCAAGTGAACAGGGAAAAACTATACAAAAGGCTTGCATCATTCTCAGAAGTGAAGCAAAACACACCAATATGTATATATTTAAACAAACTCCACCCCAGGACAGATAGGAGTTTTAAAAAATAAACGAAATAACAATGAAACATTAACACGGAAGCAATTTCCTCTCATGGTTGCCTCAAGGCAAGGAAACCGGGCATCTTTCCATTCTTCACTCTCTCCAGTGAGGTACTAGCATGAATGCATGAAGTCCCAGGCAATTGCCTTGGTTTGCCTTATTTATTGACTACGTCCAATGCCAGAGCTTCCCTTACTGTGAAGTCACGACCATGTAAATTTGGAGACAATTGCCCTCTTTTACAAATAGATTGCAACCAGATGCACTTGTAGAGATCACACCTTTATTCTTTTCAGAGGGCAGCAAGGAAAATAAGGCATCCTGTAAATGAAGCTTTGGAAGAAGGTGATGAGCCAGAAAGGAATGTGTACGTCTTGATCCGAGGGTGTAAGGGAACTCACAACAGATCTAGCTAACTCACTAGCAGATACTAAATAATGGGTAACATATATAAGAGGGAGGGCAATGCTTCAATTAATAGTTCCCTCATAGTACTAAACCTCTGGCCCTACGAGGTTGCAAATGTCTTATCTATTATTGATTTTATTCAATTTATATCCTGGCTTTTATCCAGGGAATGCATGGGCAGTATATATTGACCTCTCCCAGCTGATCTCCTGTCCAGGCACTGACCAGGCTAGATTGATTGGATTAGCTTCGTCAAGACTGCTGCTTTGTGCACCTTTACCGCATAAATGAGCAACGTGTGTCTCTTCAGAGGTGACTGAATTGCTGCTCCCACCAGCCCTACTCTGTAATCAGGGACTGCTGCCAGCCAAGAATGATGGAGTAACATCTGTAGGGCTGCATAGTCACCTCTTATGCTTCGGATCATGCCTTGAACAGAATTCGGTAAGGTGGCAGAGAAACACTGGAGGTTGTCTTTTAATGAATCAGGACATGGTCCACTAGCCTGATATTGCCAGTTCTGACTGGCACCACCTCTTCAGGGTTTCAGGCAGGATTCTCTTCTGCTTGAGGATCCCTGATATTCCCTGGTGGTCTCCCTTCCCACTAGCCAGGCCACATCCTACTTAACTATTGAAATCAGATGACATTGGAAATGGTCGGGATGGGAAGGTGTCTATGGACAGATTCTGAGAGTTTTAGTAAAAAAACCAGTAATATTTCTCAAGCTGTGCTTAAATAAAATGATAGAATTTCTAATCATCACATAACCATATGGATCCACCCTCCATTCTGCAGTAGTTTTTGAAAATTCTGTTTTCCATGATAATGGTAAGCATTCTAGGAGAGAAGGAAGAGATTGTGTCGCATGTAAACCATTATCTTTTTAGGAGACTACAAAGGTTTCACACAGCCATGTCTTTCCCATGACTTCACCTTTTCCCTGGGGTTTCTCCAACAGGAAATGTGAAGCCTACATCTCCCGCTCTTTCTGGTTCCCTTTGATCTGGTTTCTTCTTCTCCACCAAAAGCAAAAGCAAAAGCAAACACTAAACGTCTTGTGCACTGTCTCAGCTGCACCTGGTAAGGTTCAAACTGTTTGTCTTCCTGACCAAGGATAAATATTCACTTTCATTAAGTTTGAGAACCTGCTCTTCTGCAGAGACACAAACCAATTCAAGACGTTTCGCTGAAGCAGCTTGGGTAGTTCAAATATAAGACATCTTAGCAATAGATTCCATCAAGAGATGTTGTAGGAAGAGCTGATAATGCTTGGCAAAAGAAAGAAGCTTTGTGTGCGTGTATGTGAATGAGTGTGGGAGTGTAGTGTAGCACTCAAGCTAAAAGCTTTCTGGTTTGGTAGTCCTTAACCTGTAGCACCCGGTGAGACACAGAGATAGGGAAAGTGAGAAGCAGCATTTTGAGAACATGAAATTATGGAATTACTTTTTCTTTTTTCTTTTTTGCTTTTGCTTTAGTTGCAGCAGTAACATTTATTCCTAATAATATATATGTATTTTTAAAGTGTATTATCTTCATATTTTACACTTACAGTAGCAGTCATGTTTCTACTCAACAGTAGGAAAATTACAACACTAGTGTAATTATTATGTTTATTTGTGCTAACTCTCAGTAATAATATTGATTTTTTTTATTCAGAAAATTTATCATAATCCTTATTTATTGTAAATGATAACCATAAGAATAGAATGCATGTGAAATATTTAAGTGGCCTTCCTAGAAAATGGGGGGAAAATTATACCAGGGGAGGGAATTGAGGAAAGGCTTGATGGGTGCTTACATTCTCAAACTTTGTCATTTTTCTCTGACACCACAAAGACTACTCCTACCCTGTTTTCCCGAAAATAAGACCTAACCTGAAAATAAGCCCTAGTTAAGTGAAACCCTGCCATTCACCCTTGTGCAGCAACCAGAAGAAGATGACATGACTGTATTTGAAGAAATGTAGATCGTTGTACATGAAAAAAATAAAACATCCCCTGAAAATATGCCCTAATGCGTTTTTTGGAGCAAAAATTAATATAAGACCCTGTCTTATTTTTGGGGAAACACGGTAGTAACATCATAAAGGGGACTTTGAAATATCAGGAATAACAGATCAATGCTTATATGATTGGAACTCTGGATATAGAAAGAAAAGGCAGCCTTAATGCCAACTGCATGCCGTCAAGCCAATTCTGAGTAATGGCAACTCTTTCCAAGGTTTCTAGGTAGAGAATACACAGAAGTGGTTTACCATTCCCTTCTTCGGGGGGCGTCCTGGGACTGTGCAGCTTGTCCATGATTGCACAGGCTGGCTCTTCTCACAGGAGGCACAGTGGGGAATCGAACTCTCAAACTGCTGAGCTATTCAGCCAGCTCAGAATGCCAAGTGCAGGAGAAAATATGTCACCAACCAGGCAAAATTGTGGAGGGATTCTTGAGATTTTGAGAGAGAGCTAAGAAGTCTAATCAGAACAGGACAACTTGATATATAGGTAGCCTACAATTTGGGATGGTGAAAAAGAGGCAAAAGAGGAGCTAGGAGAAGAGGGAAATTGACTCATAAGGAATCAAAATAAAAATATTACATTCCCTAAGATGAAGGGAAGGGAGTGATTTTGATTTTTTGCGTGAAGGCCTGGAGTCCGCCAACATTTTGAGCCACTGGAAACATTTATTTTCCTCAGGATGGACACGATAATAAAACAACTGCATAAGCCTTCGAGAATACATTAAACTGCATAAGGGTTAGGAACACCCTCAGATGAGATGGAACAAGGGTATTAGTATGTTACTGAACACAGGTGGTAGTGGTGGTGGGAAAACCCTAGTTGTGCTCAGTGAACTTTACTCTGCAGTAAAGTTGCACTCACTGAACTTTACTCTGGTGTTTTGGGGATTAAAAATGCTGAAAACTGAACAAAAATACTTGGCATCAAACAGAAGGAAATTGACAACTGAAGCCTCAATGAAAGTCAAAACCTCTTCTGGAAACTCCTGTTGCTGAGAGGACCTCCCCAGACTCTCTTTAAACATACATCCCTCTAATTTGGGGTTACGCAGTGACTGGGCAGATTTGAGCAAGCCAGGCGAGTGATTAGTGACACCGCGGGACATCTTCTCCAACTCCAAAAGACATTTTCTCCTAATTCTTCTCATTATTTTTCCCTTTCGGTGGGATGCAGGAGATTCAAACAAGAACATTTGCCTGCACTTACCTGCCTGCTGTTCCTCTCTGTGGGGACAGCCTCTCCGGGGCTACTGCGACCAAGGAGGTTGGTCCTTCCTTCCTTTCACTTACATACTGCCCCATTAGTGCAAGCACTACTCTGGGTGGTTTACAGGTTAAAACATAAAACCCCACAGGACCACACATCCTGCTTGCTGTGGGTGCTGGTATATATGCCAGTGTTAGTGGGCCAAGCGAGGCTACCAGTGAGGGACACTATTAGAATATCTTCCATGCCTCCAGCACACTTCCTACCTGAATATGCCTCCTGGGGGGCCCTGGAAGGAAGGAAGGAAGCTGGTAGGAGCTTTGCCTACAACCTGAATGTCCACCATATTCCTGTCCCATCAGAGGTGACAGCTTTCTTTCCCACATTTTCAGGGTTTTTCTCTCTCCTGACCCAGATATGTACAAGTACATATAAATATCTGCAGAAGCTCAAAAATAAATCAGGTTAGGCCACCTGCAAACCAGGTTGGGGTGGATTGGTCCCAACATGTACAAGAAACATTTGGATACAGATTAGATCAGATGGTATGTGGACACCCCTATTCTTAGCCTGTATTTGGAAATGGTACTTCATGAAATGGTGAAACATGCCTGTTTGCCTCAGTCCAAGCTCTTCTCACCTGCCTATCATGCAATTTCAGTGTGCTTGGTACTTGGTAACTTGTAGGTAAAGAGGTGCTTACTGTAATTTGCAAGTCTGATTGCCAAGGCAATCTCTGTCTCTGAGGACAGACTTCTTGTTGGAAGAAGAGTGGGCTAAATGCATTATTTCTCTTAATGCCTAGCTTGACCTTTCTTTCAGGCAACAATCTAGCTGAGTGCCTCCCCAGGCAACTTAGCAGGGATGGGGAAAGTTCCTTTTGGAGACTACAGCTTGCAAAATAAATACTTCCAAAGTTTGTTGAAGCCAGTAGTTGTGCTGGTGGGATGTTCTGGCATATAAATAGCCTGTGAAAGAAAGAAAGAAAGAAAGAAAGAAAGAAAGAAAGAAAGAAAGAAAGAAAGAAAGAAAGAAAGAAAGAAAGAACGAATGAACGAACGAACGAACGAACGAACCATCTCTGCCATTTTAAGCGCTGAAAAAAGCAGCATGAAAAGTCAAATGGGAAGCCTCTATGGATATACATGCAGTGGAAATTATGGCAGAGGTTTCCCCTCCTCACACATTTATTTTGCACAAGTTTTAGAACACCGTTATGTAGCTTATGCAACATGTTCTAGCCTAAGAGGTTTAGATCCCATTAGAAACCTGTCTGGTTAACTCTGATGATGTACAATTGACAAGTTCAAAAAGTTCACCTCCTTAATACAGAAAAATATGAAGAAAGACCACTACAGTGACACTAATTGTATCAAAACCAGGTTGCCTCCCACATGAACAGGAGAGAGCAAAGCTAGAATTTCCAGGTGATGCTAATCAGATCTAGCAGAAGTGACCAGGAAGCATACGAATGAGCTGTCCAGTTTCCACAGCTAACAAATCAGAGCTGGATTTATTTCTCTATGTATTTAGCATAGAAACTGTGTGAAGATTGTTTCTTTTACATAAACTTTAAATTCAAATGTAAATAGATTTTAAGTATGCTCTATGAAGTCTGAAGTTGGATTTGCATGCATGGACAGTTCTTATTTATTACTATGTTAGAGGTGCTCAAGCAGTTCTGATTTTGGGGGCCATGATGAAGACTTACCTGTTATTGCAAGACGTGGTGGCGCTGTGGGTTAAACCGCAGAAGCCTCTGTGCTGCAAGGTCAGAAGACCAGCAGTCGTAAGATCGAATCCACGCGACGGAGTGAGCTCCCGTCGCTTGTCCCAGCTCCTGCCAACCTAGGAGTTCGAAAGCATGCAAATGCAAGTAGATAAACAGGTACCACCATGGTGGGAAGGTAACGGCATTCCGTGTCTAAGTCGCACTGGCCATGTGACCACGGAAACTGTCTTCGGACAAACGCTGGCTCTATGGCTTGGAAACGGGGATGAGCACCGCCCCCTAGAGTCGGACACGACTGGACTAAATGTCAAGGGGAACCTTTACCTTTACCTTTACCTAGAGGTGCTCAAGCAGTTCTGATTTTTGGGGCCATGATGAAAATTTACCTGTTATTGCAAGACTTCCTAGAGTAGTTCAGCCCATGTTGTATTTAATTGATAATGTAGCAGGACTGTGCGTATATCATCCATTTTGATTTGGTCTGAATTATTTGCCTTACAAATCACAACCGATTCAGTTTGAGACAATTTATAACCTAAATAGTGAAAAAGGAAAAAGGGGGAAGAATTAAGGGCTCTTACCTTAATATCTGGGGCTCACAGTGGCATCAGCTACTGCCTAATCTTCTGTATGTAGCCTTCCCGCCTTCTTTCCTTGGATCTGCGCAATTTATTCCTTGCTCAGCTCCTGCCCTTCACACTGAATCCACCCTTCATTAGCTGGACACTACCTAGCTGTAGGTATGTGCTGTAGGTACCCGCAGGGACGTGGTGGCGCTGTGGGTTAAACTGCAGAAGCCTCTGTGCTGCAGGGTCGGAAGACCAGCAGTCGTAAGATCGAATCCACGCGACGAAGTGAGCTCCCGTCGCTTGTCCCAAATCCTGCCCACCTAGCAGTTCGAAAGCATGCAAATGCAAGTAGATAAATAGGTACCACCTCGGTGGGAAGGTAACGGCGTTCCGTGTCTAGTCGCGCTGGCCACGTGACCACGGAAACTGTCTTCGGACAAACGCTGGCTCTATGGCTTGGAAACGGGGATGAGCACCGCCCCCTAGAGTCGGACACAACTGGACTAAATGTCAAGGGGAACCTTTACCTTTACCTTACATAGCTGTTAGCCATTCCCAGACCCTTCACAGCAAAAGCTATAGGACTGAGTTTTTATCTATATAAAACTCTTTTATCTATATAAAACGAATCTTTACAAGGCACCAAAATTCGGTGATTCAGAAAGCCACAATTCAATCTGAGGACCACTTTGACTTTCCTCACTTCACTTGGGATTGATTTGGAAATGGACAAATGCCGCCTCTTCGCTTTGCATTCTGAATAAATTCTGAATCTGAAGCACATCCCTATAATGTAGACATTGTATATTTATTTCATGTACTATTTTATATTGGGTTGCACATTTTATTAGTCTTGTACACAGCTATGAAATCTTCTAATATACAGGGTTTATAAATATTCATCAATAAACAATAAATACGTGCCACCCCATAAAGGCAGTGATCAATTGGTTACAACAAGTCACTTTCTTCTTTTCTGTATGGACTAACCACTAATTATGTTGTTCAAGCAAGGGAATGAAAATGCTTTGGCATGTTTTGTGTTACTTCTGAAGCCTGCTTGGTGCTGCTGCTTTGTGTGGGATTTTCTTAGCAAAGGAGGAATAAGAAGCTCAAATTAAGTCCCATCCTTAATCTTCTTTATTTCATACCAAGCATATCCCATCCCTACATGCTTCCCATGTATGAATTTCACGGGTTAAAGTAAGTACACATTGAATTTTGGCCTCCAGATATATCTCATATTCTTCCTAAGCAGCATCTGCTTGACATGATTAAAAAGATTTTCTTGAGGCACACACATTACATGTAGACAGTTCAGATACCATCCTGTTTGGTTGGTGGAGAAATGGCAATACAGTCTGATAAATGGCATTCCTCTGTCAGCTCTTGAACCACAGCACAGTGGAGTGTGTGTTTTAGTCACTAAAGCAAAGATTAGTGGCACACCTACTGGTGGGAAGTTGTATAAATTGACACAAGTGGGGACATCTGTGTGCTTTCTCATTGTATTTAACAGATGCAAAACGATACTTGTAGACATAGGTTTGCTGCACTGTGCTTTTATTTTATGCTGCTTTTGCACTCTGTTTGCAGAGATTCTTAATTTAATTTTTCTGTCTTTTGGTTTTCTTAACACTTTTTGAAATAGATTGGGGTTGTGTAGATCTTCAATATCTAAGGCACCTGAATGCCACACATTAATGAGACCCTAATTTTAAGGTTGGTTATTTAATTAGGATGGTGTTGAACAATGCTGCAGAGATGAAGCAAGGTGATTAAAAGGAAGTTTTCTAAGAAAAGTTAAACAGATAATACCTACATTCCCAGAAAAGTATCAGAGAATAGAGTGCACATTTCTGCTGCCAGGGGAATTTTGGGAGTTGTCAACCAAAACCACAAATTTCCACATCTGTGCTGGGAACAAAACCAGAAGTCAATTTGCTTAGAATTACATAAGAAATGCATTCAATGTGAAGGTAGTTGAACATGCCCATTTTGCAAAAGACTCAGTCTACACATATCTGGGACTCGCTGTCCTACATGTATTTATGCGCTAATTGGGGAAGTGGATCTTAATAAGGATTTGATTCAGTTTGGACTGAAACTGGTTGTAGCTGCTATGACAAAAAGTGGTTCGTGTATTTATTTATTTATTTGATTTGATTTATATACCACCTATCTGGCAGCCAAGGCCACTCTGAGCAGTTTACAACAAATAACAAAAAAACAACAAAGTAACAAAATAGCAAATAGCAACATTAATACATGGGGCGAAAATCAAAAATCATAAAGTGCAGTGAGGATAAAATTATAATACAATAAATACAATTACAAGCTTAGAAAAATAAAAACATGGAGCATGGCAGTATGACAGAAGTTGTACTATTGGACACTATTGTATCAGAGTATAGTTTGTTCAGGGAAGGCCTGTCTAAATAGCCAGGTTTTTAGTAGCTTTTGGAATGTGCCCAGTGAAGGGGCCAGGTGAACTTTGGGTGGAAGAGAGTTCCATAATTGTGGCGCTACCGCCGAGAAGGCCCGATTTCTGGTCGCTGTTTTCCGGGCCCCTCTTGGGGTCAGAACTCTCAGCCGCCCTGCCTGCAACGATCTTATAAGACACACAGACCTAAGTGGAAGGAGGTGCTCGGCCAGATATCGAGGTCCCAAACCATTTAGGGCCTTATAGGTTAGTACCATCACCTTGAAACTGGAACGGAAGCAAACAGGTAGTCAGTGTAAGGTGGCCAGGGTGGGGGAGATATGTTGGTATTTTCTAACCCCACTCAGAAGTCTGGCTGCCACACTCTGAACCCGTTACAGTCTCCGTAGCAGTCCCAAGGGCAGCCCCACGTAGAGGGCATTACAGTAGTCTAATCTCAAGACTACCAGCGCATGGACCAGCGTGGTGAGGGACCCGGTGTCAAGACAGGGATGTAGCTGGGCGATCCGCTTTAGGTGGAAATAAGCGGATCAGACCAGACGCTACCTGTGATGTCATTGATAGCGATGGGTGCAAAAGCACGCCCAAGCTACACACCTCATCCTTCATGGAAAGAGTGCCCCCCCCCAAAAAGACAGGGAGGCACCCAGATCACAGACACTAGGGGCCCCCACCCGCAGGATTTCCGTCTTGTCCGGGTTCAGCCTCAATCTGTTGTCCCTCATCCATCCCAGCACCGCATCCAGGCAGCACTCAAGGGGATGGGACAGATGTGCTGCAGAAGGGTGGAAGGAGAGATAGAGCTGAGTGTCATCTGCGTATTCGTGACAGAAAGCTCCGAAACTCCTGGTGACCTCCCCCAGTGACCTCATATAGATATTAAATAGCATTGGGGATCAGGGATGTCATGGACCACACAGTTCCTTCTTTGTTCATGTCAGTACAATCAATAAATATAGTAAATTTATCAGATAATTTTCACCCAATAATGGGAAATATTTGGGACAGCTAACATCAAATCTTCCATGGTATGTGTTGAGTGGCACAGAGTACACTGACAGAGATGTGAAGTTGCCTGTTGTTCTTCACTTCCAAAGGACCATGACAGTACAAAAAATTAAATTCTCTTAAATTCACCTGGTTCTGCCAATGCCACTCCATAGCCTATTAAGTGACTTCCAAGCAACCCAGTTCTCCTTGTGACAGTAAGTTAGACTTTGCTAGGGTTCCATCTATTTTGAGAGATGACTTTCTTTCCACATCATAATCCTGGCATTTTCTGCTGTTTCTTCAGATGTTCTGAAAAACATCTCCTTTATTTTAATGGGGGTGGCACGGATGTTAGCCATGGGTGCACATTTGATGTAGATGCTTTTAGTCTTTCACTATTAGCTGTTACCTCCCTTTTTATGTTACTGAATGCAATACATCTTAGGTAATAGATTTTATCAAAAGGAGTTGGCTTCAGGCATCCAGTTGTAGAATCATTATTGGACATGGTTGCTAACCCAGACTAACACCTATGAGACCTTTAAAGCAACCTCTCTGCAGTACATACGGACACAATGGTACAACTTGCAAGGTAATGGGGCAAACCATGTTGGGCAATCAGGTGCAAGAAATACTTTTGTCATTAGTCCATCGTGAAATGGCACCATCCCTCAAAGGCTAACTAGATGTAAGGCTCAGAACTAAGCCCAGGGGTGACCCCGAACTAGAATAAACTCATTGAATGAATGGGACTCGGTAAGTCAAAACGTAAGTCTCATTGCTTTAACAGGTGTCATTTAGCTGGGACTAACAATTCGTCATAGCCCTAAATGTGTGAATCAAAACAGGATGTGTGGTTTTGGGGATCTGGGCTTTTCCTATTTCAATGGGATCTAAAATTTAAATGTTGGGTGTCTGCAGGAATGTTACTAGATATTCCAGTTGCTTGCTACTGGAGTTCTATAACAACACCCTGTATATTTTTCAGAAAGGATTTTACAGACATCAAATTTTCCAGTTAAACTCTATGCAGTTAGTAACTGCAATCAGAAATTACGGGCCTCTGCTATTTGCCTGGGGTCCTATTTTCTCTGGTGCAAATGCTATCCGCCTAATCACAGAAGCAGGGGCTGAGTATTGCTACCCATGTTTTAGAGAAAGGCATCACATATGCTCAGAGGAACGTGTGTCTCTTATTGCTTTATGCATTTTAAATATAGTCATTGTCACTGAAAACGCATCCTGGGCGGGTACAGGCCTACCAATAGACGACGTGAACCACTACTTTCAGCCGCAGATTTTGAGTATCATGAAAAGGCAACAAATTGTTAATTATATATTTAATTTATTATTGTACTTGTACTGCTGAGGGTGCAGTAAAGGTGCTTGTGCAATTTTATGACTCACATGTCAAAACCATTGTTGACACTATACCGTATTTTTCCATGTATAAAATGACACTTTTTCCTAAAAAAATTGAAGGAAAAATTGAGGGTCGTTTTATACTCGGAGGTAAGGAGGGGGAGGAGGGATCAAAGTGCAACGAAAATGTAGGGGGAAAGCAGAAATCGCTTTCCCCCTGCATTTTCTTTGCAAAACCTGGAGGCAGCAACCTGCTTTTTGCAACGAAAATGTAGGGGGAAAGCAGAAATTGCCTCCCCCCTGCATTTTCTTTGCAAAACATGGAGGGGGGGAAGCTGCTTTTTGCAACGAATATGTAGGGAGAAAGCAGGAGCTTTCCCCCCTCCACTTTCTTGCAAAGAAAGAAATTTTGATTTAGAAAAGTGGGGGGCGTTTTATACATGGGGACGTCTTATACACGGAAAAATATGGTATACTGTATCCTTGAATTGGTATCTTGGGCAAGCTCTGGTTTTAGGATTTGGGTGCAAATGAAATTTAAATCTGTCATTTTTGTGAAGCTTCCATGATCTGCCTTGAACTTCCAGCTGTTCATGAAATGGAGAAATAAAACAACATACAAATACAATATGGATGGAACATTTAGCTTTTCATTCCTATGTAATCCCCCCTCTACTCTCTTAATTGTATGCCTTTCTTCCCTCCACCCACACCCCCCATCTTTCTATGAAGATTTACAAGGCAAACCTACTCCATTAAGGAAATGATTTCTTACACTCTAGGGAGCAAAGGAAAAGCAAAGAGCAAGCCTTGGGCCTTGCTCAGTTTGAATGATAATCAAGGTACCAATTGTCTAATAGTTCAGTGTTCTGCCAGGGGCAAACACCTCTTCCTCATACTCAGTTTACAATAATTATGGTTACAGTTCAATTGCACCAGTGCAGTTTTCCACATATATTTATATATATACTTTGTTCATATATGATTAGCAATTATTCTCAGGACAGCTCAGGTTTGGAAACTACAATCTAAGGTTCATTAATTTATAGCTTCATAGCAGGCCTAATTTTTAAAAACAGCAATCAGAAAACCATAGGTTTCTATTTCTGGAATTGTGAGACCTCAGTGGGTAGGATGTTTAGGTGTGAGATGGTTGGTGCTGGAGGCAAAATAGCTTAAAAGGGTTAAGCTACAACTATTTGAACTCTTTACTTGCGAGTAGATCCTGTTCAACATTGGGCAGTATCCTATTGCTAATTGGCATTTGTGTATGAGAAATCCTTTGTCTTAGTGGCGAATTGCCATTAATTACTACGGTCCTCGATAGATTCTTGGGGATGCCCTCAACTGCAATTTCCTTTACATAAATGACCATTTTGTTATATCTCATTCCTTCTCTCTGGGCATTTTCTTCTAATTTGCATAATGTTTTGAGCACATGGTTGTTTTATTCCATTGCAAAATGTGGCACATGCCAAGATGTATTATGAGGAATAGGAAGGGCATTTCCTGTTCCTCAAAGTGCCCTAAAGTGGGGGATTTGTGCCACTTACAAAAGACAGAGAATCAACTTTTTTTCCTGTCTTCTCCTCTTACTCTGCTAGAGGAAGCTGGAGGCCATTGTGACTTTTGTGACACTGGATATGGCAACTGTACATGATAATATGACATTCAAATAAGTTGCTCAGGTTCTTCAACCTGAAGTGAGATCAGGTAAATAACAACATAAACAAATGCATAACTATATAAGCAACAAATGAGCATTACGATGCAGTTGCATCAATGCAGAGAAATAGATTATGATTGTGAAGAGCATGGGTGATCTGCAATTTATATCACGGTACTTTAATATGATAAGGGATGTGGTGGCACTGCGGGTTAAACCGCAAAACCTCTGGGCTGCAAGGTCGTAAGACCAGCAGTTCGAATCCACGTGACGGAGTAAGCTCCCGTCACTTGTCCCAGCTCCTGCCAACCTAGCAGTTCAAAAGTATGTAAATGCAAGTAGATAAATAGGTACCACTATGGTGGGAAGGTAATGGTGTTCCGTGTTTAGTTGCGCTGGCCATGGAAACTGTCTACAGACAAACGCTGGCTCTATGGCTTGGAAACAGGGATGAGCACCGCCCTAGAGTCGGACACGACTGGACAATTTGTCAAGGGGAACCGTTACCTTACTTTAATATGATGCTTTCTTATTGATGCTATTGTAATTGTTCTAATTTTTCAGAAATTCATTGCTAGTTTTAGCCAACCATCTTGGAAGGAGTACACAGAACCAAAAGCTCTAGTTATAGAATACCCCCAATAGCGTACATACAGTGGATTTATTTACTGTATTTAATTTATTTAACTTATATGCCGCCCACTCTACCCAAAGGTCTCTGGGCGGCATATAAGTTAAATAAATATTTGTGAATATTCTGATTCCCAATGCCTTAGAATCCAGATAGGTAGTGAAAATTGCATGGAATCCAGGTTGATTAAATCTCAATCTCTAGAGGGGAATTAAGATAGCCTATTTGCCCTTCCACTGTTAGGAAAACACCCTTTTAGTCACACAAACTTTTCAGAACGAACCTGACTTACACCACAATGGGATTTTTAACAGGGTGAGTATAGTGGGTTTGGTGGGAGTGAAGATTTAGCCTTATACTGTAATTTATTATCAGATGGGTCTTGATGGCACATTCAATTATTATTCACTTGTTTTACATCTTAATGGTGCATGTTTTATTTTAACGTTAGAAACATTGAAGTTCCATATTTTTGTCAGAACGTTGTTGTTCAGTTGTTAAGTCGTGTCCGACTCTTCGTGACCCCATGGACCAGAGCGCGCCAGGCCCTCCTCTCTTCCACTGCCTCCCGGAGTTTGGACAAATTCATGTTGGTCACTTCGATGACACTGTCCATCCATCTCGTCCTCTGTCATCCCCTTCTCCTCTTGCCTTCACACTTTCCCAACATCAGGGTCTTTTCCAGGGAGTTTTCTCCTCTCATGAGATGGCCAAAGTATTGGAGCCTCAGCTTCAGGATCTGTCCTTCCAGTGAGCACTCAGGGTTGATTTCCTTCAAAATGGATAGGTTTGTTCTCTTTGCAGTTTTAAGTCACGCCTGTTTGAACGCACTGTCCTGTTCCGAGACCTCTGGTTCCTCTGCCGTCTAAAAGTGCCATATATAAATAATAAGTGATCATAATGATGGTGCAAATCAAATGAGAAAAAAACAAACAAACCCCGAGGAAGACCGCCTGTCCTCTGAACTTGACAGAAAGGGATCTCTCGCGCGGCCCCACAGGGGTGTTTATCATCTTTGCGCGCACGTGGTCTTGAGGGGTGAGTAGGAAGTACAGCGATCCAGTGGATCCCACCTCCGCGTGGGGCTGCCCTGAGAGCCCTCCAAAGGCCCCTCGTGGCGGGGTGTGTGTGTGTGTGTAACCCAGAAAGGGACTCCTCTTTTCCTCCCTGGCAGGTGTCTCTCGGCGGTGACGGCGGGCGGGCGGGCGAGCCAGGAGAGAGGCGGCGAAGGAAGCGGCCCGCCCCGCTGCCTCCGCCTCCTTTCTTCCTGCCTTCCCTTCCCTTCCCTTCCCTCGCCTCCTCCCGGCGGCTACCCAGAGTGCCGTCGCACCGATCACGGCAGGCGCTGGGGAACGGGCCTTCGCCGGCGCCGCGGCTGGCCTTGGAGGAGCCCGGGGGCAAGAGCCGGCCCAGGAGCGCGGCGAGGCGGCGGGCTCGGCTCGGGCCCGGCCCCGGCGGCGGAGGAAGCGGCGGCCAGGACGCGGCCCAGCATGCGAGTGTGAGATGCTTCCCCCGGAGGCATCGGCGGCGCCTTCCTGGGCCCAGGTGGCGGCGACGGCGACGGCGGCCCCCGCGCTGTGGATGCGACTCCGGAGCCGGCGCTTCGCCCTCCACAAACATTTCTATAGGACTCATTCGCCTTGCTGAGGAGGAACCGGGGGAGGCCTTTTCCCTCCTCTCTTCCTTCCCCTTTTGGAAACTCCAGAATAGAGACACCCCCCCCCCCCGCTAGAAACAGCAACGACCCCCCTCAAAAAAAAAAACCCAGCAGGAGGAGCCGCCGCCGCCGCCACACCGACCGCAAGGCCCAAGGCCTAGACTAACGTTCGGCAGACCGTTACCTTGCCCACCCCCCCCTCACCCAGCCACCCCTTCTTCCCGCTCTCGGGCCTGTCCGGTTGCATGGAGCCCGCCGGCCGAGCCCCGCCGCTCAGCGCCCCCCAGCTGGGTCGCCTGCGGGACGAGCAGGGCAAGGTAAACCGAGGAAAGGGTGGAAGGCAGGCAGGCGGGCAGGTCTCCTCAGCGGGGACCGAAGCCGCCTCAGGCCTGCGCGCGGGAGGTGGGAGGGGCGGGGGCGTGAGTAGGCCGTGGGGGTCGGGGGGGGGGAGGGGAAGGGGTGGGGCAAGCCTCCTTGGGGGGGGGAAGCTGAAGGGGAGGCAGCGAGGGGGTCGCTCTTCTGGGGGGGGGGTTGGAGGTCGGGATTTCGCGCGACCCTCTCTCACACCAGCACCCTGTGGGGAGTCTCTTATTTGTTGCTTGGCTTCTTTCTCTCTGTCTCAAATTTACAGCTTAGTTTCTTGCTGCTTGTCTTTTCTTTCTCTCCACACTACAATATTGTTGTTGTCTGATCTATTTTTAATCAGTTTTTAATTCTTTTATTGTTCATACTTTTGCATTTTTAATTTAATTTGGAGCAGGTTGTTCTAGTATGTTTATGTTTTGTTACATTGTGAACTACCCAGTGACCAGAGGTCAGATGGGTAGTATACAAATTGAATACATAAAATAAAGAAATCATCATAGTTGTTGTTGTTTTGACTTATATACCGCCCCATACTGTCTGGGCAGTTTACAACATAATTATGCAAGAAACACGCTGCCCCCCCCCAAACAAACTGGTCTCTCAGTAGTACCTCATTAGCACTATAATGAGAGGGAAAAGGTCAATAACTAACCGTGGTCATGATGGTAGTATGGGTTTGAGAGGTGGTAGGGGAGATATCCAAAAATCTTCACATTTTTAAAAACAAAATGAAACCAGAGGGGGAGACCACTTGCAGAGTTTACAATTGAAATGTACTTCAAAAATTGCAGCAATTATTAATAGAGAAGTAATCCAATAACAACGCCACATTATGTATTGTGGTATATAGTGATTGAGTGTTATGTTTTGTATTTTGGAAAATAAAAATAATATATTTTTTAAAAGGCACATGGACTTTGATAGATCCTCATTAGATATGAGGCCTTCAGATTCATATCCCGGAGGATACAGATACGAAGCTCAGTCCCATGGTGGTCCATTTCCACTCCCTAGAACCATCCCAGTCCACTCACCGGGCTCCTTCCAGCACACACATCCATCGGTGGCAACATCGTGCCAGTCGTGGAAGTAATCCCACTGATGCTGCCCCGCCTCTCCTCACAGCCGACCACTCCGCCAAGGAGAAAAATGTCCCCACTCAGCTGCTGAGCGGTCGACTGTGGGGAGACGTGGGGCAGCGCTGGTGGGACTACCGCGATTGGCACAATGTCATCACCAACGGACGCACGGGCTGTGGGGAGCCTGGTGAGTGCACTGGGCTGGTTCTGGGGGTTGGGAATGGACCGCCGTGGCACCTGTGGTGCTGAGCTTCATATTCATATCTCTCAGGATACGAATATGAAGCTCCCATGTCTAACTATCATATTTATTTAGTTTATTATGTGTAGTATTTCCATGCTCCCCTTCACGGATTGCTGCCTTGTCGTGGCGAAGGGGCTTGAGTACTTCAGAGAAGCTATGGGCTATGCCGTGCAGGGACACCCAAGACGGACAGGTCATAGCGGAGAGTTCTGACTAAACGCGAGCCACCTGGAGCAGGAACTGGCAAGCCACTCCAGTATCTTTGCCAAGAAAACTCCATGGACAGAAACAAAAGGCTAAAAGATATGACGCTGGAAGACGAGCCCCTCAGGTCGGAAGGTGTCCAACATGCTACTGAAGAAGAGCAGAGGACAAGTACAAGGAGCTCCAGAGCTAATGAAGTGGTTGGGCCAAAGAGAAGGGAAACAAAATGCAAGGGAGATAGGGAAAGTTACAGAAAATTGAATGCAGACTTCCAAAGAATAGCAAGGAGAGACAAGAGGGCCTTCTTAAATAAACAGTGCAAAGAAATAGATGAAGATAATAGAAAGGGAAAAACCAGAGATCTGTTCAAGAAAATTGGAGATGTTAAAGGAATCCCAAAGAAGGGCAGTGCCAAAGAATGCTCCCACTACCATACAATTGCACTCATTTCACACGCTAGCGAGGTTATGCTCAAAATCCTACAAGGTAGGCTTCAGCAGTATGTGAACCGAGAATTCCCAGAAGTACAAGCTGGATTTCGAAGGGGCAGAGGAACTGGAGACCAAATTGCTAACATGCGCTGGATTATGGAGAAAGCCAGAGAGTTCCAGAAAAACATCTACTTCTGCTTCATTGACTCCGCAAAAGCCTTTGACTGTGTGGACCACAGCAAACTATGGCAAGTCCTTAAAGAAATGGGAGTGCCTGACCACCTTATCTATCTCCTGAGAAATCTATATGTGGGACAGGAAGCAGCAGTTAGAACTGGATATGGAACAACTGATTGGTTCAAAATTGGAAAAGGAGTACGATAAGGCTGTATATTGTCCCCCTACTTATTTAACTTATATGCAGAATACATCATGTGAAAGGCTGGACTGGAGGAATCCAAGCTGGAATTAAGATTGCGGGAAGAAATAACAACAACCTCATATATACAGATGATACCACGCTGATGGCAGAAAGTGAGGAGGAATTAAATAACCTCTTTAGTGAAAAAGGAGAGCGCCAAAAATGGTCTGAAGCTCAACATCAAAAAAACTAAGATCATGGCCACTGGTCCCATCACCTCCTGGCAAATAGAAGGGGAAGATATGGAGGTAGTGACAGATTTTACCTTCTTGGGTTCCATGATCACTGCAGAGGGTGACAGCAGCCACGAAATTAAAAGACGCCTGCTTCTTGGGAGGAAAGCGATGACAAACCTAGACAACATCTTAAAAAGCAGAGAAATCACCTTGCCGACAAAGGTCCGCATAGTCAAAGCTATGGTTTTTCCAGTAGCGATGTATGGAAGTGAGAGCTGGACCATAAAGAAGGCTGACCGCCGAAGAATTGATGCTTTTGAATTGTGGTGCTGGAGGAGACTCTTGAGAGTCCCCTGGACTGCAAGAAGATCAAACCTATCTGTTCTGAAGGAAATCAACCCTGAGTGCTCACTGGAAGGACAGATCCTGAAGCTGAGGCTCCAATACTTTGGCCATCTCATGAGAAGAGAAGACTCCCTGGAAAAGACCCTGATGTTGGGAAAGTGTGAAGGCAAGAGGAGAAGGGGATGACAGAGGACGAGATGGATGGACAGTGTCATGGAAGCCACCAACATGAATTTGACCCAACTCTGGGAGGCAGTGGAAGACAGGAGGGCCTGGTGTGCTCTGGTCCATGGGGTCACGAAGAGTCGGACACAACTTAACGACTAAACAACAACAATTTCCATGCTGTTTCTCTGCCAAAAGAAAAGGTTTAATGCTAATAAAAACAGTAGCAGCAGATGACAGCTGTGTGTTAACTTTCTCAAATTTGATTTGTGGTGTTAACTTGTAGAGATCCACCACTCACCTTTGTATGATATCCTAAGGCAGTTTTGTTATTAGAATATGAAACCATACTCATAGCTATATAGTAGTAAGACCCATTGACGTATCTGTAGCTTACTTCCAGGATAATGTCTGAATATGTGGAATAAAATCTTTTAATTTACATTACTTTTATTTGGTTAATTTGCCTGACATTGCCAACCTTTGTACATTTTAGGTGGGAGGAAATCTTTGCAGCAACCATGTGTGGACAAAGTGTGACTGTCCAGATATTGTTGAAGTGCAGCTCCCATCATCCCTCAGCATTGGCCATACTGTCCAACAACTTCTGGAGTGCCACTTTTTTGCCCACCTCTCTTGTAAGGCAGTATTGCTTGGCCAGTGGTTATCCAGTGAACTTAATGGCTGAGTGGGGCTTTGAACTTGGATCTACTCATTCCAAGTAGGATACTCTAGTCACTGCACCACAGTTTGTGGGATCATATGAGCTATGGATAAGGAGCTCGATCACCACATCAGACCATTGGTTCATCATGCTCAGTATTTCTAGCAAAGGTTCGATTCCTTTGGCTCTCTACACTTTTTGAACTTCACGTCCCAGGAGCTCCCTGCCAACATGGTCAGTAGTAGAGTTTCTGGGAGTTGAAATTCAGAACATTTGGAGAGCCAAAGGTTGGAAACTATTGGTCTGTATTGACATATTGCTGCTTCCCATAGTTTCAGGCAGTGGCATTTCCATCCCTACTTGGAGCCTTTCTGTATGCATGCTGTGTGTTTTGCCAGAAAGGTACACTTCCTGATCTTGCTTTGATTATGGTGAGAAGGCCTATGACATTTTTAATGGCATGCATTGAAAGGATCTAACATTATGTAGGTATTCCTTCAACTTTTAGAGCCTTTCCATTCTATAGTGAATATATACATGCTTGCAGCCTTTGTTGAAGTTAGTTAACCCCAATTAGTTCTCTCTCAAGTCCCTTTAGTTAGCCTTTTGTACTCCTCCAATTACAGATTTAGCTGTTTTTCCAGCCTGTATGCAGTTAACACATATATTTAGTTTTCAGCCTTTTTAAAACAAGACATATTGCTGCAATGCTCCAGTACTATCAAGAGACATTGTCTCTATCCTTAGACTATGTTATTAACATTTCTAAAAAGTGGGCCCTATCTTCCTTTTTATTATGTCTTTATGGGCAACGTGCAGGTTCCACTCTGCATTAGTGATTGTATGGAATGAGGAGTGTATGCATTTAGTGTTGCTGTATTAAATAAAAAAAGTATGACATGAACTTACAGATTAGAAGGTAGGTTGTCATTTTGGGAGTTCAGGAATGCAGTGATATTGGGTGGCACACACGGGTGTTATGGCACTATTTCCCAGATGGTTGGCTAAGGATTTTACTGTGTGGCTAATTCTTACTGGTTTATCTGAAGGTGTGTACATATGTGTATTGGAAGGCCACTTGATTTCTGGTTTCAGGCTATGAATCCAAGGTGCAGGGCCAGTGTTTAAATAGTTGCTAAGAATCACTAGTATTGAATACATCCTAGGGTGGTGGTGGAGGAGTTGTGCTAGTTATAGTTCAGATTTGGATGGTGAACACTAGTGGAAATGGACCTGAAACAATGAAGAAAGATCAGTGTACTTGGAAAAACTCTTGAGGTTTAGTGCATTTTTAGACTGAATAAATACTCCCCCACAACTTCCCCACACTAGAAATAACTTAAAGGGGATTTACCATACTCCTTAGGATTTGAATGCTAAATATCAGTGGGAAAAGAAAAAAATTGTTTGAAAAGAGAAAATGACGTATTCCATATGAAGACACAGATGACTGGCTGGAATCTTGAATGAGAGTACTCCTTTTAGAAGTTGAAGATATATATCGTAATATCTTGTGGCAGATCCTATATATTTCTCTAGGTCTGAGGGCACAACGGCTTGGAGATGAGGGTAAACAGTAGCTCCTTAATTCTAATCTGGGCAGAGTGCAAACCACTGTTGACTATGGGCAAGAGATGATGTGCAACATGTGGAAGATATAATTGGATCAGCATATATAGGGGAAAGCACACATGGTAAAGACTTTAGAGGAGTATTGCCATGTGGTTCATAAATTCAGTGGGAACTGTTGCTGATAGGAGGAGCAATGCAGTCTGCTCTGCTGTTCCTAGTGTACACTGGCCCCTCGTTATGAACACCAGTCATATTCACATAACCTCCCTTTGCACTAATGGGGCAGTATATAAGTTGAATGAATGAATGAATAAGATCACATCAACTGTGTCTCCTTGTGACTGACCACTGATTTCAGAATGTATGGCTTACAGTAAAACGAAAGGCCACACACTGCATTTAAATGTCCTGATTTGAGCATCTTCCCCAGCTGAATGTATCAGGGTTCTTCACTTGTGTGTTTCCTGAGTGTGCACATCCAGGGTTGAAAAGAGTGTAGTGGTGTATCTTACACATGAAAGAATCCTACTTCTGAGGCTTTGGAATTTGAGTTTGAAGGTCTTCCCATAGCTTGCTGATAAAGCTGTAGATGTTACACCAATTGGTGTGAAAGAATGCTGGAACAGTTACTGGAGCAGCTGGAATTTTGTTGCTTTACACAATTGTGTAAGGCAAATTGCACATGCAATTCAGTGTCTTCACTCAGCTATCCTTTGGGCACATAAATAGCTGTGTGTTTGGTCATGCACCTGGCAGTGTAACAAACAAGAGGGGGATGCACATAGTTTTCCCCAATAGATTTTGGATAATATCTCCTGTTGCAGTACTGCTATCTTTTTGTTTTGTTTTTCATTTTTCTGTATGCTGGTCTCCTTTTCACTGGCAAAAACTGAAACCAAAACAAGGTTACAAAGAGGAAATACTTTTGCACAGAAACTTATTTTTATATAGTTTTTGCTGATTCATTGGTAAGGACGAGGGGAATGAAAACTTAAATGTGAATTCCAGAAATGCAAACTATACATTAGGACACCATTGCAGTCCTTAAATGTAGGCGTTAATTAAATTAGACTATAGCAGCAAAGAACCCCTGAGAACTAAAAAGATACTTTAATTTCATGTCCATAAAGTGAATAACACCTTTCTGCATGGCGTGTGTGAGAAATTTTACCCTGACAGGTATCTGTGCATCCAGGAAGTGGTTTTCCCCCTCCTGGGCTTGTCACAGACTTGGTGAAACAAGTTTGGGCAAAAATAGGTTAGCAGCTACTAGTGTAGTTAGTTGGAGGGAAGTCCTGCTCATTGAAAGGAGTCTGTTTGCATGAATTTGTTTTTTGACCTCTTGAATTGAAACAAAATGTGCTAAACCTAAACAATATGCTTTAACAGTGATAATAAAATGAAGCATGAGAAACGAGGACTAAGAGTGTGGTTATACTAGGGGGAAACTCTGAATTGGATTTAGCTTATTTTAAATCCATTGTTTAATATGTGTGTCTACATGATATGTGAATGCCTCTATCTGTGTAAATTGTGTCTGTGGAGTTTGCAACTCACTGGTATGCCTTCCATGCTTCCTCTCCACACAACCCCCCCCCCCCCCGTGTGTGTGTGCGAGAGAGAGAGAGAGAAGGTGGATTTTATTTAAATCAAATTCATTTAAATCACAATTTAAACTTTACAAAATTGATTTTTTAATGATTTAAATAAAAAACAATTATTAAAATTTAAATAATGATTTAAATCAATTTGATTTTTAAGATGCATAAATCTTTATCCACCCTGGTGTTTGTGTGTAGGTCTGTCTCCCTTCTTAGCAAGCCTAGTCATGTCTCCGGTCAGTTTCAGCCCTGGCTCTGTTGGGCCCTCTCTATCTCCACCTCTTCTCTCTCTCTCTTTTTAATCTCCATTTATTTTTAAATGTTTTTGTATCAGCATATGTTAAATGCCTGTATCAACAATATAGCTTAGGGGAGATAGATACAAGGTCACCAGATTTTCAAAAGCTTACCTAAAATAGTATAAAAACTGGAAGATAGTTAATATAAAAAGTTCCCTTGAAATGCAATTTTCACTCATATGCTTCCTTTTTTGTGTGCACTCATCATCTCCCTCTGATTTTTCTGATATTGGTTTAAATTCTATCAAGGCTTTGAGAACAAACAGTTGTTTGAGCTCCATAAAATGTTCCCAGGATTGTATTTTTGTTTGTTTGTTTGTCTCTACAGTAAAAAAACATTCAAAACGAGTGTGAAAATCTAATTTTCAGTAGATTAGCAAACTTTTGTGCCTCCTCGTAGTCTAGAAGTATTGTCCCAGCTCCAAAAGCCTTCATCATTCTGAAATTCGGCTACTGAAATTAAGACATTTTAGGAGGAAAGGGTTTGTTTCTAAGGTCTAGTTCTGGTACTGAAATCAGATTTTTGGCTGTGACTTATTTTTAAAGGTGAGATATACATCTTTTAAAACAAAATGAATAATAGATAATGAGCAAAGTTAATGTCTTTTTACCTTAATTTTTTAAAATGTTTATTAGGTGGCTAGAAAAGGAATAATAGTGTCAATTCTTGGGAATATTATTTTATGTGTTACATTCTGTTGACCTGACAAAGCTGTTGCAGCATAAATGGTCCAACTTCTCCTTTTAGAGTTCTGTCAGAACTCAAAATTACTGATGTGCTATGTTTTGTGTTTTATTTCTTTTAAATCTAATCACTTCAGAATCACTTAATGAAAGGTTCTCCATATGTTTGATACTGAACCATCTGGAATGTTTTCAGGTCATTACAATCTGTTGTTTAAATACATGCATTAAAATGTAGCAAATGTGCTTGGTGTTATACCTGCATATAGAAGTGAAGAGTCAAGTGAAATTTGATCCAGATCTCAGAATGAAACTGACTCTGCCCCACCCTTACTTGAATCAGTTCTCTCTTTCATCATTTGATTATTTTCAAGTAAAGGTATGAATGGATGCTATTGAATACTTAGTGTTTGAGATTATATTGAGTAATGTGTTCTGCCTGTAATGTTGGGTCTTGGATGGCTTTTTTACATATGTACCCCATTATTTCTGATTACACTAATCAAATAGTCAACAAATTTGTGAACTACGTCTTTGAACAGAAAATTCTACCAGAGTAGATTTTGAGTAGCACCTATGGTTTGGCAGGTGCTATTGTCCTTCATTCCCTATGAACCTTAGTCAGGCTGGCCAGTGGAGATGTGAGATGGTCAGTCTAGCACCATCTGGTGTGTGTGTGTCAGGTCAGTTGTGTAATTAATTATGGGTTGCTTAGTATCTGAGAGATAATGTTTCAGGTTACTTTTGGTATTTGTTTTAAATTTAATGGCTAGTACAGTGGTGCCTCGCAAGACGATTTTAATTCGTTCCGCGGAAATCGCTGTCTTGCGAAAACATCGTCTTGCGAAACACGGTTCCCCATTGGAATGCATTGAAACCTATTTAATGTGTTCCAATGGCGGGAAAAATCGCTGTCTTGCGAAAATCATCCGTACAAAACATCATCTTGCAAAACACAGTTCCCCATAGGAATGCATTAAAATCTACCGTATTGGGGAAAAGCAATCCCCTCACCTGCACTGCCTTTGGAAATGCAGTGGGTCTGAGATGACCTTCCCCCTCTTTCTCTCTCCAGCAGCAAAGAAAGAGGGTGAAAGGAGTCAAAGGAGCCCCTGGCTCCTGATCATGATGACTCCTTTTGCCCTGATCTTTTGCCACTGGGGAGAAAAAGAGGGAGAATGCAGTACAGTACAAGACATCACCAGGACTTACTGCCTTTGCAGTAGGTCCTGATGCGGGAAAAAAGAGATCAAAATGGTTCTAGAAAGACCAGGGAAAGCACAAATGCAATCCCCTATTATCACAAATTATGCAGTTGAGTTCCCCACATTTGGGGAAATCACAGGGATCAGCACACCTGAAGTGCAATGGATGAGCCTCACACCCTGGGAAAACCACTCTCATGACCATGGTATTTCCTCTGCAAGGTATGAGTTGGAGTGGCCCTTGCACCTCCTGCCCCCTTCTGTGCCCTGCCCCCCCAAGGCATGGTGACCCCCTGGCTGCACCTCCCACTCAGAACAGGGCTGCACAGCCCCAGTCCCGCCAGAGGCCAAGAGAGCTCCTCAGTGTTTTGGGGTGCCCCGCGGGACCCCCATCAGGGGCTGGATGTTCCTCCCACAATCCTCTAGTGCACAGGTATTAGCATATACTGTATGCTAATATATATGCTAATACCTTAGGATTGTGGGAGGAACACCTAGCCCCTGATGGGGGTCCCGCGGGGCACCCCAAAACACTGAGGAGCTCTCTTGGCCTCTGGCGGGACTGGGGCTGTGCAGCCCTGTTCTGAGTGGGAGGTGCAGCCAGGGGGTCACCATGCCTTGGGGGGGCAGGGCACAGAAGGGGGCAGGAGGTGCAAGGGCCACTCCAACTCATACCTTGCAGAGGAAATACCATGGTCATGAAAGTGGTTTTCCCAGCGTGAGGCTCATCCATTGCACTTTGGGTGTGCTGATCCCTGTGATTTCCCCAAATGTGGGGAACTCAACTGCATAATTTGTGGTAATAGGGGATTGCATTTGTGCTTTCCCTGGTCTTCTTAGAATCTCTTTATCCTTTGGTCCTTGGCTGTTTTCACCATCCTTTGTCATTTAAATTTGCAGCCATTGGCCCTGCTGGTTTTCCAGGAGGCAGATCCTGGAAAGCCAGCAGCTCAGATGGCAGAGCAGCAAGGTCCAATGCAGCTGCCACAGTGAGCAGCCTCTGGTATTGGTTTGGAGGCCTTCTGGCACAGTGCTGGAACTGTGGGAGGCTTCTGGGTGGGGGTGGCTGAAGAGGTTTTAAACCATTTTTTACAGTATATTCACTCCATAAGATGCATACACTTTCTCCCCCACTTTTTTGGGATAAAAAAGTGGGTCTTATGGAGTATAAAATACAGTAATTAATGTGTTCCAATGGGGGGGAAAGCAAAGCATCGTCTTGCGAAAATCGTCCATAGAAAACATCGTCTTGCGAAGCGCCACAGCGATCGCAAAAACCCATCGTCTTGCGGATTAATCGTCCTGCGAGGCAATCGTCTTGCGAGGCACCACTGTAATTATCAGACAAAACATAGGTTAAAGTTACGAAGTTGTTGTGGATGATGAAAGTCAAGAACCTGATGGGAGCAGGTGGGCTGAATATAATTTCTGTACGTACAGAGTAATCCCCCAGTGTAGTTCTTCTTCACCTTTAAAAGATTCAGAACAGAGAATTTCCACCTTTTACACAACTGTTACAGGTGCATGAGCCCTGTCATCTTCTGTTTCTGATCACCCTGTGGTCCACTCTTACAATGAGTTGTGATGTTCTGCTGGAGGGCTTATAGTGTTCAGCAGTTTTAGTTTATATTTTCTTAGAAGTATTGAAATCCTACTTAAAAGGTATGTTGATTTGTAGCAAGGCTTTTGTAGGTCATTTCACTAGTGGGCCTAGAGACGGGAAATTCATTATAATAGAACATCTTGTAATGCCATTTGACTGAGAGTACCTGTTCTTTGAAAGATCACAGAACTTGGTAGAGCTGCTTGAGTGCTTGGAACATATATTGCATTTGTATGTATAAGACATAATTTATATTTATTTATAGCATAGAATCATAGAAAATGAAGTTGGAAGGGGCCTATAAGGCCATTGAGTCCAACCCCTCGCTCAATGCAGGACTACAAATCAAAGGATATCTGCCAGGTGGCTGTCTAAATTTCTCTTAAATGCCTCCAGTGTTGGAACATTCAACATAGCATTTATATACCACCACACTTAGGGGAGACCACTATGATGGACAGTCTTACAACATAACATAAATCCAACCCCCCTGCCTCCAAAAAACAAAAATGGTAAAACAACTGAACAAGCAATAAAATGCAAGCAGATAAATGAAGAAGCTTTAGTCTTTCTGCCAAAACAAGCCCAGGAGCATATTTGGTTACCACAAATGGTTATTATTGAACATTAAAGTTGAAAAAGAACACTAAAAGTGTCATGGTAGAAAGTATAATTGAAATAACATTTCTGATGAATTTAAAGTCCACATAAAGAACAGATCTGCATTACTAAACTCAATTGACTGTGAATCAGAGGAACTGTAGAACCAAAGATGATATTAGGGAAGGATGCAAAAAAGACTACTGTAGCCAAAAGAAAGTAAAAACCTAGATGGCTTTTTGGTGTTGTTAAGGACAGAAGAGAAGCAAAAGAAAAGGGATGCAGAAATAGGGTCAGAATCCTGCATGCGGCTTTTCAGTGGCCATCAAGCAGGAACAAAGAAAACAATTATAATGACCAGTACAAAAACACAGAAGAGAGCAACACAAAATAAAAACAATAACTCTCTTCTGGAAGACCCAAGAAATGTAAAGGGAATTTTAAACCTAAATTAAAGATGCTGAAAAATCAACAGAGGGCCATACTATCTTAGCAGGATAAAATAAAAAAAAGAGGAAGAAATATAACGAAGAATTATACAGAAGAGATAAAAGGATGACAGATTCCTTTGACGAGGAATCCTGTGATAAAGAGCCTGCAGTTTCAGAAAGTGAAGTGAAAGCATTTGGGAGAAATAAATCACCAAGAGGAAATGGAATAAGAATAGAATTATTCAGAAAAGGAAAAAGCATGTGAGATCATATTGCAAATATATGTTGGCTGTAAGAGCTTACCAAAGAATTTCAGAATTAAAATTTATAAATTACAGCAAAGCCTTTGACTGTCTGGATAATGTGAATCTATAGATTGTTCTGAAAGAAATGGGTGTCCCTTAGCATTTCATGGTCCTCATGGGTAACCTGTATTATGTACAAGAAGTTACAGTTAGGATAGAATACGGATAGACAGAATGATTTCCCATAGACAAAGGAGTCAGACAGGAGCATATTTTATCTCCTTATCTGTGCAATCCCTACTGAGAACATATTATACAGAGAACTGGATTAGATTCAGATGAAAGACGAATGAAAATTGGTGGAAGAAACATCAGTAAAGTAAGACATGCAGATGACATCATCTTATTGATAGAACTCTACAATGACTTGAAATGATTCCTGAGAAAAGTGAAAGAAGAAAGTGAAATAGTTGAACATATAGTTGAATATTAGGAGGGACGTTAATTGTTATTGCGGAACTTCTTTAATGCTGACAGTGAAAACATTAAAATTATTAAAAATTTTGTTTACCTTTATCAATCCAAATGGGGACTGCAGCCAAGAAATCAGAGGCAAAAATGACAAAACTGAGGCTGTCATACTTTGAGCACATATTAAGAAAGAAAGAAAAATCACTGGAAAAGACAGTAATGTTAGGCAAAGATGAAGGCAGCAGGAAAAGAGGGAGATTGAATATGAGATGGGTTGAATCCATAAAGGAAGCCACAACCTTGAGTTGACAAGAGCTGAGCAAGGCTGTTAATGATAGAACATTTTGAGGATCACTCATTCATAGTATTTCCACTGTAAATCAGAGGTGACATGATAGCGCATGACACCAATAACAAAGGCTGGACCACTGGACAGGCATAAAACCTGAGCTGGGAGCAAGGTGTTAAAGTTTTCTGCAGACGCTCTAGGGAAAGTCCAGGCTGCAAGGGCATGATCTGGTTATTTGTAACCAAAAGGCACATATTGAGCTCCTCTTTTGTTCATTTCCCTCTGCTGGTTTGGCTAAAAGGAGCAAACAACATCATGTATATTGAGAAACTCTGGTTACTTTAAAAATGGAAGCACAAGCTTCCTATCTCATGGCTGTGCCAAGAGAAAGAAGAAGTGGAAGTGTGGAAGCTTAAGGCTTGTGTTGACTCACACACATAATTCTAAATATATAGTTTTAATGTTGCAATTGAAAAGTCTCTTATAATTATTTCTGAGCCCAGGCATTACTGAAATGACCATGTTTTCATAACTATTAACACCTTCAGTCTTTTCTTTCATACTATAAGGAAAGAGGGCAGGAGGAGCAGAGTCCATAGCTTGCGCCATAAAGCTACACCATGACTTAGCCGTTTGTCTGGACTGGGCCGTTAAGTTGGGACTCCGTTCCAATAAGTATATTTCGAAGAACTGCAGCATTAGGGAAACTAGAGCAAGAGTATTTTGGAAGCATCTTAGAGGATGATGAAATGTTGGAAGCATTTGAGTATGCACTATGGCAGTCCTGCATTGTGTTGTGTTATACCGGCAGTATGTATAGTTAATACATGTATTAAATGACCTCCCAGTTTAATGAAAGTTTAGTCAGAAGCAGGGCCCACTGAGAATAGCAAAATGTGTGTTCACATAAGTATCCATAAAATTACTTTAGATAGGGCTAGTAAGGTAAAGGTAAAGGTTCCCCTTGACAGTTAGTCCAGTCGTGTCCGACTCTAGGGCACTGTGCTCATCCCCGTTTCCAAGCCGTAGGGCCAGCTTGTCCGTAGACAGTTTCCGTGGTCACGTGGCCAGCACGACTAGACACAGAACACCGTTACCTTCCCACTGTGGTGGTACCTATTTACTCACATTTACATGCTTTCGAACTGCTAGGTTGGCAGGAGCTGGGACAAGCGACGGGAGCTCACTCCGTCGCGTGGATTCGATCTTACGACTGCTGGTCTTCTGACCTTGCAGCACAGAGGCTTCTGCGGTTTTACCTGCAGCGCCACCACGTCCCTGAATTAGATAGGGCTAGAAGCCTGCAAAGATGGGTTGTAGAAGTGCCAGGTATAATGGACATACTTCTGTATTTATGAATTAGCAGAACTGTATTCTAATAAATACCTTTCAATAAAACATTTATTTGGGTATGGGGTTTTGTTTTGTTTTTCATTTTGGTTCTTGTGAGTGTGTGAGATATGAGAAAACACACATACCAGGTCTGGAAATAAATAGATAAGCACCATTGTAAGTTATTCAAAAGAATGATTAGCATGAAGCTGTGTATCTCAGTTCACCACCAGCTAAAAAGAGACATCGTGCTTGATACACATGTGATAGGAGATTATACATTTGTACCCCAATAGGCAAGGGTTTCAATCATTTGAGTCATTTCAGTCCCATTGTACTCCTGCTTAAATTTAGATAGCAGTAGACAGGAAGCTGTTTTGAATTTTAGCTGGAGAATTAACTCCTACAGCATGGTTATAGGAAGAGCTGTCATAGTCAGAAGCTAGTATGTAAACATTGGACATTCCCATTTATGTCCTTTCATTAGAACCTATAAATTGGTTGTAGCTTTTTCTGTGTGGGTATTTGCCTCAACTTCAAAGCAGCTAACTACGTATGTGTGACATTGCATATATTGTGTATACCAGTACGTTTCAGACATCCAGAGGTATTTATGGATGGAGTTACCTCATTTGGTGCTTCTGAAGGCTACAGGCTGGAGTTGGCAGAAGCATGGTGAACCTACGAAAATGGAGTTCGTGATTTTGTCCTGCTTCAGTGACCAATAAACAAAAACACAGGTTTTCTTCTCTTTGACAAATCTATCCCACTCTCTCAGTCTTCTTTCTCACTGAGTTGTAACCTTTGCCTTTGTATTCTGTGTTCTCCTCTAGATTGCAGGGGAGAGGCTCAGCAAATTGAATACACATTCAGCCCTAATATTTCCTGCACATAGGGATCTAAGAAGGGTTATAATCAAGCTTTCTTGACATGCTAATTTTCTGCTAGTTTTGGATGGGGAATTGTTTAGTCATGTGAGCTAACCCTTGTAGTCTGAAGTGGTGCAGCCTGAACATAGATGTAACCACTTTAGGGTGACCTAAACCCTGGTATTGAGTGTTTCTCCGCCATTAGTAGTACAATTCACATCAGTGGAAAGACGAGAGTTTTGTGTATTAGTAGAGCAATCATTTTTCACTTCTCTTCTCATCAAAGAATTCTCTTCTGAAAAGTTTAGTAATGGTAGACCAGCTTACCTTGAGGGCAGTTTGTTTACCATTAGTAATCATCCTCTGTGGAGAAAGTGAAAGTCAGGTGCATTGTGAGGTGCATACAGTTTGTGTGGGAGAGCCTGCAATTCTGACGGGTGTGGCTAAAGCCTTATACAAACAAAGTCTGCAACCTTGAACGTTTTGTAATACACTGATGTTCCCCAAGGATACAGTTTTCGGAAACTCACTGGCGTACTGCAGGAGGAAGCAGCCTATGTTTTTTTCAGATACAGTGGTGCCTCGCTAGACGATTGCCTCGCAGGACGAGGAAATCGCTAGACGATGGCTTTTTGCGATCGCTACTGCGCTTCGCAAAACGATGGTCTCCTATGGGGAATTTTCGCTAGACGATGAGGTTTCCCCATTGGAATGCACCGACTAGTGGTCAAAAGCTGTCAGTGCATTCCGACGGGGACCCGCGCTCGCTAGACGATGTTTCCCTATGGGAGATTTTCGCAAGACGACGAGTTTTCCCTTTGGAACGCATTGAAGAGATTTCAATGCATTCCAATGGGAAAACGTGCTTCGCAAGACATGTTTTCGCAAGACAGCGATCTTCGTGGAACGGATTAACATCGTCTAGCGAGGCACCACTGTATTTTGCGCTATAACTCCCACTGTCTCATCATTTGGCAGTGCTGGTTAAAATAGTGGACTGAGCCTTGGGAGATGTGAGTTAAAGCCATGAAACTCACTGGATGATTTTGACTAGTCATCCTCTCTAAGCCTGCCCCACCCTCAGAGATACGTAGGTGGGGATGAAATGGGAGGAGAGCCATGACTGATATATATAAATACAACTAGTAAGTCATAAAATGCATGAGTATGGGGTGGGGGCGTGAAGATTTTTCAACCTCTCAGCTAGAGATAAAAGAATTTACTGCATATTCAGTTTGCAGGGTTTATGCACTTTGTGCTCACAAAGAAGAGGGCAGGCAGTGGCGTTTGGCAATGTCGATCTCCCTCCAACTTTTTCAGCAGTATGAAGTTTGGCTTTACAGTTGGTATAAATTTTAGGTTTGCATCTTAGGGTTGTTGATGTTCAATTTGTTTATTTGAAATACTTAGAAGTCGCAGCTGTGTTCAAAGGCACCTGCACATGTAGAGTAAGAGGTTTGAGCTTTACAATATTGGATGTAATAATAAGTAGGGCCAGATACAATCCCAGATGGCATGATGAATTTCAGATAGTATAGCGAGTTCCTAATGGCAAATAATGCACATTTAAATGTGTTTGATGATTTATTCTAAACATTGTGTTTGCTTTCTTTACTAGTGCAAGAAGTACTCAGTGGCTGCAATCCGACTTTGAGTTGCACATGCATTCACTTACAGATGGAATTTAAGAGGTTGTAACTGCACTCTTGACTGCTGACTTCAATTTTCTATTACAAAATTGAAGCATTTAAATGTTTAATATAGAGCTTAATTCAAGGTTAAACAGCCTCAAATTACTCTCCTATTTGCTCATATTCAGATAACTTTTCAAGTGGTAAATAATACTCCTAAGCACTTAACTGTGCTTCACATCTTCAAGACATTAATTAATAACAGTTTCTACAAGGTAAAGGAGTAATTGCCCCTTGTTCCCATTTTACAGATGAGGAAGCTTATATCATATGCTTCAACTTTGGCTTGAAGCATTTGGTCAAATCACTTTTTTTTTTTAAAAAAAGTTATCTTATAGAAACGTGGCCTGCAACGAAGTATTACACTGTGGAGTGTTTCCATTTAGAATTCTAACCCCTTTCCCTTGTTCTGGAATATTCCATTCCATTCTTTTTTCTCCCTGGTGTTCTGCTTTACCTCATTCAGTCAGCTTTTTTCTCCCATTCAGTACACTTACTCATCTCTGAGTTATGATGTATTCTTTTCAGGGTCTTTTTGGTAACTTCTGCAAATTTTCCAGGTGTCTCTTGTTTTTGTTTCTTCAACAGCCTCTGCTGGAGAAAGGTTTGGTTGTTTTCATTCTGTGAAGTACGAAATTGCTGCTGGTACCAGATATGTAGGGTGGATAAAAGTCAATGATTTTTTTTTTAAAAAATCAAATTGATTTAAACGACCATTTGAATTACAATTTAAATTTAAAAAATAAATTTTTGAGTTAAATCGTCAAAACACACACACACACACACAAAAACACCCAACCTGCAGACATGTTATTTACATTTCTTTGCAGCTTTATATGTTTTGTACCTTAGTGTTGCTTTTCTTCCATAGATATGTGGTGTTCAGTGGAGTCGTTTTGTGCAACTGAGGCTGAACTGTTTTATTGAGTACTGTCATTGCCAGAGCATTTATTCCTAGAATCGATGCTTTATGTGCAACAGGTCTTAGGTTTGATCTTTGGCATTTCCAGGCTTTGAAAGACTTTTGTCTGAAACTCTGGAATGCCAGTGGCGGTACTGAGCTCGAAGGACCACCAGTCTGATTACATTTTTTAATGATAGGGCATGGATGTATATTTTTCCTTTCTTGCTTCATGGGGGATATCAAAGAAAGAAGGATGAAATTAAAATAGATCAGTGTTGCTGATTTTTGTCTAAGGAGCTAATGGGTTGATGAAACCATATGTCCATGTGTCTTTCCACTGATGGCCTGTTTCTTACCGGGAAGAAAAAAGTACTGAGAAAAGGGAAAAAAACATATGCTCTCAATTTACATATTTACTAATTAAAAAAAGCTTCCTGGAAACATTAAGCAGACTATCTTGAGTAACCTTTAACATTGTAGCTAATGGATATCTCCTGGAAATTTCCATAGAAGGTCTTCTAAATAATGTAAATGATTATGAATATGTAACTAGTTAATATGCAGCTATGAAAGGATTATCATGTAGAGGTTAATGAACATGCTGCACTTCACAGTTTTCAGGGTTTTGCTTTTTGTGCCTTTAGCTCACTTCATGCTTGGAAAGTCATGCATTGGGAATGACAGGTTTCCTGTTGAGCCATTTCTTTGCCTATCTGGAAAAGGAGTATTTGAGCTGGAACCTTCTTAAAGATTTCATAAACACTTTTGTTTCATTAATTCTCTCCCCCCCACCCACTGTTCTTAATTATGCTTAATCCTAAATATTAGTAGACATAATTGCTGTTGTTGTTATGTGTCGTCAAGTTACCTCAGATTTATGGCGACCCTATGAATGAGCAATCTCCAAAATGTCCTGTCCTCAGCTGAACAGGGGCTCAGCTCTTGCAAACTCAAGCCTACGGCTTCCTCTGGGTTAGTCGGTCCACCTCCTATTTGGTCTTCCTCTTTTCCTGCTGCCTTCTATCTTTCCCAGCATGATTGTCTTTTCCAGAGAATACTGCCTTCTTATGATGTGCCCAAAGTAGGACAGCCTCAGCTTCAACATTTTTGCCTCCAGAGATAGTTCAGGCTTGATTTGCTCTAGGACCCACTTGTTCATCTTTCTGGCATTCCAGGGTATCTGCAAAGCTCTCCTCCAGCTCCACATTTCAAATGAATTATTTTTTTCCACTCACCTTAATAGTATAATTTATATACTTTATTCTGTGTCCATTGCTTGTTATAGTCCTGTAAAGTAAGACAGTGCTAATACCCATATTGCAGATGGCATGACTGAGGCTTGGTAGATGCCTAGTTGATTGATTATTTTGAATAGACTTTAGTTTCACATTCTTTATCATTTTTGTTCTTGTCACATGTTTTGGTTTTGATGTTTCTATTCACAGTAATGATTTAATATAATCTGTGAATTGGATGAACAGTGGCTACTGTAAACCACAGTTTACTGCCAAACCAGAATTGGAAGCTGCAGTACAGTGGTGCCTCGCAAGACGAATGCCTCGCAAGACAAAAAACTCACAAGACGAAAGGGTCTTGAGAGATTTTTGGTGCCTCGCAAGACGGGCTGTCTTGCGATATTTTTCGTCTTGCGAGGCGCATTTCCCATAGGAATGCATTGAAATTTAATTAATGCGTTCCTATGGGGGAAAAAAAGTCAGAAACCCCCAAAAAAGTCAGCAAAAAGTCACTTACCAGGTAGAGTAGACTGAGTCCAGCTCCTCACAGTGCGTTTGTAGCCCCAGAACAGCCGGAAAAAGAGTGCCAAACAGCAGAGATTCAGCAACCAGCAGGAGCCGGCAGCCATTTTGTCTCCGCTCCTGGCCCCCTCTCCCGCCTCTCAGCTGATCGGCGCTGGGTCTGAGAGGCTTTTTCCCTGCTAGGCAAGCCTCAGGAAGCCTGTTAGACCCAGCGCAGATCAGCTGAGAGGCGGGGAGGGGGGGTAGCTGATCCGCGCTGGGTCTAACAGGCTTCCTGAGGCTTGCCTAGCAGGGAAAAAGCCTCTCAGACCCAGCGCCCATCAGCTGAGAGGCGGGGAGAGGGGGGCCAGGAGCGGAGATGACCACAAAATGGCTGCCGGCTCCCTGCTGGTTGCTGAATCTCCGCTGTTTGGCACTCTTTTTCCGGCTGTTCTGGGGCTACAAACGCACTGTGAGGAGCTGGACTCAGTCTACTCTACCTGGTAAGTGACTTTTTGGTGACTTTTTTTTGGTTTCTGACTTTTTTTTCCCCATAGGAACGCATTAATTAAATTTCAATGCATTCCTATGGGAAAACGTGCTTCGCAAGACGAAATTTTCACTAGACGGCATTAACCGTGGAACGGATTAATTTCGTCTTGTGAGGCACCACTGTATATAGTAACAGTTTGGTTTGTGATAATCTGTTTTTGCTGTTGTGGCAGGCTTTTAGCAGGGATTGCCCTTGTTTTTTGACTTAATTTGATGGTTTTTAAGCCATAATTGATTTGCCCTTGCCAGTCAGATACCTTTAAAATTAGTTAGTAAGTTAGATTTCAAATAAATTTAATATTTTAAAAGTTGCTTTTATTTTTGGAAAGTTTTTAAAACAGTGACAAGATCAGCACATACACATGCATACTAAGATGAACAGATGCTTATTTATAGAATACTTCACATTAAACTGCATATAATATCTGTATAATCTTTGTGGTTTTATTTAAAAATGATACACCAAGTGTCAATACATGTTTACTACATACAAAATAAGTTAGCACATGTTGTTGTTGTTTAGTCGTTAAGTCGTGTCCGACTCTTCGTGACCCCATGGACCAGAGCACGCCAGGCCCTCCTGTCTTCCACTGCCTCCCGGAGTTGGGTCAAATTCGTGTTGGTAACTTTGATGACACTGTCCAACCATCTCGATCTCTGTCGTCCCCTTCTCCTCTTGCCTTCACACTTTCCCAACATCAGGGTCTTTTCCAGGGAGTTTTCTCTTCTCATGAGATGGCCAAAGTATTGGGTCCTCAGCTTCAGGATCTGTCCTTCCAGTTAGCACATACTTGCATATAAAACTATTAGAATATTTGTTATTAAACTCTGTATGATGGGGTAGATGGAGAAGTCCTCCATTTAAATTGCCAAAGTTAAACACAAAAAGGAGGCCAACCATGTTTTGAAAAAAACTGATCTACAGCTATCGTTTCTGTCCTGCATAATTATTGTGAGCCAGGAAGTGAGGAAGAGGAGTTTGTGAGCCCAAAATCTGTTCACAGGATGTCTCAACAGTGCTTTGTAAAGGCTGCCTGGCAGGTTTGTGTCTGAGATGTGATTCAAAGCTGCAGCTTCCTGTATTACAAGACATTGATCTCCTAGTAACAATCATACACTAGCCAATCTAGTATAAGTCAAATTTTGTTAGCTTTTGCCATATCACTTTTCTTTTGTTTACTCTTTTTCTTGCCCTTCCCCTTTTTACACATATATACACATGCACACACACATTACAGTACTTGCTTTGAAAGTATACTCTTTTTTTCTGGCACGTGTGTCCATTAATTGCTTGCATATGTTAGCTTGTTTGTGGGTCCCCAAGAAGCAAATATTTCTAAGGAAGAAATCACATTCAGATGGAGAACCTGTATGAATTACCGTACAAAAGCCCTACAACATGCAGCATTTCTGCTTGTTCTCTTATTAAACTAATCAGTTGATATAACATACTATGAAAGTGTGAATTCATATTGGTTTATAAAGGGCAGACTAATTTCTCCCCCTTTGTTTTCCCTGTCAGCAAAAACAAACAAACCCCTGTGTATTGCCATTTATGGAAATCACCAAGATCTGACATTAACCCTTTAAATAGCTTGCAGGGGTCCCTACCTATTTAACACCAATAATACATTTTCCCCCAAGCTGTCTGCTTTGGATTTTCTTCTTGTCTTAGGTTGCCCACTATTTTGATATAGAAATTTTGCCTTCGGATCCTCCTGTTTTTGCTTAACACTTGGGAATTCATTATTGGAACACTTAAAAAGAAAAGTATTGGGTGCCTATGCTGGGTAGCCAATTAATTAAACGTTCAAACCTTCATTCAAGGAATAGGTTGTGGGGAAAGAGAACTTTTATTAGAACTTAAGACTTTCTCTAACTCTGTCTCTCTCTGAGACATACATGGCTATTTTTAAAAGAAAACACAGACATGTTAAGTGAACTCATAACGCTAGTCATGTCATGATAAAAAGCCAACTTTTTGCATCTTCCCTCAAAGCTGCAAATGTAGCATGTTTATAATTCATGTGACAGGTATTCAAAGCACAGTTGTTATATCAGGAAGAAACACATGATCGTTATATGAAGTGGTTTCGTATGCTACAGGCACCTGTTGACTGACGGACAAACCTTGAACCTCTCTGTATTACATTTTTGTGAATTTAATTGTCTTAATTGGAAATTGTGCCATTTTCTGTTGCGGCTCGAAGCACTGCTAAAATTTATATGTATAAATTTGTATTTATTTTGGCAAACCATCAGGCACCTGATACTCATCTGCTCCTAGACATGGGGCAGGTTAGGTCTCTACATTTCCCTCCCATACTTTATGTGCTGGTAGAAACTTTGGTGATTATGAGGGATTTAGGATTTTAGGATTTTCATGTAAAGCAGAGTAAAATGTGTAGCCCTCTATAAATACTGGACTGCAACCCTCATCATTACTGTGGCTGATGGGAACTAAAGTACAGTTATATCTGGAGGGCCACAAGTTGACTATCCTTTGTGTAAAATGCAGAAAAACTCTCCAGAATGTGTTTTTTAATTGTCATCTCTTCCAAATTTTCACAGTGTAGATGTTGGGCTATAACAATTTATATATATCTGAAAATAATTTTTATTTTCATTGGGGTGAGGAAGTGGCCTTTTAATATGCTTTGTCTAAATCAGTGGTTCCCAGCCCTGGGTTCCCAGATGTTTTTGGACTTAAACTCTCAAGAGGTCTTCGCCACTGCCTCTGCTGGCCAGGATTTCTGGGATTTGTAGTCCAAGAACATCTGGGGACCCAAATGTTGGGAGCCACTGGCCTAAATAATTGGTCCCCAGATTGGAAGGTACATACCCGTAAAGAGGTTTGGATGATGGTAAAAAGGTCGCAGAGAGGCATAGTGCTTAAAAAGGTCAAGCCACTAGTCTAAACACTATTGTATTCCCCAGAATTCTGTCATTTGACAGAAGATTATTCCTTTATATATACAGTGGTGCCTCGCAAGACGAACGCCTCGCGGGACGAAAAACCCGCAAGACGAATGGTTTTTGCGATCACTGTGGTGCCTCGCAAGACAGCTTCTTCTATGGCCATGCTTCGCAAGACGATTTTTCCCCCCCAAGATCGATGCCTCGCAAGACAAATGAAATTTTTTCTTCTTGCGAGGTTCCCATAGGAATGCATTGCAATGCATTCCTATGGGAAACTGCTTTTCGCAAGACGATTTTTTCGCAAGACAGCGCTACTCGCGGAACGAATTACATTCGTCTTGCGAGGCACCACTGTATGCTTGTTTATCATGGCATTGAACTGATACCAATAATAAAAATCATATTTTTGTATAATTATTTCAGTTTTTCTGCAGCAGAGTAGTGTGCGATTACTGTTTAGAAACAGAAAGTAGTCAAACACTTTTATGGTCTTTTTAAAACATTACAGAAAACTTACATTCCTCTCATAAATTTATATTTGCTTTGTGTTTACTCTGCAAAGGATGTAACATTAAAAACTGATGTGTAGATTGTGCAAAGTACAGGTTTTATCTTGTATCATGTGTCATCTTGTTATGGAGTGTGCATTGTATCAAAATATGAGTTGGGGAAAGTGTAATTTATTCTGTGGTTATCAGTCTGGATTAGCACATTGTGATAAAGTGTTGTGCTTAAGAATGAACATCGCTGCCCCTTTGCACTGACAAATAAAAATGTATAGCAAAATGCAACCAAATCTGTAAAGCTCCTGCTCTAGTTTCTGAAACATTGACTTTGCAGCTGTGTGCTTAGCCTTGTTTTTTCATGAGCAGTTATCTGTTTTAATGACAGGTGGTCACTAGCTGCCAAGAAAAAATTCAGCACTGGTAAGTGAAAAATGTTTGACTGCATGCCAAAAATATCAATGAAAACAGCCTGTGTGTGTCTTTAGAAAAGAGCTATGCATATATTCTTTAGAAAATTAACCAAATTCAAATAATATTATATATTGGAACATCATTTTGATTGTGCCCTTGCTTATTAAATTGCACCCTCTGCATTTCTTGTGTTGCTGCTCTAATTTGCTAGTATAAGCATGCTTTTAAGATCTGCATGTCTCTTTAAAAAGACACACACTAATTTCCACTGCGTTTCCACCCAAAATAAGTACATCAGAAATCTTTTCAAACTGTGTAAATCCTGAAGTACAACTATTTATTTATTTATTTATTTATTTATTTATTTATTTATTTATTGCCATTTTGAGAAAATAAAACTGACTTGTAAAGTATACTATCAATAGATACCTAAATGACTTTAAAAGAAAGCAAAAACATCTGTGTAATACGTTCGGCCAATCAAGTCGACCATTTACAGAGCATTTTTTGCTTTTGCTTTTTATTAGAGAGATAGAAATTGGCCTTTTTCCAGATTATTCCACTGTAACGAAAATAGATAATTTTATATATAAACTTATTTAAATATACTTAGGGTCTAGAATATAAGTTATATATTTCATAACTTACATACCTAAGATAAACTTGGAACTTTAGAATGACTGCTATCCTTTTAAAATATTATATCTGATTTCTCTTGATTTCTTTATTGCAAATAGGCAATATAAGGAAATAAATGTTTTGTGTGGGTATTTTGATGGAAAAATGGTATATTTAATGGTTAACATTTTTTATGAGTTATTGAGAGATAACACTTGATCTTAAAAGATTTGGAATTATGCTACATCCATGCTGTGTTTACTAGGAGTTTGCAGAGAGAACAACAGGGGCCGCCTTGATTATTGTCTGCAGGGTTATTGCAAAATCACAGCAACTGCCCCTTTTAGTGGAAAGATTAAACTTTTGGTTATACACCATCAAGCATATAATATTTTAAATTTATTTTAAGAGGCTTTTTGTTCATGCCTGAAAGATCTGTGAGAAAATAATTTACAGTTTGTCTCTATCAAATGTTTGCTTTGGGAGGTTCATTTGGAAACCCTTCTCCCCTTTTAAATGCACATAAGCTGCAAGTGGTGGATAAGAAGAATGGAAGAGGAGGCTCAAGGCCATCTTCATGTCTCCTCATATTAATTTGTAGAAAAGAGTTTAAAGTTAATATGTTTTGCTAATGTTTAAAATCCAGAAGCAGCATTCATTTCCAATAAGGTGGATATTACTTTTGTGTCCACTGGTCCTCCTCGAGTCAACAAACTGCAGCATAGCACCTATTTTCTATCAGGCTCACACAGCAACTATAATAACAATGAAACAAAATGGAGAAGGGAACTTTTTCATCCTTTATGAAGATTACCTCATTTTTCCTATCCTCCATAAGGGTTGGAAAAAGGATCTGCTTTACATATCTTGGCAGAGAGGGATATGAAATGCAACCCCATTCATGATGCAACTAAGCTGATAATTCTTTTCCCCAGTCTTAATTGACTAATTGAAGGAAGAGAGTAGGTGGGAAGATTCATTCAGATAATAGAATGCAGTGTATTGTAGATGCAAACATCTGGATGTAGATGGTGTATGTCCACTTCACATTACTTTCAACAGAATACGGGGAGGAACCATAATGATAGTGTATCTACTTCACATGCAGAAGGTCCTAGGTTCAATTTTTATCATCTCTGCTAAAAAGGATTGGGTGATGTCTTAGCAATGGGAAGGTCTCGTGCCTGAAGCCCAGGAGAGCCACTGCAGTCAGTGTAGATGGTGCTGGGTCAGATTAACGATAGCCTGATCTGATACAAAGTGGTGTTATTTTGTTCCATTGTAATGGTGGATGAACATCTGAATGTGCATTCTTATCTTGCCCCAACAAATTAGGTGTCGTTACATCCAGTGAGAGTTGGGTCAGCAAAAACAGTCTCAGAGAGCATTCTTAGGAAATCCCGGGCTTTGGTTCAATTTCCTACTCTTCTTCTCTCACACAGATGAGAATGCTAAATCAAATAAAGTGCCCTTAGGCACTCTTTCCATAACACAGAGAGTATGAACTGTGAATTGATTAGATACCTCCAGGGAGTGGATATTATCTGCTCTCAGTGATCAGTTCTAGGAGACCCTTTACTGTCCTAGCAAAGAGGCAGCAAGATAGCTCCATTTGCCTGCATGGCATTTGACTCAACAGATTTCTGCAGGCACCATATTATAGTGATAGGACAGAGGAAAGACTGCCTGTCTACAAGGGGTGGGCCTTTGGGAAAATGGTGAGATAAATGGGAAGTTTCCAGTGGGTTGAACTCCAGCACTTTGTGGACTGAACTAGGCCTTGTGTGATGGAGTTTACCTTCCTATTTATTCTCTTTTTTTCAAAATTATTTTAAACTTTTAACTGTTATTCAACCAGTTTTTAAATAGTACAGTAGGAAGGTCAAATCACAAGATTCTGATTTAAATTGGGCTTCCAGTGAAGGGATGTAGCCTAATGCATTTTGACAAAGAAAACGTGTCCCAAAGTCTCATTTATTGCTTTATGAAAAGCACCTTCCATGTTTGGAAAATTTGGCCTTTATGACAATTGATTGTATTCTCCTCACACAAGATTTCGACACAGGCATTCAGGAATACAGTGGGTGGATTCATTCCATGTGCAGAAGCAAAACCATGGACGTTGCTGTGGATAATTGACAAGGTGCTGGATGTATGCCAGCTGCTGAGCTAGGCATTGGACAAATCTCTGACTGGCACCTAGTTAGTTAATTGTGGTGGCTTTCCTCATTTTTATGGGGTAAAAAGGACTTACGTTCTGGCCATTGAAACATTTCTTAGCATGACCATTTTTTGAGATATGTAATCATGATATGCTTTGTTGTACAGAAACTTATTTTTAAAACCATTCTTTTATCATCCATTGAAACATTAAAATAATCTAATATAAATTTGTCAACAGGAAGAAAGTGGAAAGTGACTATGAAGCTCTTCAAGAACGACTTAGCACGTTGCCTGACAAACTCTCATATGATATCATGGTATGTGCAGTTTAATTCAGTGGAAAAAAGCAGGCAAACCGTATTATTATCCTTTGCAGATTCATTACTCCTGTGATGGTTTGTGCTGCATTTCCTATTTCCTCTTTTCATGTTCCTTCCCTTTTTTAGGTTACTCTGGTGCCATGTTATTTTGTGTCAACACATTTGCAGACATTATTAGAGGAATACTTGCAAATCTAGTTTGAATTAACCTTGACTAGTATCAACGTTTCCTGCAGAAATAATTCAATTCATTATCCACTCCAAAAAAGGAAAATAAGGTGCAAGCAGCTCAGTAACCCATGAGATGCTCCTACTCTTCTGTCTGTGGTTAGATTTTGAACATATCACCAAGAATCCAAGTGAATATTTATGCTGCATAAGCACATTGCCATAAATTGAAGTGGAGCATAATTCATGAATCCTCAGTTGAATTCCTAGTTACTTGTCAGTTATTTTACAGGTGACTAGGAGATTGATCAGGTACTTGTTCATTAGGAACTATTCACACTTATACCAGTGTACTTAAACAAGTGGATTCTTGCTATTGTTTGCATGACTCATCTTAGCAAATGAATTGAAGATATTACAGTTAGTAATGATTAATTATATATGATGTTAAATCTGTTTCCCATCTAGTTTATTCAAGTCTATAATAAATGGTAATTTCCAAATTTTGACAGAGATATTAATACTATCCCAGATACATTGGATGAAGGATGTTTATTTTATGGAATCTTGAAATTAAATCTGCTGTACACAGCTAGGTGGAAGAAAGTAGGCTGTCATATTTCCTGAGGGGAAAAAAACTTAAGTACAATTTTTTGTTGTATAAAATCAGTTTTGGGGAAAGTTTGAATGCATATCTTCTTAGAGATCTATGTATTTTTGAATGTTAAAGATTCGGATCTATTATTCTGTACTACACAATCTGTATTTCAATGCAGTTAGAGTATTCTGTATTTTAGTAATAAAACATAACATTCTCTGCTTCTAAGACTAACCAAAATCAGTGAAGATGAAATAAATTTTATTGTTCTAATGCGTATGCGTCTTAGTTGCTATTGATTCCTAGTTATGTGATCAGACTCAGCTAGGAAGAAGAAACAGACTTTTCTCATTAAAAAAAATTATTAACTTTGTACCTGTATTCATATTAAACAAAGTTTGGAAGGAAACATGGCTAACATCAAAATCAGTTAAAAATGAGCTCTTCTTGATTGTATAAAATAGGAAGTAACTGTAGTGGGCTGAGACCTTTTCCTAGTTGCTTAGTTAGTTTCTGTTGTTGTTGCTGTATAACACTGGGCTATAGGCCCTTGAAACTCATGTCATTGTAAATTGGTTACATTTTAAGATCCCATGTGGCTGTTTGGCTTGAATTCAGTTTGTAGTCCAACTAGAGTTTTGACTCATTTAATCTCTGGAATTTACATAAATCTTGACATGTTCAGCAATTGATATACTATAGCTGGGACTTGCAGTTGGATTTAGACTGTTGTGTTTGCTGTGGTAGACTAACATAGGTGCCAATTTCTTCTCCTGGAAAAGTTCTTTAAGCAGATGTAGCTCCTGTAGCTTCAAGCATGCCTGAATATATGTTATGTGATAGACTAGAGTTGATTCATTTTGAGCAGACAGTACCTTTCAGAGGGCACTTGATTTGGGAAACTTGTTCCCAAGTTATGTGTTGCTGGAAAATCATATACTAGATGGATTAAAAAACTACTAGACACTCATTAAAGGTGGAGATTAATTAGTGCACTCACCAATATCCTACTTAGTATTTATGTGGGCGGAGCTTTTACTGCAGAAGCTGTTGCAGCGATCTGATGAGGTGCCAGTCACATGCAGTCATTTGCTTGATTGTGTGACCTGGTTGCAATGTCACAGCAGTTTCTGAAGCTGCAGTTTCATATGTGTAAATACCAAACACACTGACCACTTATTAATATGGTTATATTATCCTACCTTCCCCCATACTTATCCTAAAGGACTGAAACTTTTTGCATCGGATACAGCACTGGATGATTAATTTAACCTTGCCTAACGGACTTGTGCTGAATTTCTTACCTTTTGCTTTAACAGGTACCTTTTGGTCCCCTTGCGTTCATGCCTGGAAGACTGGTTCATACTAATGAAGTCACTGTTCTTCTTGGAGACAATTGGTTTGCAAAATGTTCAGCAAAGCAGGCCAGCACTGTAGTGGAACATAGAAAAAAACGTAGGTATCTCCCCAAATATACCTTTGGTTAAGATCTCTTTGCATTTGTGGTATATTTAACAGAGTTTCACCTGAAAATAAAAATAAAGAGTGCTTTGTTGTGTTAAAACACAACAAATTAAAATATGAAAACTTCATTTTTGTAAATTACATTCTTAATCGAACCTCTCTATGTGTGTATTTATCCAAATGTTCTAGTGATGTAGTACTGCAAATGAATTCATGAAATGGCAATACTGATTGCATTAACATATGGTACTGTAATACTGTTCAACTGTAAATTGCAGTAGGCAGTCTTTGATACAAATATTGGCACCAGTCAAAATTGACTGCTGGTGTAAAATGAACTATCATGAAATAGAGTTTTATATTCTCTGTTTTTGTTCACGATTTTTTTTTTATTTTTATTTTTTGGTGTGTTGCTTCTGAATGATTTGAAATGCTCATGGTTCCCCCCCCTTCTATTAGCTAGATTGTTTTAACTTTTGCAGGGCGTCTTGTTTTTTTACTTTAAAGGAAGACAGTGCAGGGAAGTAATAAAGAAAACATTTTACTCCAGACACACGTTTGTTTTTCTCAACCCTAGTTTGGTCCTTGTGAGGGATGTGTTTTTCATGTTGGAGCAAAAGACCCAAAACACGAAAGAGGCTCTTTTCATTTGTGTATTATTTTGTTGATTCTTGAAAGAGAATCTCTGAAGCCCAAAATGATTGATATTGGCAAAAGAGGGTTGCACCAATGTTTTGTGGTTTTGGTGTTCCCTCTTTTGTGTAACTCTTCTTTCACTGTTTGTCTGTTAGATGCCCAGGAAATATTTTATCCAGTAATGTCGCAAGGGCTGCTGTCAGCAGCTAATCAGAAGGGAACCAGGAATTTTGAATACATAAGTTAAAGGGTCTCAACTGGCTGGAACCAACTTTTTCTTTCACATATTTCTTGTGGTGTGTGAATTCTGAGTGCTTTCCATATTGGATGGTGCTGCGTGCCTCTGTGCCTTCATCTTGAATCCTTTACATTTGAGGGTTTTTCCCTAGATTTTGGGCAGCAGTTTGCCATCTTTCTTTGGATTATTTTTGCAACCTGTCAGCCTGCTAGAGAGAGGAGAGAAGGCATCAAGTGGTGGTGGGAAGACGTCGTCCTAAGTCTAGTGTTTTGGTTTGGAAGGGGCTTGGATTATATATTTGGCCTTTACAGTGGAACCTCTACTTAAGAACGTCCCTACTTAAGAATGAACCAATTTAAGAACAGCTCCATTCGCTAAATTTTACTTCTACTTGAGAACGGAGCTCCAAGATAAGAACGGGAAAAAAAAACTTTCCTGCCCTTTTTTTAACCTTAGGTCATCTTAGGTTAAAAAAAAAAATTCTCCCTCTAGTGGTAGAGTATGGATTAACCAGCTTTGCATTAGTTCCTATGGGAACTAATGCTTCAACGTACAAACGCGCCTCTACATAAGAACAAAAAACAGCCCGAATGGATTAATTGGTTTTCAATGCATTCCTATGGGAAATTTTGCTTCAACTTAAGAACGTTTCAACTTAAGAACACCATTCCAATACGGATTAAGTTCGTAAGTGGAGGTTCCACTGTATTTGCTTGCTTTTCTTGGTTATTAAGAGAGGGGCTATGTGTGTATTTTATTTTGCTATTTTTTCCCTGTGTGGGGGTGGGTGGGGTACTTCCCCACTTTTATTTTTAAAAAATTCTATTTGGTTAAATTACTGTCAATTTATTCTGTCAAAGGTGTATTTTTTGGTGGGGGGTGGATGGGACTTTTGCTTCTGTAGAACTGTATATGCCGAGGCATGGACTTGGTGACTTCCAGTGTGCCACTCAGCTGTGTAAATATAATAATATAAAGTAGTGCCTGCATAGGTTTGATGATGATTTTTATTTTTCTTGTACTGTTGCCTGCTTTTAGAATGGAGCAGTTCTCATTGCCTTACTCTACTTTTTTGCAGTACTTTTTGGGGGTACTTAAGGGCTCTTGGTCTTTTTCCAGTGCCAAAAACATGAATGAAGAAACCTGAAATGAATTGACCTAAAAGAGCTTTCCCTTTTGTGACTTCTTTGGTTGCCTTGGTGGATGACTTATGCCAGGAACTGGACAGTGGGAGTTTGTCTGGCCCATCTCTCTGGGATTGGACTTTGAGACACTGTTCTATAGTGTCTCCTGTCCTTCCTGGAGGGGAGAATTCAGAAAGTATTGCTAAGTGACTCCTGTTCGACACCCTACCTGTTGACCTGTGGCGTCTTCAGGCTTGTGTTTTGACCCCTATGCTATTTAACATCTACATGAAACCACTGGTAGAGGATGTCCAGAGTTTTGGGTTTCGGTGTCACCAGTATGCAAATGACACTCAGCTCCATCTCTCCTTTCATCTCAATCCGAGGATGCTGTTTACTCTGTCGCTGCAGTAGCAATGGGCCTGAGAGGAGTGACTTGCTTTAGCCACCAAAGAGCATATATGCAAGATGATCCATTGCTAATGCTAGTCAAACCCTTTCCTTACAATAGGGGTGTGCAGTGTTGGTTGGGCTGAAGACCAGATTTGGGTTTGGCTGAGAGTCTGAGGCTCACCCACTGCAGAAAAGAAGGTTAATTAAAAGGAGTTCAGAGAAAAAACTGCCAAACAGAAAGCAACAGTACAGTACTTTACTGAAAAAAATCTACTCTTTCATTTGCAAACTTAAGACCTGGCTCTTTAGGCAGGCCTTCCCTCCTGTCATTACTTAACTTAATATTGCCATCTTGAATCATATTATGTTGTTGTTTTATTTTATACTGTTATTGTTTTTATGATTGTGTTGTTAGCTGCCCAGAGTAGACTTTGGTCTAGATGGGCGGGGTATAAATTAAATAAATAAAATTAAAAATAAATAAAATTGCAGCAATTTTAATCCTGTACCAAGTTGTTTATTTATTTATTTGATTTATATACCGCCCATCTGGCAGCCAAGGCCACTCTGGACGGTTTACAACAAATAAAAAACAACAGAGTAACAAAATAGCAAATAGCGACATTAATACATAGGGGTGAAAATCAAAAATCATAAAGTGAAGTGAGGATAAAATTATAATACAATAAATACAGTTAAAAGCATAGACGTTAGTGATTTACTGATCTTACAGCTTTATTTTTATCCAGAACTGCACCTTTCCCCCTTGACTTGATTGATTCAGGAAGTCTTTACTCAGAATAAGTACTTCCTGGTTTCCAGGTGGGTGACAGTCAAAAACTAGGAAGTAGTTTTCCAAGTGAAGACTTCCTGAATCAATTAGGTAAACTAAGGTTAAAAAAAAAAACCCAAACATTTTTGATCTTAATAAATGCTATAACAAAGAACTAAGTACTAAACAAGTTTAATCAAGGTGATACAGGGTTAAAGCCACTGCAGGTAAGGTGACAAAGGGCCTAGGAGCCATGCCGCCATTTTTTGATTACCTGAGGTTATGCCTCCGGTTTTTTGGCAGGTTGAGTGTGTGTTTTGTGGCCATGAAAATTGGTTTGGGAGGGGAATTATTTCCCCCACCATATAATATCACAGTTGGATACATGGATCTGAATAAGCTGCTACTGTTTACACAGTGTTTCTCTTTAGTTGCAAAAGAGAATGCTTGCTTTATCATTGCAGTCTTTTGGCAGAGTGTTCAGGCAGCATCAGTCCCTCACAATCATCTACTCTGTATCCATGTACTGTACGCAGTGGTCCCCAACCTTGGGCCTCCAGATGTTCTTGGACTTCAACTCCCAGAAATCCTGGCCAGCAGAGGTGGTGGTGAAAGCTTCTGGGAGTTGTAGTTCAAGAACATCTGGAGGCCCAAAGTTGGGGACCACTGCTGTACAGAATACATTCCAGGGCTGACTATTGCTGTTCACCTTCTGTGTCTCCGCACGCTGCTGTTCCACAGGGAGAGAAGCTATCCTGGGTTTTGTTTCTAATGGCCAGCAGCATTGACCACCATGTTCTTGCTTATTCTTTCATGAGATAGTTATTCTCTTTGCTTCAGGCAGACTTCTGCACTATTATGCAAGAGTGAAAGATGTTCCCAACATAGAGTAGCTGTTGTCAGGTACACTGCAGCTGCTATGCTGCTGTCTGTCGATTTAGTGTCCAAGACAAAGGGGCCCTTTTGAGGCAAACATTTAGCAACCTCACAGATGTCTTTCCCGTGCAGGATCTCCCTCCCCAATTCTGACTTTTTTTTTTTACACATTTGATTATTTTATTACCTTTAATCCTGAGTTTGTTCCCAGCTCTCTTTATATGGTATAATGATTTAATTGTGGTGGTATGATGCTTTATTTTCTCTACTGATATTAGATTTTAATGTGGGTAACTTATTGTTTATCTTGTGTTGTAATTTTGTTTTTAACCATTATATTTTTCCTAAGTGCTCTGAGTGGCAGTTAATAAATACAAATAGTAAGAAAAATAAAGATTTTGCAAGGTATGTTATTTCTTCTCTACTAAAGAGTGACGAATGAGGATTTCTATAGGAAAATCTGGCCTCAGTACTCCAAGAGGGTGGTCTGTAATAGAGTGGTCCTTCCTCATATCCGATCATTTACATCTTCGAGCTGTCTCTTGGCTGCTTTGCAAATGAGTCTTTCCAATTCCTGTTTAGATGCTGAGTTCTTGTCCCATCAGAGTGTTTTGCCCAGAGAGTTCTGGGTGCTATATTGTGCACTGCTCGGTCCTTCATCCTTTCTGTATGTTGTGCTTTAGAACAGTGGTTGGGAGGAGCATAAGGGGAGCATAATTCCAGTCTACAAGGATTTCTTGGGACTTGACAGTATTATGGCTGTTGCTCTCTATGTTCCTGGAATTGTTGCAGTGATAGTGCTGTAGCCTTTCTGTATGCTTGTGTGTGGAGTTGCAGGGGATATGATGGGAGTGTATCCTAATTGTTGTGAGCTAATTGGCTCCTTCATGTCTGGGTGTCATCACTGGCACAGTCCCTAATTGAACCAGACAAGCCAAACACTTTAAATCTTCCATATAGTGTCTGAACTCTCTATATAGATAATTTTGGGCGGATCTCCAGATCATGTCTTAACCATCATCCCCTTTTAAAATCCAAAGGGTTGTCTGACAGGAAGGGATTGGCCACATTTTTGCCAGTTGTCTCTTTAAAGAAAACCAGCACTGGCTTTTTTTCAGCATTTCTTGTCTACGTGGATCTCTGTTCACAGGCCAATTGTCTCTTAGTTGTCAGATATGAGCATGTTGATTTAAAGAGCAGAAAGAAACTGGCATTTAGTCCTTTATAATTTGTCAGTCCATCTTTGATCAGCACCTTCAGCTTCTTTGTATGATGAGGCGATACTGGTGTCTCAGAAGATGGCTTGTTTTTTTGTTTTTGTTTTTTATCTAATGGGCTGCTAGGTATAGATTCAAATCATCTGGTAGCTCAGTCTATAGTTTAATTATTATTATTGTGTATACCCACTGCTTTGTGTCATCCTGTTTTATTTTCCCTTTAATAACCTTGACTTATTTGAACTTTTGGTCCTAACTAAATTACTTAATCACATTTTCAAGAGTAATGGCCTTTTTGGACTTTTTTTTAAAGGGCCAAGGGGAGATGTGCTAATTGCTTGTTCAACAGAGACGAGCTTAGCTGGTTATTTAGCATAGTAAGACACTACACTCTCTGGTCAGAATCCTGTTGCTCTACAGGATCATTCAAGGAGGATCAGAAAAGCAAGTCCACCGGCCATCAGTTGCACTCCCCCCACCCACTGGCACAACAAACAACAATGAATGCAGTTTCTTGATGGATGGCAAACTAAAGGGAAAATCACTAGTGCAGTTGTCCTTGTATGTGTAGTTTTTCCCATTAGGATGTTACCCCAAGTTATGGGGAATCTCCCTTGCTTGCCACTTGGCTTAACTGAGAGTGACTGAAATCCTGTGGCTTAGTGTAAGAAAATTTGTAACTTTAAGTCCATTCTTAGCCAGCAAATAGAGAGTTTCAGCCACGGTTCTCAGGAGTATGTGTGAGCACTGGGTATTTTTGCAAAAATTCTGAGTTTTCTTGAAGCCGAGTGACTGTATGTGTGCCTATAATTTGTTGTACACTTGAAGTGACTTTTGGATAATTTCCTATTTCATTTGGAGAGGCTAGTGTGGCCCCCAGATGTCGTAGGACTTGAGAAATAGCCTCTAAACCCTGGAGTTTTCTCAGTCCTGTCATATACAGATGATATTTGAGTGTTGATTCTCTGTCATGAAAAGCAGTAATTGCAATGATGATGTGAAGTGGTCTGCCATTCATGCCATTGTGGCTTTTTCTAGCTTTATGATTAGATTCACCTAAGATGAAAGAGAAAAAAGAAAGCACAAAAGCAGGACAGCAGCTGAACATTAAGAAGGCAAAAATTAGAACTACAAAAGAACTACATAACTTTAATGTTGACAATGAAGAAATTGAGATGATTTTTGTGAATGAGTTTGGGTTTTCCATCACTTGGTTCCGAAGGGACTACACTAGACAAGACAAAACCTTTATTGGCATAAAGAGAATAAAATATAACCAAACTGGTTCGTTAAGTGCCCCACACATACAAAATCCAGGAGGGAGGAAAGCAGAAGACCAAACCCCCCAAAAAACATTTAATTGAAAGTGAGGCTTCAATTTCTCATAATTGAGCTGATGAAATCTGCAATTCTTTCCAGGATGTCAGGCACCTCCACAGATAACATAAAACGAACTTTATCCGCATCAGATTTTCCCTCCAATTTTGACAGGACTGGTGCCACAAATTTGGAACGATCACTCTGGTGGTGTGGGCAGTGCAGAAACATGTGCGCAAGAGTTTCCAGTGCACCCTGCTCACATGAGCAATGTCTTTCGAGGTACGGGATTCCTTTGAACCTACCAGGCTGCAGGCATGACATTGCATCTGGCTAGGGAGAATGCCCTGCATTTTTGTGGACACTTAAGCAGGGAAAAGAAGGCAGCTGGTTTTCCAGTCTTAAAGGGGATGTGGAAAAACAGTGGTGAAGAGGTCTTATTGGCTGCCTTCCATAGTTCCTGGAATTCAATGTCCAAAATTCTTCTTTTGATTATTTGGAAGGCTTGCCCTTGATTTAGTGAGCCCAAGGAGTCACTATCTAAGCCAATCCATTTCAGTTTTTTTAAAAGGGCAGTAGTCCCAAAGGGAGGTTTGGAGTCCAGCAATAGTTGGTATAATAAACTATCTGGGTCAGAGTTATAGAAAAGTTTTAGCCAGAATTGAAATGATCTCAGCCAAGCCATTGTTTCCAAAGAGGAAAATCCGGTCTCTAGACAAAGCACCGAGTAGGGAACACAACTTGGTAACCCTAGCACTTTACGTAAGAATTGAGATTGTATCCATTCAATTGACCTATCCATGGCATTTAACCAGATTGGGATGCCATACAAAATTTGTGGGATGATTTTGGATTTAAAAACCTGTAAAGCTGCCGGAACATAACAATTACCAGTATTATCTGTAGCTGTAAAAAGGGAAGCAAAAAGGGAAGCCCACCAGTCCGGTTTGCATTTCACTAAGTCTGGTGGGATGGCATCGGGATGACACCCCCCCCCCCGTGAGCGCGACACGCCCCCCCTGCGAGCATGACACGCCCACCGCATAGTGCGGGGGTGCCCCCACCCCCCTGCGCATGGAGCTCGCTCCCCCCAACCGGTCCACAGCCCCAAAAAGGTTGGGGACTGCTGGTGTAGAGGATCTAACAGCTATATCTTTGTCAAAAAGTAGGTCTGAAAAATATTGGACCCATCTTTGTGGAGATATTATGGCTGGGTCTTGTACTTCCAGCCTGGAGGGGCCAGCCACAATGGCCCAAAAAAGTTTGTTGTTTTTCTGGGTCACTGCCTGTTGGAGCTTGTTCCATTGCTCCAAAATAAATTTCTACCTTTTTTTCTTTTATACAATTCCTTAATTGAGTTTTTAGGGAGAGGTATTTGTTTTGATCTTGGGCAGAGTCAGACTTCCTATATTCCCTATATGATTCGTACTTTCAGATCTCTATAGTCAGGATCAAACCAAGTTCTTTGTTTTGAGGGATTGCTGCACCTTTGGGCTGAAGGAGCTCGTCCTAATTCACAGTGGAGATGTTCCATTAATCCATCAAATGCTTTAATTTTGTGAAGTGGTTCGATGGATTTTGTGATGGAAATCTGAAGGTCCTTACACTTGAAGGGACTACACTATTAGCACCGTAGACAACCAGAGTCAAAGGATGTTGTAACAACTGTTTATTCAGCTTTAGCAGATTCGAGTGCACAATAACTTCTGTGGGTCCAATGGGGTCCTCAAACTTGGGGCAAATCTGTCCAACCATAATGCAATTCCAGTGTCTGAAGTGAAGTTCTCAGTGTGGGTATACTCCAAACCTTTCCTGATCAGTAGGCGTCTTTAGGGGTTTGCTGCGGCTAGCGCAGATAGTCCTACAATAGGGGTGTAGAGCCCACCCTCCTTCTCACGGTATTGTCTAGAAAGAGGTAGCCTCTGGACATCCCTCCTTCTTCCAGGGACCTTTCCCTTTTGGGTACACATATACTGTCCTTTCTAACGGTTCAACTCCCTCTAGCTGCAGTTCCGTCTCCTCACTCTCAGAACGCCTAGGTTCTCTTTGACCTCTCTGGCCCTCAGGCTTGTACTTGAGTATTGGCTGATAACCCTGTCTACATTCTGTCTCTTCGAGAGGTAGTTTCATCTGTACCTTTTCATGTGACCACGGGTCCTCTAACTATCCCCATCCAATTGGGATATTGTCCTCCTTCAACTTCCTCTTCCTCCTTCCCTCTCTCCGTCTCCCCCTTTTTATCTTCTCTCCCCATCATTCTATCTCCCCCCTCCTCAGTAGTTAGGAAACGCTCCGTGCTTGGTAGACATTCTCCCGCCTTCGCCTTCCTGCTCTGACTCCCTTCATATCTCCCGCCTTCGTTATCCTGTATCTTCAATTGGGACACTGAGGTAAAAGAGTATAAGGTAAAGGTTCCCCTTGACAATTTGTCCAGTCGTGTCCGACTCTAGGGCGCGGTGCTCATTCCTGTTTCCAAGCCGTAGAGCCAGCGTTTGTCCGTAGACAGTTTCTGTGGTCACGCGGCCAGTGCGACTAGACACGGAACGCTGTTACCTTCCCACTGAGGTGGTACCTATTTATCTACTCGCATTTTACATGCTTTCGAACTGCTAGGTTGGCAGGAGCTGGGACAAGCGACGGGAGCTCACTCGGTTGCGTGGGTTCGAACTGCTGATCTTTCGACCTTGCAGCCCAGAGGCTTTGCGGTTTAACCCGCAGCACCACCACGTCCCTCGCAGCGCCACCACAAATCCTTCAGCCTTAGACAATGGAGGGGATGTCTCACCTCTGGGTCTTGCACCTCTCTCTTGCACTTGCTCACAGTTTTTTACCTCAGTAAAATTATGAAACCTAGAGATTGGCACAAACTGTTGGTCTGGTGGTTTGGCATGGTTCATTTCCTGGCCGAACAGCTGATCTGTGGTTCAGCACCCTGCCCCCTCCAGCGGGTGCCCACTTGGCAGCAGCACCCTGCCACGCCTACTCCCGCCACTGCTGCTGAATGGGCACCCACTGGACGGGGTGGGGCGCCAAACTGCAGATTGGCTGTTCAGCCAGGAAACAAACCACACCAAGCCATCTCTAATCAAAGCATATGCTGTCCGCAGTCAAGAAATCAAAATAAGACTGAGATTTGGGAAGGCAACTGTGAAGGAAGTAGGAGATTATAAAGAGAAAGGATCTGTCCCTGGAGACCAAGGCCAAGATCATCAACATAGTTGTATTTCCAGTTACTGTGTACAGATATGAAAGCTGGCCAGTGAAGAAAACTGACAGGGGAAAAAATGATTCATTTGAAATACTATACTGAGAGTTTTGCAGATACCCTGGACTGACAGAAAAAAAAGAAACAAGATCCTAGATTAAATCAGCCCTGAACACTCTCTAGAAGCAAAAAATCATGAAAGTCAGGCAGTCAAACTTGGAGAACATTAAAAGAAGACAGTGCTTGCTAGAAAAGACAGTAATGCTGGGAAAAGTTGAAGGCAGCAGTAAAAGAAAACAAAATATGGGATTGATTGACTCAGTCAAGAAACCTACAGCTTTTAGTTTGCAAGAGCCGAGCAAGGCTGTTTAAAATGAGACATTTTGGAGATCACTCCTTCATAATGTGCCCATAAGTCAGAGGTGACTTGACAGCACATAAGAACAACAGCCATTGGTATAGCACAGCATTTGTTATGGCAGCTATTCCACCAGCTTAATGCCATTCTTGGATTTCAATAGACAAATCATGCATAGTTTCCCCCCTCCTTTCCCTCCTGTTTCTCATCTGAGGGAGCAAGTAGACAGGTACTACTTGTCCCACTATTTGTTCTGCATTTCTCAGTGTTTGGTATTTTATTAACTTCATGATGTTAACACTAATTGTGAATAGATCTTTTGCGATATATATGTAGTACTTTTATTCTTTTTATATATTTATTTATTTATTTTTGGCCAGCGGGGTTTCTACTCACATTATTTTGTCTTGCATTTGGTTCGTGTGATTGCCCGTGTCACTCCTTTAGGACCATTGTTGGGCATGTCCAGATGATATTACTGATGATACAGAGAGAAGGGTGGTAGTGTGGAAGTAATCCCTACTCCTTTTGCCTGCCTTCTGCTTGCACTGTTAAGGACTACAATTGTGATGGAGTTTGTATACTGGGTTTTTTTTTTTTAAAAAAATTCTAGTTCAGTGTTATAGTAATCACATAAGCCAAAAGCAAGACAAAATAATAGCACTGTCACCAGGGAAACATAATTACAAAAAGCTCTGCATATGGCTACTTTCGAGAAGCTTACACATCACCTGCTTGTTTTACAAAGAGACACAGATTCTGAGGATTTTGCATCTGGGTGGCGGACTTTTGTGTTATATTTAAGCAATCTTTCCTGTACCAGGTAGATTCAAATTTGTTTGGTGCCACATGTAATTGAAAATGTTTAAAACAAAGTTTTGTTAAAGAGATTTTTAAAAACCCTTCATTCTCCTCTTTGCCTGGTTAGTCTACCACACCCACCATCATGTGATTGAAAGTGGGCCAGACCTTCCTGTGTGCAGAGCATTCTGTAAGTTGTAGTCTCATTGTCCATTGGGCAGAGCCAGAGGCTGCCTCCTGAAGAACTATGACTCCCAGGAAACACGGCTTCTGAAGGAGGAGAGTGAGAGAAAATGAAAGTATCAGATGTAAATAACCAGAACGGGGGGGGGGGGAGAAATCTAGAAATCTGCAAATTTGTGTTTGTGAGCTACAATTCCCAATTCTGCTGGGGAAGTTCTTGGAGAATTCTGGGCTTTGCATTCAGGGCGGAATTGATTTAAATCACAATTTAAATTTTAAAAAATGGATTTTTGACAATTTAAATTTTAAAAATCAATTTTTGTGATTCAAGTCATGATTTAAATCTTTATGATTTAAAAAAAATATATTGATTTTTATCCATGCTGGTTGCAGCTCAAAAACCCAAAAGGGCACAGCTCAATAGTTACTATTTTAGTGACTAGATTTCACAGGCAGATGAGACACCTCCCCTAAAAAAGGGAACATCCGAAAGAAAAATTTATAACCTTTAAATTGGACTTGAAATCAGCACCAAATTTGACACAGATGTGGTAGAAAGTTTGCTCTTCCTCAGTGCCAGATATAGAGAAGTTTGGACAAATGGTTTTCAAGCTATGATTTTTTTAAAAAGTAAAACTTTTAACCCGCCCCCCAAACACCTGCAACCTTTTTGTCTACAGATTTAAAATAGATCAAATACATTGAAAAGGCCAAACTTGCTTTTCTTGAAAGAGAATAGTTAGTCTCAGCCATGTCTTTATTCAAAAGGGGCTGTAATGCAGAGTCTGAGAAAACCAATTTCAAAGGGGGAAAAACTCTGATTTTCTTATAAACTAGTTATCAGTGTGAACATTCTAAATATAAACATTGTTTTTGCTTGAGAGAAGGGAGATCTGAATTTTTGACCCTGCCAGTCAGGACAAATTAAATGACTCTCAGGGGGAGACTTTTAAAACTTCTTCCTGGCCAAACAGACATTAAAAAGACTTTCTATTTCAACCCTGACAATTGCTTTGTGTTTGTTGAGAAATGGTTAACTGATGAAAAAAGGAGTCAGCTTCTGGGATTTTCTCTTGTTTGCTGTCACTTTGTGAATGGTAGTGAGCCCAAGAGGGTATCCTGCAGACCATCTTGACTGCTGCCATTGGTGTTGTCAACATTCAGGCTGCCCTTTGCTATGAAAAGCTTGGCATTCTTTTTCATGCTGGTAACATGAGCACAATAGTGGGCCACAATATCAGACCAATTCCTGGCTTTTTGAATCATGGGCACAGAAGTACAATATCCCACATCCATAAACTAGAGGTTTTAACCGCATATCATGTCAAATGGCAAAATTTGCTGTATACTTTGGTAAATGCAAGAAGGCTGTCTTTTGAACAAAACTACTTTAAATTACCAAAACAAGAACTCCAGTTACAGTTGTTATCATCTTTTAAAAATTGTTTCCCAAAATATAGAAATTTTTCTGCATTAGGGAATCCTTCTCCTTGCAGCATATGTAAAATCTCTGTAATGTGCCAAAAATGATACTTTGGCATCACAGCAGAGAAAGGAGCTCTTATATAATGCCTGATGAGAACAGAAGGGTGTTGGGAATTATTATTTCAGACCTAGGAAACATACTTCCAACTCCCATTTTTCCTTGGCATCTAATTATAATCTATTAAGTATGCTTTTAATATTCCTCAAATTATACTGAAGACCCCCAACAAAACTTTGTTAAAATCCAGATATAGTCACTCTGGTGCCAAATCCTCCTACACAATCCCTTAAAAGCAAGAAAATAACAAGTTACATTAAAGGAAACGTCTTTACAGTGCCTTAACACCCACATATCAAATTAACAGCTCTTGCTGATGACTTACTACCTCTAGAACGTGTTGCCCTCCACCTCCAATGTATTAGGGTAAACAGTGCTTTCATTACATTTTTCCATCTCACTGAAGAAAGACCACAACTGCATCTCCAGCCAAAAGCTGCATTAGCATGCTTTTACACCATACATCTGTGCCTTGATTAAGTGTGTGATGAGTTATATTTTATGCATTATACCAATGATTAAAGACAGTTTACTCTCAATATTCCAGTTGTATATGAGAATTTATGATACTATGTGATATTTATCCTAATCTCTGATGGGGGAAAAAAATTAAAATTAGGGCTGCACACTTCCCTAGGAGTAGATCCCATTTGAACTCATGGGTTTTACTTCTGAGTAGACATGTAAGGAATTCCTAAAGCTGTTCATAAAATACGGGTCCATGATCCCTAATATTAATAAAGTTTATATGGATGCTACAGTGATGGCTTGGAGCAGGCCATGTTTCACATCCGTGAAGATCTCTCCATCATAGCAGACTTATTATTACCAGTTGTGCCCATCTATATCTGTCACCCGATATCGTGTTAGTAGTTTGTGCTAACTAACAGTTTCTGTTAATGTCCCACCCGCTAAGAATTGTTTTCAATTTATTAAGTGACATACATTATTTTAATCAGATGCTTGCATCTTTGAATAAACTATAAAGTATCTTAAACATGCAGCTTAAGTGCCTACTGTTGACTCTCTAGTAAATATACACATAGGTCATATAGATTGGGACCAGAATCATGGGTTAGGAGAAGGTGACATCTCCCTACAACTGTTCAAGTAGACGGTGAAGAAGAGGAGGCTCAATTGGTACCTGTTATTTGCTGCTGAGTAAGTTACCTTTAAAAAGTTATACAGTTTTTGGACCACTAGCACAAGCAGAATTACATTTCAGGAGATTCAAAAGTAGCATAACAAGGTGACTTCACTCCTGTGGGGAGGTTTATAATGAATAACATTTAATTATTATTATTATTATTATTATTATTATTATTATTATTATTATTATTATTATTATTATTATTATTATTATTATTATTATTACCCTGTTTCCCCGAAAATAAGACCTATCTTGAAAATAAGCCCTCGTATGATTTTTCAGGATGCTCGTAATATAAGCCCTACCCCAAAAATAAGCCCCAGTTAAGTGAAACCCCACCCTCTACCCTTGTGCAGCCACCAGAAGAGGATGACATGACTGTATTTGAATAAATGTAGATTGTTGTACATGGAAAAAAATAAAACATCGCCTGAAAATAAGCCCTAATGCGTTTTTTGGAGCAAAAATTAATATAAGACCCTGTCTTATTTTCGGGGAAACATGGTATTATTATTATTATTATTATTATTATTATTATTATTATTATTATTATTATTATTATTATTATTAAATTCCAGGCACAGACAAAATTATAAAAACATTGACTGGTATTATATAACAGATACAAGTTTTAACCAAAAACCTATGTATCTGTTAAATATCAACACAGTATGTACGTATGCTGTTCCTAATATTGCCATTTTTTGTAGCTCTGATGGTATGATTTCTGAGATCTGCAACTGCTTATAGTACTGTGTGAAATTACTTGATATTGTTCCCAAAGCCCCAATGACTACGGGGCCCATTGAGGTGTGTTTCTTCCAGAGGCGAGATGTTTCGATTGCCAGGTCTCTGTACTTTGTTAGTTTTTCCAGTTCTTTATTTTCAACTCTGGCATCCCCTGGAATTGCAATGTCAATGATCCAGACATTTCTTCGTTCTATTACAACTATGTCTGGGGTGTTATGTTCAAGGTGTCTGTCCATTTGGATCCGGAAATCCCACAAGATCTTGACTTCCTCATTTTCTGACACCTTCTCTACCTGATGTTTCGACGGGTTTTTGGAGGCTGGCAAGTTATATTTTTTGCATAATGACCAGTGCACTAACTTTGCCACTCTATCATGTCTAACTTTGTAATCTGTTTGTGCAATCTTTGGACATTCACAGATGAGGTGTGACACAGTTTCATCTTTTTCTTGGCGGAGTCAACATTTGCTGTTAGCACTGATTCCTTGGATCTCAGCTCTCATGACATTGGTTTGGAGTGCTTGTTCTTGTGCAGCAAAATTGTTGTTGTTGTTGTTGTTGTTGTTGTGTCATTTATACAGCTCTATTATCTGTCCTAAATTTATTTTAATTGATAAAAAAGCAACCAAAAGTAATGAGGCATGCAGCGAGTTATTTTCTTAAATAACACAAAGGTTTTTATAACATGTTCTTGCTCTGAGTGATTTGTAGGCTAGTTAGATGGTGGGGCTCATGACTTTGGGATTGCTGTAGGCTGGTGGAAGCAGAGGCTGATAGGTGATCTGTTAAAGACTAGAAAGCCTGACACAGTATTTCATTAGCTCTTGTTTTCAGGATTTATTGGTAACTTTCAAGAAGCACAGGCATCAGTGTCTTGCCAGTACCACATTTTTTATGCTGTGTGTTTAATTTAATTTGTTAAATAAACAAATTGATTTTTTTCTTGAACATTTTTCTTTTTCTATTATGCTAAACTACTTGTAGGTAGCAGAGCTAATAGAGTTCATCAGAAAATATGTCACCATTCCCTAAGCTTATCCAAGATGACATATTTGGCAACAGTCTTGGTGGAAATCCTTCTTAAAAGATGTTAAGCTTAAACTTTAAGATAGGAGGAGGAAGATTTCCGAAGCGTCACTCTAAGGATTTGTCCTTTCTAGGCTCCTAGAATAACTTTTTTTAAAAAACTTACTTGGTATTTTCATTTCTGATCCAGTAACATACTTTACTTTATTTTATTAGATTTTTACCCCACCCCCCTAGACAAAGTCTACCAAACAAGCTTTTACCCTTGCCCAACTAAACACTTTGCCATCAGCAGTACAAGAGGGGAAGTTTAAAAATTTTGTGTGGCTGCAATTAAAATCCATGAAGGAAAGGTCTCTGTAAATTTTTAACCAGCTTTTAGTTATAGTAATAGCAATAGCAAGATTTAAGGTATATGTGTATATATATGCTTTTTGGATATTGGTCAATGACCGTAATAAAGTATCTATCTCTCTATCATGCCAGACAAAGAAACAAACAAAGAAACAAAAATATATAAAGGAGCAGAATAGGTTTATAGATGCTGTTATTATAGAAGCGTTCGTGGAATTATGTAGCATCACTATGAACAGGACTGTAGGAAGTGGCAGGAGATCTAACTGTAATAATGTACTGGGAAAACTGATTGTTTAACTATTTGTCTTGTAATATATCTGTGAAGATTCTCAATCATCCAGGTGTGGTTATCTGAAAGTTGAGTCATGGTTACTGGACTTCTTTCTTGTTAGGTTGAAGTTTCGCTATTCATCCAAGTAGCTTCTTCAGTTTGAGCATATAGAAAATCCCTCACTCAACGGTGGGGTCGGGGAGGCCTTAGATACAATCTGTCTCCTATTTATCCTGTTGCCCTTTCATCTGTCCCCAGAAAGATTAGGACCACATACACTAGAAAGACCACTGTTAACCATTAAGGACCCATGAGAATGGGTGGAGAAGGACTGCAGAAGTGGGCTTTTCACTCACCCCCTGTCCTTTGTCCATCTAACGAGCCTATTCAGACCAGGGAGAAGTGAAACAAACATAAGAGGATTTATCAGCGGTCTCCTACCAACTCTCCTCAGACTGAAGAAGCTACTTGGATGAGTAGTGAAACGTTTCAACTTCCACATTTCTCTAGTCTTAATTCTCACTTGTTTTACAGAGCTACTAGCTGCTGCAAAAGGCAGAAAGTTGCTCAGGCACGGACATGATGGAGATGTGCTAGTATAAGATCTTGCAGCATATATAAACAACCTCAACCCCCCCTCCATTTCTAGTTAGGGGTGTAATATAGTATACGGGTTAGCAAGTGTTACTGCATTCACCCACAAGGAAAACCAAGTATTACACCCCTAACTAGAAATGGAGGGGGGGGGGTTTGAGGTTGTTTATATTTTATTTATTTAACTTATATGCCGCCCACTCTACCCAAAGGTCTCTGGGCGGCTTACAACAATTAAAATACAATTAAAGTACAATAAAAAGATAAAACAATTAAAATACAATTAAAATAGATACTCTAAAAATTGCCATCAGGACCCACATTTATTTATTTGATTTATTTATTTATTTATTTGATTTATATCCCGCCCATCTGGTATATTCTACCACTCTGGGCGGCTGAGTGATATCACAGTTGATATTATTTCAATTAAAAGCCTTCTGGAACAGGAAGGTTTTGACTTGGCGCCGAAATGTCATCAGCGTTGGCGCCAGACGAATCTCAGTCGGGAGGGCATTCCATAGTCTGGGGGCAGCTGCCGAAAAGGCCCCTTGTCTACAAGCCATCCCTCTTACCTCCTTGAGGGACGGCTCTTTCAAAAGGGCCCCCTGGCTAGATCTTAACTGCCGGGTAGGCTCATATGGAAGGAGGCGGTCCTTCAGGTATCCAGGGCCCAAGCCGTTTAGGGCTTTCTATGTCAAAACAAGCACTTTGAATTGGGCCCGGGCAACAACTGGTAACCAATGTAATTTAATCAGAATCGGCTTGATATGTCCCCTAGCGGCCCCACCACTCACCAGCCGCGCAGCTCGATTCTGGACCAGTTGCAGTCGCCGGACCGTCTTCAAAGGCAGCCCCACGTAGAGCGCATTGCAATAATCTATACGAGATGTTACCAGTGCGTGTGTAACTGTCATGAGACTCCGCTCGTCCAGGTAGGGCCGTAGCTGGTACAATTTCCGCAGCTGAAGGAAGGCGCCCCTGGCCACCGAGTCCACCTGGGCTTCCAGAGTTAGACTGGGGTCCAGGAGCATATATATGCTGCAAGATCTTATACTAGCACATCCGGTTGCATTCTGACTTCAATACATAATATAT